>CM053604.1:79716525-79766176 GCA_028646535.1 Procyon lotor
AAAAAAAAAAAAAAAAAAAAAAGATTGATAAACCCCTGGCCGGACTTATCAAAAAGAAAAGAGAAAGGACCTAAATTAATAAAATCATGAATGAAAGAGGAGAGATCGCAAACAACACTGACGAAACGCACACCATTATAAGAACATATCAGCAGCAACTATATGCCAACAAATTAGGCAATCTGGAAGAAATGGATGCATTTCTAGAGATGTATAAATTACCAAAACTGAAATTGAAAGAAATAGAAAACCTGAACAGACCCATATACCAACAAGGAGATTGAAGCAACAGTCAAAAACCTCCCCAAAAAACAAGAGCCCAGGGTCAGATGGCTTCCCAGGGGAATTCTACCAAACATTTAGAGAAAAATTAATACCTATTCTTCTGAAGCTGTTTCAAAAAAGAGAAATGGAAAGAAAACTTCCAAACTCTTTCTTATGAGGCCAGCATTACCTTGATTCCAAAACCAGACAACAACCCCCACCAAGAAGGAAAATTACACATCAATATCCCTGATGAACATGATTGCAAAACTTCTCACCAAAATACCAGCCAATAGGACCCAACAGTACATTGGAAGGATTATTCACCACAACCAAGTGTGATTTATTCCTGGGCTTCAAGGGTCGCTCAACATCTGCAAATCAATGTGATACAATCCATAAATAAAAGAAAGGACAAGAACCATATGATCCTTTCAATAGATGCTAAAAATGCATTTGACATAGCACAGAATCCTTTCTTGATTAAAACTCTTCACAGTATATAAAGGGAACATACCTCAATATCATAAAAGCTATCTATGAAAAGCCCACAGCAAATATCATTCTCAATGATATTCAATGAAAAACTGAAAGCTTTTCCCCTAAGGTCAGAAACATGGCAGGGATATCCACTATCACCACTGCTGTACAGCACAGTACTAGAAGTCCTAGCCTCAGCAATCAGACAAGAAAAATAAATCAAAGGCATCTGAATTGACAAAGAAGTCAAACTTTCACTCTCTGCAGATGCCATGATGCTATATGTGGAAAACCAAAAATATTACACCCCAAAATTGCTAGAACTCATACAGGAATTCAGCAAAGTGGCAGGATATAAAAATCAATGCACGTAAGTAGGTTGCGTTTCTATAGACTAACAATGAGACAGAAGAAAGAGAAATTAAAGAGTTGATCCCATTTACAATTGCACCAAAACCATGATACCTAGGAATAAACCTAACCAAAGAGGTAAAGAATCTATACTCAGAAAACTATAGAACACTCATGAAAGAAATTGAGGAAGACACAAAGGAATGGAAAAACATTCCATGCTCACAGAATGGAAGAACAAATACTGTTAAAATATCTATGTTACCTAGAGGAATCTACACATTGAATGCAATCTCTATCAAAATACCATCAACTTTTTTCACAGAGCTGGAACAAATAATTCTAAAATTTGTATAAAAGCAGAAAAGACCCCAAATAGAGGAATGTTGAGAAAGAAAACTAATGCTGGTAGCATCACAATTCCAGACTTCAAGCTCTATTACAGAGCTGTATTCATCAAGACAGTATGGTACTGGCACAAAACAGACACATAGATCAGTGAACAGAATAGAGAACCCCCAGAATTGGACCTTCAACTCTATGGTCAACTAATCTTTGAGGAGGCAGGAAAGAAAAAAGACAGTGTCTTCAACAAATGGAGTTGGGAAAATTGGAGAGCCACATGCAGAAGAATGAAACTGGATAATTTCCTTATTCCATACACAAAATGAACTCAAAATGGATAAAAGACCTAAATGTGAGATAGGAATCCATCAAAATCCTAGAGAACAAGGCAGCAATTTCTTGCTGGACACGTCTCCAAAGGCAAAGGAAACAGGCAAAAATGGAACTATTGAGACTTCATTAAGATAAAAACCTTTTGCACAGCAAAGGAAAGAACTGACAAAACCAAAAACACCCAACAGACTGGGAGAAAATATTTGCAAATGACATATCAGATAAAGGGCTAGTATCCAAAATCTATAAAGAACTATCAAACTCAACACCCAAAGAATAAATAATCCAATCAAGAAATTGGCAGAAGATATAAACAGACACATTTCTCCAAAGAAGACATACAGATGGCCATCAGACACATGAAAAAAAGCTCAGCATCACTTGTCATGAGGGAAATATAAATCAAGACCACAATGAGATACTACCTCAAACCAGTCAGAATGGTTAAAATTAACAAGTCAGGAAATGAGATGTTGTCAAGGTTGAAGAGAAAGGGGAACCCTCTTATACTGTTGGTGGGAATGCAAGCTGATCCAGCCACGCTGGAAAACAGTAGAGAGGTTCCTCAAGAAGTTGAAAACAGAGCTACCCTATGATCCAGCAATTGCAATACTGGGTATTTACCCCAAAGATACAAATGTAGTGATCTGAAGGGGAACCTGCAGCCCAATGTTTATATAGAAGCAATGTCCACAACCGCCATACTATGAAAAGAGCATGGATCTCCAGCCACAGATGAATGATTAAGGAAGATGTGGTATATATATACAATGGAATACTACTCAGCCATCAAAAAAATGAAATCTTGCCACTTATAATGACATTGATGGAACTACAGAGTATTATGCTAAATGAAATAAGTCAATTAGAAAAAGACAATTATCATATGATCATATGATATCAAATGATATTAAATATATGATCATATGTATAATTTAAGAAACAAAACAGGATCATAGGGGTAAAGAGGAAAAAATAAAACAAGATGAAACCAAAGAGGGTGACAAACCGTAAGAGACTCTCAATTATAGGAAACAAACTGAAGGCTGCTGGAGGGGAAGCAGGTGGGAAGATGGGGTAACTGGGTGATAGACATTAAGGAGAGCACATAATGTACTGAGCACTGGGTATTGTATAAGACTGATGAATCACTGACCTCTGAAACCAATAATAAACTATATGTTAATTAACTGAATTTAAATTAAAAAAAAAAACAAAAACATAAGAGAAAGTAAGATCCTGGGGCGCCTGGGGGGCTCAGTGGGTTAAAGCCTCTGCCTTTAGCTCAGGTCATGATCTCAAGGTCCTGGGATGGAGCCCCTCATTGGGCTCCCAGCTCTGCGGGGAGTCTGCTTCTCTCTCTGACCTTCGCTCCTCTCATGCTCTCACATTCTCTCTCTCTCTCAAATAAATAAATAAAATCTTTAAAAAAAAAAAAAAAAAAGAGGAGCGCCTGGGTGGCTCAGTGGGCTAAAGCCTCTGCCTTCGGCTCAGGTCATGATCTCAGGGTCTTGGGATCAAGCCCCGCATTGAGCTCTCTGCTCAGCAGGGAGCCTGCTTCCCCCTCTCTCTCTCTGCCTGCCTCTCTGCCTACTTGTGATCTCTCTCTGTGTCAAATAAATAAATAAAATCTTTAAAAAAAAAAAAGAAAGAAAGTAAGGTCCTTTCAATATCTAAAATCTTATGATTTAGATAGGGAATTACAGCATAAATACTGGGCACTATGACAGTTTTTTTACATATTGAATTTCTAAACCTCATTACATGATGAGGTGGTCTTTTCTTCAATTTTACAGATTTTTTAAGAAAAAAAAAGGAAAAAGAACTTGTTTCTATAAATACAAGTTGTACAAAGATCCAGGACTCCAAAACAGATCAGTTGTGCTTGAAAGCCAGTACTTTTAAACTAGTCTTTAAAAATATGTTACTAAGTTTCAGGGGTACAGGTAAGTAATGAAGTAAACAAACAAACAATGTATGTTATTATGTTAAGTACTTATATTTAACCCCTAAGGGAAAACAGATTGGACATAATATGAATCAGGAAGTGGGAAAATCAGAACATAATTGTGCTTATGCTTTCTAGGTCATACCTTTTTGCGTTTTACAGGAAATTTACATTTATGATTTATCTGTTAAGTTTATAGTTTATTTGTAATAAGTAAAAAGGGATGTTTAGCAAATGTGATGTATGTTGTATCTTCTGCTGATGCAGTGCCATACAGCTATGTCTGTTGTTAAGGCAGGTACCCATCCTGGTTGGTTGGTACTCAGGCCATACTAGTTGTTAAATTATTTTAAATTTCATTCTTGGTTGCTCTCAACTCCTGATTTTTCATCTCCAGCCCCAAACTCCTACTGAACTGCAGACTCATATAGAATGGCTTATTTGACATCTCCTTTTGAAGGTTCATTTGCCATTTTAACTAGATGTGCAAGGAATCCTCTACTCTTCCAACATATTCCCACCCTGAGCCACGCCCATCTCCACCTGGGGCAACTCTATCATTACAGTTTCTCAAAATTTATCTTTGAGTTCCCTCTGTCGCTGACAACCAAACCACAACATACTCAGTTCCACCTTCAAAACACATCCTGAACCTGACTGTGATGCTCCCTCTCCACTACTGTTGCTCTGACTCAAGACACCATCCCAGTAACTGTCCTCTTACTGGTTCCCTAGGCTCTGCTTTTCCCTTCCAGTCCTCCAGCAACATAGTACCCATGGTAATTCTCTTAAAACAGAAGTCAGATCAGTTCACTTTTCTCCTCAGAACTTTCCAAAACCTTCACATCTTAGTCAGCTTGGGCTGTCATAACAAAATACCCCAGATTTGGGTGGCTCAAGCAATCCATGTTTATTTCTCACAGCTCTAGAGACTGAGAAATTCTAGATCAAGATGCTGGCGTATTTGGTTCCTGGTGAAAATTCTTTTCCTGGCTTGCAGAGGTCAGCCTTCTCAATGTGTCCTCATATGAAGGGGGCAGGCAGCACTCTAGTCTCTCTTCCTCTTCATATAAGAGCATTAGTCCCATCCTGAGGGTCTCCCTCTCATGATCTCATGTTAACCTAATAACCTCACAAAGGCGTTATCACAAGTACCACCACTTTGGAAATTAAGGCTTCAACATAGGAATTTGAGGGAGACACACACATTCAATCCATAACACCATCTCACTAGGAGAGAAAGTAAGCATCTATACCACAACTTGGAGGTCCCTGTCACCTGTCTGGTGGCATCAACAACAACTGCCTGCCCCCTCACTCCACACCATACCATGCCACATGGGCCTGTCTGTGGCTCTCAACCATGCCAGGCAAGCTCCCAGCTCACTAGCCCTGCAAGGCTCATTCCTCCTCAGATATTGCAAAGTCTGTTCCTTTACTTCCTTCTGGGTTTGGCTCCTTTATCACAATTTGTTTATCCTCAGCCCCTGAGGTATAAGCAAAATAAGGCCTAGAAATTTTATCAGCTTTGTTCCTGCCATATCACGGGTACCTATAAGAGTAAATAACATGACAAATATTCAACAAGTATTTGCTAAATGGATGAATAAATGAGTAAGGCTGATTTTGTAAGCCAAGTGTAATTCTAAACCTGCAATGATTTTCCTACAATTTTCTAAATAGTTCTATATCCAAATTGGAGCATATCCTCATTTTTGTTTTTCAAAATAACATAAAATATATCAAGCAGGACAAGAAAGTTGAGTGAGAATAAGGCATAAAAGGGAGTTATTTTAAGTCACATTAGCAAGTTTCATAAACTTATGAGGCTTATCTTTCTTTCCTTAGTTTCATTCGTGTTTGGTTTCAGAAATCCTCATTCAAGAAGCTAAATGCATTCTTTTGTTTTGGTTTGGGCACATAATTAATAATCTTTAGCAGCCAACAAACAATAATCCAACTATTCAGTAGATCCTTTGAAATCTATCATCTGTAGATTTACTCTGATATAAAACTTGGACACAAATAGCTATAAAATATCTATCCAGTAAGATATAATCTGAATTTTTTTTCAGAAACTACAAAAGTGTAAGTTTTTTTACCTGTAGGTTGGTTTGTAGGCCTTTAGTGTGTAGGCCCGGCTGACTAGGCAAACGAGTTGAAATGCTCTTGAAATAATAATCAATTTTAAAATTTCAGACAAGGCTCTTAAGTCTTTGAACTGGCTCCCTAAGTTTCTATGCCCTCAAGAAAGAATAGCAACCTTGACCCTGTGTGCCCTTAACTGGATGTACAGCTCATTATCCTCCCTCTCCCAAATCTGGTTTTATTCATTCACTTCTTGGTGCCTCCTGATTTGTAGCTGAAGAGCCTGACCCACCCCTCACCCTAACTTCCGAATGATCTAAGCAGAAGGTATGAGCTAGTAGTGTTGGCAAATACCTCTGTACATTTGCCTAGGCACAGTGTAAAGAAATTTAGATGAAGAAAAGGGAAGCCTGACTGGGAAGATGAGGCTGAAAACTATACAGCTGAACAGAAACACAGAAAACAGCTCCAATTAGATGAATGGGGGCGGGGGGAGAACAGAGAAAAACAGAAAGGAGAGAGAGTATGAGAGCAAGAGTGAGAATGAATATAGTACAAGAAGAAAAATAAGGTAGGTGTTTGGAGAAAGTGGCCTGAGGATGAGAGTACCAGGCAAGAAGTGTCCTCTTTCCTAAACTGAGATTCCTACTGGGAATATCTCCTCAGGGGGAAAGGTTAGATACTTACAAAGAGCAAGACACAATGTTCTCTCAGTTCTGCATGGTGTACTTTTAGGAAAACAGAGGTAGGGGGCAACCGGATCAGTTTATGGACTTAGCAAAGAGAGATTTTGAAAAATAGAAGAATTTCACCTTCACTAAGCAGATACCTGCTTCTAAAAAGCAAACTCATCAGGGCTATGCTCCTATCCAGCTTTTGTTCAAGCAACTCTAGAGAAGGTACAATTTAAATACTTCGCAGATCTGGGGCACCTGGGTGGCTCAGTCGGTTAAGCATCCAACTCTTGGTTTCGGCTCAGGTCATGATTTCAGGGTCATTAGATGGAGCCTCACGTTGGGCTCTACACTCACCACAGAGTCTGCTTGAGATTCATTCTCTCCCTGTCCCTCTCCCCACTCCTGTGCTCTCTCTCTCTCAAATAAATAAATCTTTAATGTATATATACACACATACATGCATGTGTGTGTGCACACATGCATGCATGTGTGTGTGTGTGTGTGTGTGTGTGTGTATTTCCCAGATCTGCCCGAATTTGACCTAGCCAACAGGAAAGGAATAACTCAAACATAGGGACAATCCAAAGTGTCCTGTCAAGGGGACAATGTGGTAAGGGCAGAGCTTCCCATCTGAAGTAAAAGATAACATTTTCATCTACTTCCTCCCCTTCCCAGGTAGCTAATGACCTAGACTCACTGTGAATCAGACAAAAACAATAAATATAAAAATTCACAGTAAAATATGAAAGCAACATAAACAGACATGATTTTTATACCATAGTCTGTGCTAGACTTAATGGCAATTTATACGCTAGGCCCTGAAGATAAAATGGGAATGAGGTCCCTAAAGTCAATGAACTATGTCTGGGGGGAGTATGGATATATAAATAGGTGATGTATGAGAGTAGCTGCTGACCTGCCCAGAACCTCTGTGAAATTTTAAAAAGGCAGCCCTTGCATCATCCTGACTCATCCCTTCAGCTAGGCACCTTTGTATGCTGAAAACCTTCCGCAGACTACCCATTAGAGGTGTCAAGGATGGCAGAGGGTTGATAGCAGAGACAAGGCCTTAAAAAAAAAAAAAAAAAAAAAGGATTATCTATGCTTGGGGGTAGCAGGTGGGGCAGCAATTTCCCACAAAAGTAATATAAATAAAAAGGCATCAAGAAAAGATGGAAAATTTAAGAGTCTGGGGGTAGAGGGGGAAGGAAGTGTGTTCTATATGGCTGAAGAGTAGAGAATCATTAAGGGAACTGAAATGTAAAAGATTTTACAAAGTTGGGATTTTAGAATTTAACCTGAGGAGCTAGAGAATCGTGGAAAGATTTTAAGGGGGGAGTGACAGATCTGATATGCATTCTTAAAAGCCTGCTTTCTTAGAAGCGAAGTGAAGAGTTGAGAAGAGGAAAGGTTTATTAGAGCCTATCCTAGGGTATGTGGGTAAAGAAGAGGCAACAGATTTAAAAGTCATTTAAAAAGTTAAGTGAGAGGAATTGCTAAGTAATTATATAGGTTGGCAAGGGAGAGAGGTGGGCAGGATGATACCAGGTTCCTGGCTTAGGTAAGGCTTGAAGGTAAGGCAGGAAACACAAGCAGAGGAGCAGGTTTGGGTGGGGGGCAGGCAGGGCAGCAGGGGATAAGGAGGTCCATTTTATGCATGGTATGACTATTAAGGTACCAGTATAGCATTCCAGAAAATATTCCAGTAGGTAATAGGAAACACATCTGGACAGAAATATTAGATCAGTAAAAAATAGGTTTGGGGGCAAATAGCATATGAATGGGATGCCCTGGGTAAATTTAAGAGATAGGCAAAGGAAGAAGAACTCAGGAAGATTGAAAATAAGTTAGAGACAAAGAAGAAATCTAGAATACATGATGTGTTACAAAAGCCAAAGCAGGTGACTCACGCTTGCGACTATAGAGAGATCAAGTAAGACCAGAATCTAAAAGGTTTCACTGAACTTAGTAACAAGGAAGTGACTGCTAATCATGAGGAGAGCAGTTTCACTATAACATAAGAGAAGAAGCCTGAATGCAGAAGCTGAGGAAATGGAAACAGAGTGCTTCTTTAAAAAAGCAAACAACTATTTAGTGAGAAGGAAATGGGGAGGAATTACTTAAATAACTGATTGTTTAAATAATTTTTTAAATGGAGAAGGATGATTACCCAGCAATATCCCTAGAAAGGACTCCTTTCAACTTCTATGGTTTGGGGAAAACATTGTTCCCTCCTTAAATCTGTCCTTAGAGATATTTAAATCTGCCCAATATCCTGCATAAAACATTCTACAGACAACATGAGACTGTCCTCTATATATCTAATTTGGGCACTTAAGTGCACGTACTTTTAAACTGTTGAGTATTTTCATGTGCAAATGTCCTAACCTCCTGCACAAAGGAAGTTACATGTCAACAATATTTGGTGGCATATAGGCCATATCCTAGGGCTTTATTTAAATAAAAAGCAATGCAGCTGCACAAAGAGCTCACATAGCTTTGAACAGAAGAGGAAGTAAAGAACAGAAGGCTTGTACAGTAGAAATGTGAACTTTGGAATCAAACAAATGTATTTGAATCTTGGTTCCACCCTTCATAAACTAAGTCATCTCAGGCAAATTAATTAATCTCTTTGAGACTTAGTTTCTTCATATGTACAAGGTACATAGCAGGTGCTCAGCATCCATCAAATTGAATAAAAAAATGGAGAGGATGATACCTAAAGAGTAGTTGTTGGGGAAATTAAATATTACTATTAAATTAATATTTAAATAAATAATATTAAATTAATATTTAAACATTAACATTAAATTAATATTTAATTAACTAAATATTGATATTAAAATAATATTAAATATAATTATGGTAAGTGTTTAGACAATGGGTTTCAGTTTGCAAAATAAACATAGGGATAAAGTTAAAAATGTGAATGAGAAGGTGTGGGGATAGGTGAAATAGGTGATGGGGATTAAGGAGTGCACTAATGATGAGTGAGCACTGGCTGAAATATGGAACTGGTGAATCACTAATTTCTACACCTGAAACCAACATTACACCGTATGTTAACTGGAATTTAAAGAAAAACTTAAAAAAATGCAAAATAAAAGACATAATTTTAAAATAAGAACAAGAAAAAGAGAACACCCAAGCAGATTACAAAATCATTTATAAACAGATCTATAATCAAATTATATTAGGTACAGGAGGAATTATCTTTTCTATAACTCAAGGATTAGAAAATAGACAATCAAATAAATAAATCCTCAGAAGTGGAAATCTTTCTCAGAAGACCAGTTGTATTTCTTTAGTCGATATCTATTCAAATATATGTCTAAAAAATGTGACTTTGAATGGTATGGGATAATTTGTCTTCCACGATATTAGAGGTAAGTCAGGTAGAAAGGGCAAGTAGCATTAATGTACAGAAACAGAAGCAGAGGATGGTGTGGAAAGTTGGAGGATGGAGGGTCAAGGCCAAAGGCAGCTATCACAGGTTCAGGTCACAAAGAGGGCTATCTGCGAAGTCACACATGGGGGCTCATGAGAACTTCAAGTGTGTAGAGCAAAGAGTCCAGAGCCCAGAAAGAACAAGTCAAAAAACAAGAGCTATGTCAGCAGTATCAATTACCAGCAGTAGGACAGGGTCTGGGACTATATTAATGGTCTTTTGAAACAGGGAACTCTGATAAGTTTGTCGACACAAAGTAAGAATTGTTCACCATGGCTGGCAGCTCGCAGTCAACATCTATACACAAATAACTGAATGAGAGTGGGTCAGTATTTCCCAGGGTCAGCAGCGGAAACCAGCAGTCTCGCCTTCCACTGACCATCTTGATAACCTACTGAAATGGCTCTGTGCCTAGATGTGGTTTGCTCATTTCTCCCACCAGGGGAAATTTCTGTTATATCTGAGGCACCAAGATGTTCGAAATAGAGTCAAGAGGATATTGCCCTTCTTGAGCAATATCAGGCTACCCATCAGGACTCACACTACACTGCCCCATTCTGGTTAAACTGGGCAGGGTATTTAAGGGGATCCAGGTCAGCTCCAAAAATCCAAATAGATTTAAAGAATACAGGGTTTCCCTCATGAGATACTTGCAAATGAAGATAAATGCAGTATGTTCTCTTCTATACTCTCATAGGAAGATCCTCTATTACATCAAAATTAGTTCACTCTAGTTTATACCTATTGTGGTCAGAATGGTTTTGTGTTATTAACAAATGCAAATTCTCAAATAAGGCCATTCATAAGAAGTGCAGACCCTGGTAGACTCAGGGTGTTTTGAGAAGGACAGCGGGGGGCCAGGGGGCACGATTAGATACAAAAAGAAAAAAATACCTCAACAATATCAGAATAAGCAGAAAAGAAAACACCCTGAAAAAAAGTCAGGGCTCAAAGTTATTTTGGAGATAGCACATGGATATGTAAATTCAGATGTAATCTAAAACAGAAAATCAATTTTCAAGTAAAAAAAAAAAAAACAAAACAAAAGTGGTAAGCTTTGAGTGATATCAGCTCAAGTTGTAAACCGAATTTGTCATTTGTAGGTTAGGCAGGTGTGGTGGTTGGCTGGTGAGGCAAAAGAGGTGGGCAGCAACTGTTTAGAAGCTCATTTATAAAGTGTGGCTGCTCTGCACTACAATGGCAAAGCTGAAAATAAAGACAAGAGATGGCAAAGCCTGCAAAACCTAAAATACTTACTACTGGGTGCTTTATAGGAAAAGTTTGCCAATCCCTGCTGCAGAGCAAGGCTCCCAGGGAGCTTTTAAAAGAACCAGTGAGAACAGGACAAGCCTATTATAAAGGCAGAAGTTACACTGATAACCAACCCTCTTTCTTTACTCAAAAGTTTGGTAATTTCATCTAAATAGTAGGCATTAGCTTTGAAGTGTGGAGCAGTCAAACTAAGAACTATCCCATAAATGTCTATGAATGAGGTTCACTAACCAAATCAGTAGGTGATCTGGCAAAAGAAAAAAAAAAATTGGTGACATTTATTGATAGTACACTTCTGCTTCCTGGGTATCATTAAAATGCTCCTCAGAGTGGGGAAGCAGCTGGCAGTTTTAGGTATCAGCCAGATAAAAGTGACCCTGACGTGCAACAAAGATGACTCAGATTCTCCAGGTTGCATGGGAAACCCCAAGAGGGGTCTGGGCCAAGATTCCAGCCAGTAGGATAGGAATTTCAGACTAAGTGAAAAAGGTTGTTCCGGAAGACCAGGCAGTAAAAAGAGGTATGCTAATTCGTACGATTTGTTGATCTTCCAAACCAGGTAGAAGCTGTATATTTGCTCTCCTGTTTTTGTAGTCTTTGTTTAGGTATGGGCTTCCCCTAGCCCACTGATACTCATTTTAGCAAGAGGAAAACCAAAATTCCATCGACATTCCCTCTGCTTGAATAAAAACAGCTATATCATAAGCTAAAATTTATATTTTTTCCAATTAAATTAATAGAAGAATTTGTTCCCCTTCAGATTATCTACACTTAGTAAAAACATGTTTATTGTTTAACGTGTATTGTTTAATGCCTGCAACATTTATTTATTGAGCACAGACTCTAAGTCAAATACTATTTTAGGTACAGGGGATACGGTTAATAAGCAAAGCCCCTGCCTTCATTGTGTTTACATGCTAATGGGTAGAAAATCGATCAACAAGTAAATATTTAGTATCATGATAAAGGGTACAGAGAAAAAAAACAAAGCAAAGGAAGGAACACAGGGAGTGCAAGGTGGGCACTGGGCTTTAGGGAGAAGTCTGCTTTTTTATGCAGGGCTGTCTGGGAAAGCCTCCTGAATGAGGTAAGAGTTGAGCAGTGAGTGGTCTGAAGGAAGCTAGCCAGCATCCCTGGGAGGGGGGCGGGGGAGTGCCCTCAGAAGGAACACAGGGTACAGCTCAGAACCAGCACCCTCCCCCGGAACCCAGAGGGGTTGGGGCAGAGCAAGTGAGAGGGAGAAAAGAAGAGCTAAGATCAGAAAGGTAAAGGGGCAGGTGAGCCCTGTATAATGCCTCAGGCCACTGTGAGGGCTTTAGGACTTGTCCCCTGAGTGAAGTAGGAAGCCACTGAGCAGCTTCTGAGCTGAGAAGAGACATGGTCAGACTCACAGTGACCAGAGGAATCCTGCTAAAAGTGGGATTTGCCACTTCACTAAACATTAAAATGTTCCCAAAATAAAAACAAATAACTAAAACATAAACATGCCCCTTCATTTACTGTCTCAAAAAATTTTCTAGCTTTTGGAAAAACCTTGGGAGAATTACAACATTTTTTTTCATTTTATTGAGATGTGCTTTGCAACTGTTATATTAACAAGTCACTGATTTGGATTAAATGGGGAGATCTGTCCAAATTAGATAAAAGATTAAATGATCTATTTTATTTAAATAAATTTTACTGTCTTTAGCATGTGAAGGAAGAAATCAGGTTTGCCAAAATTGCCTAATAAAATATGTTTTAATAAACAGATTTCTTTTGGGGGGGGTGGGAGGAGGAAAAAGAGAGGGAGAGAATCTTAAGCAGACTCCATGCCCAGAATTGAGGCCAATGTGGGACTTGATCTCACCACCCTGAGATCATGACCTGAGCTAAAATCAAAAGTCAGACGCTTAACTGACTGAGTCACACAGGTATTCCAATAAACAGATTTTTAAAGGATTGTAATTAGCATATGTCAGCACCAGTCTATGCTAGGTTAAATTCCGCTTACAATGCAATTTCTATTAGCAATAATCACGGCTCGGATAAACCTTACTGGCTACGATATTGCCACAGTGCAAAGCTTACAATGCAATTTCTATGCTTCACTTTAATTAGATACCTCTCAATTGTCTCAAAAGCAGTTTATTCTCTACACTAGATACATATCCAAAATGTTACATTATTCATTTTCTTAACAAATTCTTTGGGTGGGGGGTATGTTAGTAATGTAGAGGTATAAATAGGCATAAATTAATGTAACACTAGTTTAGTTCAGTTTCTGTCCAGATTTTTTTTTTAAGATTTTTATTTATTTATTTACTTGAAAGAGGGAGCAGGGGCAAGATAGAGAAAGAGAACACAAATGGGGGGGGGGCAGAGGAACAGGGGGAGGCAGGCTCCCCGCTGAGCAGGGAGCCCAATTTGGGGCTCTATCCCAGGATCATAACCTGAGCTGACGGCAAACACTTAACCAACTGAACCACCCAGGCACCCCAATCCAGCAGTTTAAATACCAAGTGAACTGAGTGGTATTTCTCCCTTCTACAGTCAGACTACATCCCCAACCCAAAATTCACACTTTAATAAGATAGGAGTTCAAGTGGAGGGAAACTTATCAATCTTTTTATTTGAATTACAAGGTCATTCAGACTAACATCAGAGTCACATTTAAGATAAAGAGACCTTTGACTATATTTCTTCAAAATAATGTTTGTTCCATTTTAATTTGAAATCTATGGAGAATGGTCCATATTTGGGTTCTACCAACCTCTAAAATATTTCAAACTACATGAAAAATTTGGTGTCAATATGCAATTTGGTGGATAAGAAGAATCTATGACCTATAAAAGTTTATCTGAACAAGGTTCAAGATCCAAAAAGGATAAAATCAAAATGATTCATAATGAAGATAAAATTATTTCCCAGAGAATTAGTTCTCTTTTTATGATTCTTGGGAAATACTCTCCTCATTTTACTTCAATATTAACTTACATAATTTACTCACTTCAAATTAAAAAAAAACTTTAAATATATAAATATCCCTTTTCAATAATTTAGGAAAAGACAATATTCTAATCTGTGACTTCATCTCATTTACAGCTGACATTTAAACTAGTTCTTTATTTTTCTACTCTTTGGTTAAAAGAGAATATTCTAGAAACTTCTGTTCACAGGATAGTCTATATAAAGTGTCATTGCTTACTTGTCCTTCATTTAAGGGGACATATTGACTATTTTTTTTTTTAATATATATGCATAAGAAAATTGCATGGGTTCAGAGCTAAACCAAGTAGTCTAGCTCTTCGCTGTACTGTTGTTGTTGTTGTTGTTGTTACCTTAAATCAGGGTTACCCAATCTCAGCATCATTAATATTTTGGACCAAATAATTCATTCTTGTGAGGTGCTGTCTTATCCATTATAGGATGTTAGTGGCATCTGTGGCCACTCTTCAGCTGATGCCAGATGGGCACCTCCAGTTCTAATGACCTAAAGACATAGTGCCAAATACCCAAAGAGGAAAGAGTAAATGCTACAAAATCTCCCAAGGTTGAAAACCTATCTTAAATCAATGGTTCTTTGGCTTTTGGGGTGAGGGAAGAGGAGTGGACTTATCTCATTTCTCTTGCCCATATTATGAATGTATTCTTAGAAAGTGACCAGGAGATGTAATTTAATTTTAAAGGGCAGATTTATAAAAGGTCATTGGAATAATTTATAGATTGAGAATGGCATTTGAAATCCATGTTTTATAAGAGCTCTTCTCTTGTCAAGTTCCTGGCAAATAAATTTAAATATATATTTGGTACTATCAGTTTTTAAATGAGACACTGGGGGATGGCAACTGGAAGAAGAAAAAACATGATCTTCAATATAGTAATTTTATTATAGCTCCAACAAAATTTAGTCTGTTAAGGAAACAGTCTTGGTCCTTTCCTTATAATTTTAAGAGCAAAAACTGACATAAGCCTATCTAAGACCAACACATTTAAACTATTATTGCTAAAATGAAGCCTATGATGCTATTTTTACACTTCCAAATATTTTGTCCCCAAATATAACTTCCTCTTCTCATTCAGAATAAAATTTTATATATTTTATGTTTGTTTTAAAGCACATTCAGATTAAAAATAAAAGAAAATTATTGTTGTCATTGGTCTTAAGAAATCATTTTCATGCTCCTCATGACTAGGTATTAGTGATCACCTGTCTTTGACCCTCTTCATAATACAATGCTGTGTACACTTCTCCACTTTCACTTTCCTACAGGTAAATGTCTCCAAAATACATATTCACACTCTCTAGAGCTCTATTCGGTATTCCACAGGTAAGTCAGATAGGATATATCCTAATTAAAGTAATTATCAAGTTACTGAGTCATTTAAAAGATACACGTTTTGCTAATGCATGAAAGATCAGTGAAAAGTTAACCTTACTCTAGTTGATAGAATGTGGGGAAACATTCTAGAAACGTTCAGCCACAGTTAGGTGATAAACTTGGTACAGTAACTATCTTATTTATTCAAAAGATATTTTGAGGGGCGCCTGGATGGCTCAGTCGTTAAGCGTCTGCCTTTGGCCCAGGTCAGATCCCAGGGACCTGGGATCGAGCCCCACATCGAGCGCTCTGCTCTGCAGGCAGCCTGCTTCTCCTGCTACCATTCCCTCTGCTTGTGTTCCCTCTCTCGCTGTGTTTCTCTCTGTCAGATAAATAAAATCTTAAAAAAAAAAAAAAAGATATTTTGAGAATCCAACTTGACAATCTTTACTTCCTGCATGAAAAAAAAGGACCCAAAACCAAAAGTCTAGCTACATTCTCTTGATCTAGGAAGGCTTGCCAACCACTTCCATCCTGAAGAGGAATGCCCAAATGGGAAAAAGCTAAGAGTTTTTAGCAGAAAGTAAATGATCAAGGTTTTACAGATGTTGTTTGCTATTTCTATTTTTCCTTCTTTGTTCTTGGCCCCCCCCATAAAAGGTACTTCCCAATCTTTAAAAAATACTCTCATTAGGGGTACCTGGGTGGCACATTCAGGTAAGCCTCTAACTCTTGGTTTTAGATCAGGTTGTGATCTCAGGGTCGTGAGATTGAGCCCTAGGTTAGAGTCAGCTTGGGATTCTCTTTCCTTCTCCCTCTGTCTCTCCTGTTTGTGCTCTCAATTAAATAAACAAATCTTTTTTTTTAAAGATTTTATTTATTTTTATGACAGAGGGAGATTACAAGTAGGCAGAGAGAGGGGGAAGCAGGTTCCCTGCTGACCAGAAAGCCCGATGTGGGGCTCGATCCCAGGACTCTGAGATCCTGACCTGAGCTGAAGGCAAAGGCTTTAACCCACTGAGCCACCCAGGCACCCCTAAATAAATAAATCTTAAAAAAGTTAATTTCAGCATGTTCTCAAATCAACTTAATTTCTAATTTCTCCCAACTACCTTTTCCTCCTTTGTTCCTTATTCTTAACAAAATCAACATCTCTCCAGTCACGCAAATTAAAAACCTCAGAGAAACCACTTTCTATGTCATTTATCACAATTTAACTACTGCCCAAGATCTCCTAATTCTACCCTCACAATATCTCTAGTATCTTTATCCTTCTTGTAATCTTTGTTCCCATTACCATGGTTCAGGAATTCACCATTTGCCTTATATATAAATTAATTCAAAAGACTTTCAAATACTCTTTCAACACAAATTTCTCCCGACTCCGAAAAGTCATGTTTATTACTGCCAAAATTGTTTTTTCTAAGAAACCAATACAATCATATGAGTCAAATAAATAAATCTTTAATAATTCCTCATTTCTAAAGATTAGAGATCAAGCACTTCGGCACAGAAAAGTCAAGACTCTCTGTTATCATTCCCAGTCAAGCTTTATGGCCAACACACCCAGTATACTCTAGCCATTCTGATTTTCTATCATTCTTCAAGTATAAGATGAACTTTTACAACTGATTTTTTCCTTTTGTTGTTTTGTCATTCTACATTGCTACTGAGTGCAATACCTACTTCTTTACAGCAAAAATTCTTTTCATTATCCATTGTATTTCAGTTAAAATTCTTAGTTTATTCCTTAGTGCTCTTATGGCACCTTAGTAATAGTGTCATTAAAGTACATAACCACGTTAAATTTGAGTTGCACACAGAACTATCTGCCCTCCAAAATCGTGAACTTGTGGACAAGGACTATGGCTCATTCATCGTTGTAATGATCTTTCAGTATTTTAACTGCAATAGAGTTAGCAGCAGTATTCAACTAAGTGCTGAATACTAATCACTGGAAATAGAAGACAACATGCAGATTATATATACTTTCATTTTGCTCATCTTTTTTTCATTTTACCTTTACCTAGGCTGGTATTATTCTTTAATTCTAAAATCACATGTGGATTTTAAAAAAGACTCATCTAATGATTGTTTTAAGAAATTAGAAGGAAAAATAATAGGTAGAAAGAAACTAAATCGGTACATTTTCTTTACTATATTTTTCATAAGCTTTTAAGAAATATTTTCAGGGCTGGGGTAGCTGGGTGGCTGAATCAGTTAAGGAACTGCCTTCAGCTCAGGTCATGATCCCAGGGTCCTGGAAGTGAGCTCTACATTAGGCTCCATGCTTAGGGAGGAGCCTGCTTCTCCCTCTCCCTTAGCCCCTCACCTCCCCTCATGCTTGCTCTCTCAAATAAATAAAATCTTTTAAAAAACATTTTCAGAGCTGGGGTGCCTGGGTGGCTCAGTGGGTTAAAGCGTCTGCCTTCGGCTCAGGTCATGATCTCGGGGTCCTGGGATCGAGCCCCGCATCGGCTCTCTGCTTGGCAGGGAGCCTGCTTCCCCCTTTCTCTCTGCCTGCCTCTCTGCCTACTTGTGATCTCTCTCTGTCAAATAAATAAATAAAATATTTAAAAAAAATATTTTCAGAGCTAATTAAAATATAACACTAGGCTTCACCACTTTAATTTGAAAGTGAGAGTTCTGCTCTTAGTAAAAAACAGATTAACAATTAAAGTGTAGTTGTATGTTTTTTTTTTTAAGAAATAGCCAATGTAAACTCATCTATATATGCAAAAACACTGATACCTAAGGAAAGCATAATTCAGGATATCCTTATGAGGGAACTGTTTACACAATTTGTTTCCAATTTTTGTAAATCTGAACAGAACAAATGAAAGACAAGATTTCCTATACTTCAAAATAATAGACTCAAAAATTATTGCCGTCTACTTTGATGATTAATATTATAGGTTACAGAAATTTTTCTTATACTAAGCCTTTGGTTGAACTATCTACAAAATAAATTCATGACTAAAAGCTGAAAGTAATATTTGAAAAATAAACTATAAAAACTACTGGACTTCAACAGTGTGAACAAAATCTTACCAAATAACTTCCATCATTTTATAGGAAATATATTATAAATTACTACATAAGTACAAAATGTGAAAGAATAAGAGGGAGACTTCAAGTCATGTAACTTCTATCTTCTTCAACATAGGCCATTAGCTTTTTAAACTAAATAATCAACAAAATGAATCTATCAAACAATAATCTGACATAATCATTATGGCAAGCTCATTAGATCTGGGGTAGTTTTTGTGAAGTCGATGCAAATCAAATAAAAGAGCAAATACTTCTACCTGTGGAACATTTTAAAAGAGAATGAATTCTTACTATCAAATTTATAAGTAATAGGAATATAGAGTTACCTCCCCTAAAGGGGCAACTTTTCTATCAAACTAAAACACAGTTTACATTACAAATGCTAGAAATAAATGCTATAACTGGACTCTAAATTATACTTTCAAACGTTGTCTCAAAACTCTAAATTAGTATTCCTTCTGTATATTCTATTAAAATAAGTTATAAGCAAAAATAAATAAAATAAGCTATAAGCAATGATTGCTTAAAACATCCACCCCATACACACACACATATATATAACATACAACTCCAGGGGCTTGTCTGATCTTAGAAATCCACCATCTTACAAGTGTCATGGCCCGATTCTTTTTCAACAATTAAAGAAGAGGTTTTTTTTAAATTTGTCATATGTTACACACCAATTACTGTTGTTGATTTGTTTCCTTAACCTTCATTGTTTTCTACAAATATTTGTCATTCATTTTCCCATCAGTAAGTAGAGAGTAGAAGACAGTCTTGCATAGCAAGTAAATAATTAATTCAGGACCAGACATAACTACTTAAAGGTTTTTCACAAAGGCGCTGAAATTATTGTCATTAAAATGTAATTAGTTCTATAATATCTGTATTTTCCTTAAGTGTTTCAGTAATCTTATGCTATTTGCCTTTAGAGTAGGACTAGAAATAAATAGTAAAATTACATAATATCTCTAGGAAAAGATTTCAGTATGCTGTTATTATAACCAGTCTTCATTAAATTTGGAGGTTCTTTACTTATTAAATAACAATGTGACTAATTCAGAGTTATACAATCATAGGCAACACAGTGTGGTGTTGAAGAGTATGGATGGTGATACCATCCTGTGCAAGCTGGAATCTCAACTCTACTACTTACTAGCTGTCTGATCTTAGTTGACTCTGTAACCTATTTGGGCTTTATGTTCCTTGTCTGTAAAATGGAGACAGGAATGGCACTTGTTTGTTGTGAAGATTAAAAAACTGGATGCATAGAATGCATTTAGATTAGTGACTGATAACACAAGTTAACAGCTCTGCTATTGATTGTAGTGACAAAGTTCACTAGAATTCCAACCTATTTTTTTCTTTTATTCAGCCCATTTTTAAATCTTAACACAATAGCTTACTGTATCTAAGTTTATTTTTATTGTCAAAACCATCAGAAGAAAGGGAAAGAGCAAAGATTTTTAAGTGATTAAGAGATTCCTCAGCTCCTTTCAGCATTTCCAGGCTACAGGAGCTGTTCTTACCAGGGTGAGGTAAGGGAGTGGAGAGGGGATTCCTATAGCCCCAGTCAAACAAGCAAATAAAGAAACAAAAAGGTGCTAGTGTGGAGTTCAGTTTTTAAGTAGATTACCGTTCCCCCATGACAGACTTCATTTTAAGCCAGAAAAAGACAGGCCTAAGGGTAAGGGCCTGAAAACTATTCCCGGAATTTAGCTTCCCTGTGTGACGCCCACCTGAGTTGTTCAAATGCACCAATGAAATGCATAGATTTAGGTATTGCCATATAAAGAATAAGGAACTTGCCTATATGTGTAGGGACCTATGTGCTTGCTTACTCGTGCATAAAAATGCTGCAAAGGGGAGAGGCGGGGCTTCTTGCCTTAGCACTGCGCTGCGTCTTGTGTGCCAGAGGGAGCCCCAGCTAGCTGGAAATAAACCCTCTTGCTCTTGCATTGAGCCTGCCTTTTGTGGGTTCTTTTGGGAGGGTCTCGATCCGGACATAAGACTAGTAATGTTGGGAATTATTTTTTTCTTTCAAAGTTTCAGTCTAGGGGACAGTTCTAGAGCCCGAGAAACTATTATAAGCTTCCAGTACTTTGATACAAGATTCTACCCTGAACACAGTGAAGACAGGACAAGATGGAAATAAAATAGGTTTAGTGGAATAAAACAGAGGATATATATGAGTATTACACACTGAAAGATCAAAGTGTTCCATCCAGTAAGTTCAAATCACAAACTGTCCTTCATTTGTAGTTGAAGAACCATTTTTCTCCACAGTTTCATAATAAATCCAACCATTCTAATATAACTCAGGAAAGTGGCCATTTCATTGATATGTGGAAAAATTATTTATTTACAAAGGAGTCAATGAAAAATGGATCCATATTCAAACTCACCAATTAAAAGAGAATTTAAAATGTTATTTTGTATCAATAATTTTTATATCCATATTTTATCTTCCTACTAAATAGTTTGTTTATTTAAGGTGATGATAAATTTAATTTTCAACCAAGAATTATGAAGGGTACATCACTGGTACCATACTAATGAATAAAAGAAAAAAAGAAAAAGCTACAGTAGATAATGAGACATTTTGAGAATAATTATTTGCTGGGAAAATATATCTGTGCTATTTCTCACATTTGTTAAGAGAGGGTAATCAATTCTGCAGACAGTAAGATATTCTAAGAAGTAATTTAGCCTTCACACCAAATAATCAAGATAAAGAAGTGAGATTTAATTAAATAAAAGGTGAACATAAAACAAGAGTATCTTGCTTTTTCACTACTGAATTACGTTAAACTACCTTTTATCTGTTGAAAAGTCAGTAGAACAAGTTGTTTAGCAATAAAAATTACTTATTCTTTTATAATTATAAATTTATGAATATTAGGCATAATTGCCAATAATGGGGGAGGTCATAGAGAAAAACTTTAAGTATCATTTTCTTGCAACGTTGTTCAATTTTTCATAACACCGAAAAAGACTTGAGTGTCATTCAAAAATCATTGACTTTGTTTTCTCAGCACACCAATTAACATTTACTCTGCACTCTGTTCTCCTTTCCCATAGGACTCTTTCAAAGGATTCAAAACTGAAATAAATATCGTAGCAACAGACATATAAGGCAATCTAATCATTTGATAACTATTGGAAATATTTAAGGTAAGTTTTTACTGAATTTAAGCTTGTCTATACAATACGATTAGAGCAGTTTCATATAAATTTTAGAAACCTGGAAGAGGACTGCATGGGGGGTAGAACAAAAAGGTAAAATGTTAAAAGCAAAAAACAAACAAAAACCACTTAATTTTGTCTTGTGAAAATTAGAGGTATGATATTTAACTCATGGATTATTTGCAAAAAATAGGGAGATCTAAGACTGAGGTTAAAATATTAATTTTAAAAGTATGACACCATGCCTCCTAAGGTCAGGGAAAAGAAAAAACACTACATGCAAAGCAAAGTAATAAGTTGTGCATTTTTAACCCCTCTGGAGATCCGTGTGTGACCTTGGGCATTACCTCCCTACTGAAACCTCCAAACTTCCATCTGTAGAATCTAGGCTGGATTTAGGTAATTCCTAAAGGCTCTTCCAGTTTCACATTTCAGGAAAAGGAAATTATATATATCTTAGATGCCATAAATTATCCTTCATGGGCATGGAAAACCTGCTTATATAGTAAGTAAAAGCTTTATATATTCTCTAATCTCTATCTGTCAGCATATATAAGTTTAGGTATTGTTATATATGTCAAACTATAAACCTATTTTTATTTTTTACATTTACTTTTTATTTTATATTATTTTTATGGAACATGTGGTTCCATATCAGAGTAGACAGGTATTATTTATGCTCTCCAAAACTTACAAAGTTTTCTTTTCTTCTAATAGTGTTAGAGGTTTTTAACTTAATGCTGTTTTTTTTCCTATATGTGGAGGAGAGTTGATTTGAAGCAAAAACAACTTCAAAATTCTCCTTGAAAGGGAATACGATTACCAATGCCTTTTCAATCTTGCTGCTGCAAGTCAAGTTCCCTTAAACATGAGTACCTCTATACAGACAGTATCAAGAATTTAGGCTTGGCAACATCATTAAAGAATTGTGACTTTAGATAAGTCTATAGATACAGAAAATTTTAGTTTCCTCAATTACAAAAAAAATGAGAGTTTGTACTAGATAACTGTAAGATCTTTGTTACTGCAATACTGTGATTCTCTGATTTTATATATATATATGTAAATATATATACATATACATATATATGTATATATATATAAATGGATATATATGGATATATGAATATATATACATGTGTGTATATGAATGATACATAAAAGTTTCTGAAATGGGAGCACCTGGGTGGCTCAGTGGGTTAAGCCTCTGCCTTCAGCTCAGGTCATGATCTCAGGGTCCTGATATCGAGGCCCTCCATCCGGCTCTCTGCTCAGCAGGGAGCCTGCTTCCCCCTCTCTCTCTGCCTGCCTCTCTGCCTACTTGTGATCTCTCTCTGTCAAATAAATAAATAAAATCTTAAAAAGTTTCTGAAATGTTTTTCCACTGTTGAATATATATCTCTCAGGAAAAAGCTACTAGACATTAAGAAATGATCAATTAGTCAGTATATGGTATAAGTAATGCCCCTTAATAATTTACCCAACTGTTTATTTACATTATCTTCCAAAGTTTATTAACCCCTCACCAAAAAGATGCGCTATCTAGTTCTCCCTAATAATTTTAAGAAAATAAAATGGCAAATATTCTCTCTGCTTTACAAAAAGAGCAACTGGACATTAATAAGCAAATGGAATATGCTTCGGCAGTTCATTGAACAGACCCAGTGTCAGAAGCAGAATCGAGTGGGGTTCACTGAGTCTATAGACTTTTCCATTAATACTGTGTCTTTAATTATCTATTACATCTTATAATAATGTATGAATGTGTTTACATGTTTTGGGGTAGTGGCTGAGAGTGCTGGTAGGAAGGTGATAATCATTAATGTATTATGATGTGATCTCAGGATGGTTAACTCATTGTACTAGGAGCCCAGGGCACTCAAATAGACTAGATCCTTTTTATTAAAGGCCACATAGCCCTTTCTTTAGCTCTCTAGCTACTGGGATTCATTGAGCCTTATCACTCACTAAAGGCTTACCTTACAAAGGAGATATTGATCTTCTACAAATATAAATGTTCCCTTACACTTTCAAAAAACTGTCTTGCTCTTTCTAAAGTCTACACAAAGTGTAAATTCAGGTCTTTAGAGAATGGGATAGCCCAGCCACAAAATTTATCATCCCACCAACTGAAAAGTTGTCTCAAATATTGATCTCCTTACAAATAAAGAATAAGTGGTTATCTTCTCACTTGGGACCTCAGATGAATCAGATCAAAGTTCCTGATATTTTCTCTTTTCCTTTCCTGGCCCACTTCTTTTCAGATTTATACAGTTGCATTAAATGAGTGTTTTGCCTGATCTCCCTAGTTTCTCTTGTTTTGAGTTATTTGGATTTTGCCATAGGTTTCAAAAAAATTCCTAATAATGCTTATCAAAGATCAAAACAAAAACAATGGAAATATAAAATAATTTTGAGAACAATTTGGCTATTACCTCAAGTATTTTATTTCACTACCTTAAAGTTATTTTCCTTCACTTAGAGGATATGTTAACATACAGCTCAAACTATTTGATTTACCACAGATCTGTTTATAACTCAGGAGAAAATAAGCCCATTTTATGAAAATAAAGGATGAACATAATAATAAAAAAATAAGCTAATAGAAGCTTGAGGTAAGATGTTCTTTCCAAATTGCTTTAACACCTTAAGATAAGGTTAACTATAATCTTTCTCATTTGGGGCTCAAACAAAATAGTCTGGCTAGCTGCTCTGAAGACAGAGCAAAGATGGAGCTGCTTAGGAAACTGCCTGCACTCCCAAATTTGCTGAGCCAAAAAATGCATGATACTTTTCATGGACTATGTGGAGTGCACAGAAAAGAGGTTAGTCTGGATCTATTTAAATTCTTACTGAAAAGATGGACCCACGGGTGATAAACACTGGATTCTAATGGAACTAATGGAGCACTATTATCTCTGATTGTGCTCACTTGACTACAATCCACTTTACACATAGCAGGCAGAACAAATCAGATGATGACACACTCTTGCTTATCATCCTTCTGCTGGCTTCCCACTGCACTTAGAATAAAACTTAAACTCTCTAACCTGATTTCCAATGTCCTAAGTGGTCAGGCATCTACCTATCCTTTCTGACCCATCTCAGGTCACTCTCTTTCACTCTTGGTAGGTACTTGCCGAACCTCTGACTCTTCCTCTACAAGGGGAAGTTTACTCAGCCTGAAACCCTTTCTCCATGAGCTTTTTCATGATGGATTCTTATCTCTTAGATATCAATTTAAATGTGATGCCTGCAGACATATTTTGCCTGACAAGCCACTCAATGTGACAAAGACTGTTACCTTGACCAAAATTAGGCAGGTACCTTTGAGCCCTCTTTTCAAGTAGGCCTTGTCTTGGCCCCTCTACTCAACCTGCCTAAGTTCATCTTAGCAAAGAATCCTACAAAGTCATCCTTCCATCTTTGATACGTGATCACCCTTGACATCTGATCAAGTTCTTCATCCCTCGTCCCTGATGTCTAAACCTGTGGCCTTCCTTTAATAAGAATCTTGTCAGTAGTTGAGTAAGTTCAGTAAGAATCCCCCTATGTTTGATATCTCCTCTCAGTGATTTTCAATTCTCATTCTGCTCCTTGGCTATAAATCTCTAGTTGTCTTTGCCGTATTTGGAATTGAGCTCAGCTCTTTCTCCTAATACAATAATACTGAATAAAATCTGTCTGTTGACTTAAAGGAGTGTCTGATTCTGTTTCTCTTTGATAATAGCTACCCAGTCCCCTGGTGTCAATTTATACTATTTTAATTCTCTGCATAGAACTAATCTCTATGACATTATAATGATGGTCATTTGTTTATGGCCTATCTCCTTACACTAAGGTGTGACCTTTGGGAAAGTAGAGATGTTGTTTCTCTTGATTACCACCTTATCACCAGTGGTTGAGCCTAGAATATGGCTGACAGTGACCACAACACTAAATAAATTTTATGAAGATAATTTTAAAAATTAGGTTTTCATAGTTTACCTAAATGGGTAAGAAAATGTGCAGAAGAGAATACTGAAAGTTATCATACACATGAGATTTATCAACAAAAGGTAGAAATGAATATAACAAATATTAAAAGTCATTTCTTTTGGTTTCTTCTTCAGACATCACTGTGTTTTCCAAACTTTCTACTGTGTTTTACTTGAAAATTAGAAAAACATTAAAAAAACACTAGAGGAAAAAAAGAGTGGTTTATGAGTTACCAATTTTAGTTGGTTTATGTGTTTCTTCAAGAGAAACCTTTTATTTGCAAGTTCTCAGATTACTGATTCTGTGCCAAGGAAAAGGCACATTCAAAAAAAAAAGTAACAAGCAAAATTTCACTGGAGGAAAAACTGTCTAAACTAGTATTTCCTTCCTTCAAGTTTTCAAACCTGGCAGATTTTAAGATAACCTGGCAAATAACATATGGAGGAAAGGGAAGAGGTAAGAGTCTCTCAGTAGATATCACTTTATCTATTTCAAGAGAATCAAGACCAAATGCTATTTTCCCTGAGTAAACTGAACCAGTTGTGAGCAAGTTCCAGTGATCCATGTGAAACTGTTAACCAAGTGTGATAAACGCAACAGGAACAGCAGCACTCTGCTTACTGCCCTATCCACCCCTACTCTCCAGGGGAATGGAGATCTATGATAGATGTCATCATGGCATCTATCTTTAAACCATACCTTTGTTTACCATACCTTTAACCAAACCAAAATAATGCTGCTCATTATTTTTTGACAATTACTATTGGTGTTGAATCATTTCTCTTCAGATGAGTAAATACAACATTGTCAAATTGCATAACATGAAGATTAATTAAGAAAATTAAGATAAGGTAGAATGAAAAATAATTCATCCACATTTCTCCAATTAGGAAAAAAGTTTTGGTGGAATCGACTGTACACACCCTTGCCTCAGGGTTTTTACACAGTCTGTTTGTTCCCTCTATCTGTTGATGCTTTTTTTTTTTTCCCCCAGAGAGCCAAATGACTTGCTTCCTCCTGTTTTTTTAGGTCTTTATTCCAATTTCATTCTCAGTTAAGTCATCCTGACCAAACTATTTGAAATCATAATCACCTAACAAATTTCCATTCTGTTTGTTTTTTCCCCCTCAGTATTTAACACAATATAACATTCTATACTTTGTTTATTATCTGTCTATCCCAAAATGCCACCTATGTGAGGGCAGGTATAATGGTCTGTTGTATACCTATGGCATTCCCAGAAAATTAGTTCTTAAATGAATGAATAATATGAGTAATTTGCCACTGTTAGGATTTTTGAGAGTGTGTCTTAGAAGTTTAATCTATTGATTACCATCTTGCAGTACAGGATCACTAAAAAATCCCTCTTGTGATTAGAAATGGGTCTCAGAATTCAAGGACTTGAAAGTTCTATAGTTGCTTTTGTACTCCCGAAATCTTGAAAGATGGAAGAAAAACCTCAAGAGAGGTGACCAAGGAGCCATGGCATTGGCTGCTATGGACCATTGAAAAAAATTATATGTAGTGTCAGAGTGTGTTAATGGTGCTGTCTATGTAAAAAAAAAACTTCAGAACTTTCCCCAGTGTACAACTTCCCTTTTGTTAATAAGGTTATTCTGCATGAGGTTTCAAAATGAAAATTGTTCTTGTTTTAGTTTGAGTGTGTTTAGAATATCTGACTTTGGTCTCCTAGAGGAAATGAGGGCAACCAATTTTATTATCTACAAAAATGGAGTTTCACAGAAAGACTTTGATTAAAAACAAAACAAATAACAACTCTTCTTCACAAGAATAACAAAGTGAACAAAACAAAAATTTCATTTTATCTTAAACCTGAGCAAGAACAGTGCTCTTCGAACCATAGTGGGTCATACTGTGTAATTTCTCATTAGCCAATATTATGGGCTGAATTGTGTCTCTCCAAAATTGTGTCTCAACCCTGGGATCTCAGAAAGTGACTGTATTTGATGACAAAGTCTTTGAAAGGGCGTTTAAGTTAAAATAAGGTCATCGGGGTGGACCCTAATACAATATGATGGTGCTATTATACGAAGAAAAAAATTACAACAGAGACAAGACCACGTGAAGACACAGGGAGAAGACATCTATCTACAACCCAAGGAGTAAGGTCTCAGAAGAAACAAACCCTAACACCTTCATCTCAGACTTCTTGCTTACAGAATTATAAGAAAATAAATTTCTTTGTTAAAGCCATCTAATCTGTTATACTTTGTTATGCCATCCCTCGCAAAGTAAGATAGCCAACCAAGAAATGCCAAAGACTATGAGAGGTAAAACACTGATAAAGAGGTAGATTTACATTTTAGAGTTGTTCTCTCTCCAACCAGAAGGTTCGTATTATACAGCTGCTGGTTTGTTAATGCTCCAGATTTACTTGGTAGTGTCCATTCATTCACTTAGAAACCTAAGAAGTATTCAAGACGCTAGAAACTTCAAGTCAGGAATAGAAATTGAATGGTCCCATTCACAAAAATAGAAGAACTATAAAACTCAGTAAGTGATTCTGCAATTCTACTGCATTATCACTCCCTCTCTCACAACTTCTACATCACAAATAATTGGGCTGACAATAAAACTCACAGAGCTGGGGCAGTGACAATTATCTAAAATAATCAGAACTACTGTTACAGAATCATGTTCTTGTTCTTTTTGTTTTTTTCCTTCGTACTTTCCTTTGTTTCTTCTATTTTTCTTACATTCATCAATTTTTTTATTTTGAACATTATCTTGCTATTTCATGATTCATGGGGGATAACAGAGTAAAATAATTTTACTAGTTTCTGGAAGAAAATCAATAATTATAGGAAAAACTCCTTCCAGGATAGGTAAAAAGTAATTTAGCTGACTAAAATAATGACATAAATTCTGTTTCTCCAAACTTCAGCAGCAGCAGCTGAACAATCCCTGAAGGCACATAAAAGCACTACTCAATTAATAATACTTTATATTATTTTTAAAGTATTAGTATATTAACTGCTACCTTTTGAAAAACATTTAAAAAACTTTGAAGAATCAAATGTAACCAAAACTAAAAATTAGGAACTAATTTCTTAAAAGTTGTAAACAGTCTAAATTATTAAAGTAATATTATTAAACCACATGTTATGGTTAAAAATTACATAACATAAACTTTAACTAACATTTAAAATACACTGACAAGACTTCCTTACCAATGTTGGGGTGCTTCAAAAGACGGCAGATTCTAGCTTCTCTTTCCAGTTTCTGATGATCTGTTTAAAAAAATAAATCACAAGTTTAAGCAAAGATTAAAAGACAACAAATAGCATACTGAAATGACATAAAGCCTTTACATTTATGTATCTTTTGATCTCTTTTAAAAAAGTGATAATTTCTTGTATTAACAGTTATAGTTATCTGTAAAAGAAAAAGTTGAAAAGAATAAAGCCACACTTGCTTAAAAAAAAAAAAAGTGATAATTTGCAATTAGGTGAATATAATATAGTCTAACAATCTAATTTCCTTTCTTTTTCATCGGCTTGATGCTTGATGTCGTGAGATACAGAATAGAACTGAACTTAGGGCTGGGAAAACAGGGAAAATGTCACAAAACAATAGTATTCTTTCTTTACCTTAAGTATATATTATTATAACAACTTAACCCAATATACACATACACATTTAATCAGGGAATGCCTATCTGGAATTTGAAATACCAAGGAAATGGTGCTTAAGTAGGGTTCCAGTTTGTTCCCAATGAGGAAATATTTCCTGTCCAGTCATATTTTCTATCAACCACTCTTCATACAATTGTCGGTCCAACTTCCCAGGTTTATGACACTCTTTATTATATCAGAGACTTCCAAAAATCCCAAATTGGCTTGCTCAACTTTACCCCTCTATGTTTCCCCAATCATTTCTTTGAAGGGGCATGACCGCTGTAAACTTGCATTTTATGAACTATCTGATACTCTTTGGTTTCTTTGAGGTGGTTCATATGCATATATTTAGAACCAAAATCACTGGCCAAAGCACAAAATAAATGGCAAAAAGAAGCAATAACAGCAGAAACACATGTTTCCAATAAAGACAGCACTGTAGAATGGTCACTAATTGAGAGCCTCATATAGATATTTGACTTACACCTTACAATAGTCCCCTGAGAATAGGTAATGTTATATTCCCATTTTAAAAATATGAAAACTAAGGCATAAAGAGGTTAAGCGAATAGTGGCATCTACCAAATCAGCTCTCATTAACTAGAGTCATAAAATAGCCTTAAAAGGAGGAGAGGAACACTACCTGACTACCCACACGTGGTCAATATCAATGGTCCTCCAACTTTGTGATATGAGAACATCTTAACACTCTTAAAAATTATCAAGGACCTCAAAGAGTTTTATTCATATGGATTAGAGCTATTGATCTATTGCTTCCTATAGATAAGCATTATCTATTAGATCTAATAGATCTATTGATCTATGCTTACTCCATGAAAAACAAAACTAAGAACAATGTTAAATATATATTAATTCATTTAAAAAATAATGAACCCAGGGTGCCTCAGTGGCTCAGTGGGTTAAGGTCTCTGCCTTCGGCTCAGGTCATGATCTCAGGATCCTGGGATGGAGCCCCCACATCGGGCTCTCTGCTCAGCAGGGAGTCTGCTTCCCCCTCTCTCTCTGCCTGCTTGTGATCTCTCTCTCTCTGTCAAAATAAACAAATAAAATCTTAATAAATAAATAAAAAATAATGAACCTATTATATTAACATAAGTTATTGCATTTAATTTTTAAACTTTATTTTAAATAACTGACAGAAAATTTGAAGAACGGTACTAATAACACTTACATAACAGATTACTCAGATACATCTATTATTAACATTTATCCATTTAAAAAATCATTTATATTCTATATATGTATATAGGTCTGTGTACGTGTATATGTATACACATATTTAACACATAAATACATATATATATGTGCTGCCGAAGCGAGCACATAAATACATATATATATATACAATCATTTGTTTATATCTAATTTTTTTCTGAACCATTTGAAGGTAAGTTACAAACATGAAGTCCCCCTTTTTTTACCTCTAAAATTTCAGTGTATATTACCTTAAAATTGTGATACTCTTACAATCACTACATAGTTATCAACTTCAGCAAATGCCACATCAATATTTCACCAGCTATATATTAATTTTATATATTTAACCCAACAATGTCCTTTATAGGATTTTCACCTTCTAATGCAGATCCAGCCTAGGGTGAGATGTAGCATTTAACTGTCATCTCTCTTTAGTTTCTTTTATTCTGGAATATTTCCACAGTTTTTGTCTTCTATGACCTGACAGTTTTGAAGAATACCATGTCTATCTTTTAAAAAGAATGATTCTGGGGCGCCTGAGTGGCTCAGTGGTTTAAAGCCTCTGCCTTCGGCTCAGGTCATGATCTCAGGGTCCTGGGATGGAGCCCTGAGCCCTGCAATGGGCTCTCTGCTTAGCAGGGAGCCTGCCTCTCTACCTACTTGTGATGTCTCTCTCTCTCTCTGTCAAATAAATAAATAAAATCTTAATAAATAAACAAACAAATAAATAATAAAAAGAATGATTCTCATTTTGGTATTGTCAAATGTTTGCTCATGATTTGATTTAGGCTATGCATTCTCAGCTAGAACACTATCCTTCTCCAGCTGTCACATATGGAAGTATATACTGTCCAACTGCTTCTCAAAAATCATAACTTTAATCACCAGGTCAAAGTGCTGTTAAAAAAAAAAAAGAAAAAAAAAAGTGCTGTTGAATTTCTCTGCTAAATATTCTCTTTTAATTTTTCCTTTGTCACTAATAAATACATGGTAAGACTTTTTATGGCCAAGAAAACAGCCTGGTCTTCATCAAAATTTCCCTGTAAATTGTCCATTCACTGATGATTCCTGCCTGAACCAGTCTTATACTATAATAGTGGCAAAATGTTGATTTTCTAACTCCAGCACAGTAACATTTTCATGAAAAATTCTATTATTTAAAAAAAAAAAGTGAATGGGGGAAATCAGAAGGGGCGATGAACCATGAGAGACTGTGGACTCTGAGCAACAAACAGAGTTTTGGAGGGGAGGGGATGGGGGGGTTAGGCGAGCCTGGTGGTGGGTGTTGAGGAGGGCACGTATTGCATGGAGCACTGGGTGTGGTGCATGAACAATCTTCTAACACTGAAAAAATAAAAGTATTTGGGAAAAAATAAAAATAAAAAAATAAAGTGTATTATTTTTCAAAAAAAATGTCAGTGACATTATAATAAGAATGTATAAGGACAATTAGTAGCTACAATTATGGTAAGCAGAGCATGTTTACCCAATCATTATGTTGTATACCTGAAACTACTGTAACATTGTGTCAATTATACTCAAAAAATAATTTTGAAATGAAAAAAAATAAAAAAGAGTAGCACAGTTTTACATCTTTGCCAAATCTCTTTGATGTCTGGTTTAATAGAAGACAGCTGAATTCTCTGCTTGCCTCTATATTCAATCTACTGTAATATGTTTTTTTGGTTGAAGTATATCAATAGAATCTGACCTCACAAGGATATGTAGTTGGAAAAGAGTACGTCACAGCTTTTTCAGATAAGTGTGTATATTGTTCTTTAATACCATCCCAAAACTAAACAAGTGATAGTTTTTTAAAGGTTAGTTGCCATGTGAAATCTGAAACTTTATCAATGTACTTTATGAACCATATCAGTAAAATCATGAACTTTAATGTTTAAATCAAATTAATTTTTAACATGAATATATTTCTAATATAATCAAATTTTACTCTGCTACATTAAAATTCATTGTTCTTTATTGTACTTCTTTTACACCCTGGCATGATTATGATGCACCATTTGGAAAATATTGGTTTAGTATGTTATATGGTTCTTCCAAATACGAACACATTTCATTACATACTATCATAAAAACAATATCACCACTAATATCAATCTTTAATAAACAATCTTTAAACAATCTGATAAACAATCTTTAAATTTGGGGATTCATCATGTTCTCACAGGCAAATACAAATTTTCCAAAAGTCTAATTTTTATTGAAAGCCTGACCTGTGTTATCGGCAATAAATACTGGCAGTTGTTTTCCTTTAAGCAATAGGCTCACTTTGTTCATTTTGAGAAAATGTTTCTCAATAACCTAAGTCTGAATAATCACAGCTAGTTTTTCAGTTGTAATTTCAAGTAAAAATGGTATCCCAGGAAAGAGTATCTTATCTAGTTCAGCTTCCAACTCAAACAAGGTATTTTTCCTTGACACAACCACTGTACCTCAGTATGGAGCAAAAATGCTTTACACATTCTTCTCATTTAATTATGTAGAATGTTCCAAAGCTTTGTGATCAAAGATCAAGATTTAATAACGGTAGTAATTTTAACTGATTCATCATGTGAAATCCTCAGTGAAGAAAGGTTTTTTTAGTCTATAAATGAATCATGCTGAAAAATACAGATGAATAGCATAGTTTGATGTCACTGCCTTGATTCATGCAAAGGTCTCAGCAATTATATCCACTATTTCTTTTGTATCATTGGTATAAATGTCAGCACACATACACACACTCACAAAATATATAATATCTTAGATTTACTATGAAAATAGTTTTGAACAAGTAGATTCTCTAAGAGGTTTTCAGGGGACTCCTGGATCCACCACAGCTTTGAGAACCACTGGTATATTCTATAAAAAAACTGTCATATAATACTTTTTTTTTTAGCAACTTTGAAAAATATTTTAAACATGTATAGTGTTATTGTTTTAAGTAATCTCTATACTCAGTGTGGGTCTATGGTGTTATTAATAACTCAAATAGACATAATGTTTTAAAGAATCAGCACAGCATTTGATTGGATCTAACAGTGTATCTGTTATACCTGGATTACCAAATATAAAGACAGATATTCTCTGGCCTTACCATTGTCTAAAACTACAAGTGTCTCAAATAAAGATAAAATATAAAATCTTCAAATCCCCTATCTCTTTAACAGGTTCTCATTCTTAAGATAAACTACGTCGAGAATATTATCATTTTGAAATATACAAGTAGGGGCGCCTGGGTGGCTCAGTTGGTTAAGCATCTGCCTTCAGCTCAGGTCATGATTCCGGAGTCCTAGGATCAAGCCCCATGTCAGGCTCTCTGCTCAGCGATGAGCCTCTTTCTCCCTCTCTCTATGCCTGAGGTTCCCCCCCTCTTGTGCTCTCTCTCTCACTCTCTCTCTGTCAAATAAATAAATAAAATCTTTAAAAAAAGAGAGAGAAATACACAAGTAAATGCAAAAGGTTAAATCCAAGTTGAAACAACATCTAATATTACCTTAAATCCTGCAAAGTGTCCTATGTAAAACATATGTAAAATATAAGCTTATAGAAATTACAATTTTGTTTGAGACAGGGATAATCGAAAAATACTATCTTTTCGATAATCTTTTTATCGAAAGAGGCTCATCGCTGAGCAGAGAGACAGGGATATGCAAATACATATGCTACACCATGTGATATATGCTATGTATATATTATTATTTAATATTTATGTACATTAAAGAAAAACAAGATGACAAAAGATCTTTACCAACAGTATGTGGTATAGACTTTTAGCTATAAAGATATATATCTATAAATATCTATAAAGATATAATTACAGAATTTTATATAGCCTATTCTTACGGGTTGAACTGTGTCTTGTAAAATTCATATGCTGAGCTCCTAACTCTTAACTACCTCAGAATGAATTTGTATGTGGACCCAGGGTCTTTAAAGGGTTAATTAAGTTAAAATGAGGTCATTAGGGTAAGCCCTACTTCAACATAACTTGTGTTCTTATAAAAGGAGGAATTTAGAACAGACACACCTTGAGGGAGGATCACATGAAGACAGAGGGAGAAGACATCTATAAGCCAGGGAGAGAACCTTCAGGAAAAAACCAACCTGTTGAAACTCTGATCTTAAGACTTCTTGCCTTCAGAATTTGCTAAGATAAATTTCTTTTGTTTAACCCCTCATATGGTTTACTTTGTTATGGCAGCCCTAGCTGATAAATACACCAAAGTATTAGTTTTACACTGCTGAATATAACATATTATACTGCTATATTACATTGCTATATAACTGCTATATAACAAATAGCGACAAATACAGAAGCTTAAAATAACATACATTTATAATCTCGCAGTTTCTGTGGGTCAGGGACCTGGGCATAGTTTAACTGAGCCCTTTGCCTTAGGGTTTCTCAAAAAGCTGCAATGAGGGGCACCTGGGAGGCTCAGTGGTTAAGCCTCTGCCTTCAGCTCAAGTCATGATCTCAGGGTCCTGGGATCGAGCCCCACATCGGGCTCTCTGCTCTGCAGGGAGCCTGCTTCCCCCCGCCTCTCTGCCTGATCTCTCTCCTCTCTGTCAAATAAATAAAATATTAAAAAAAAAAAAAAGCTGCAATGAATCAGCTAGGGTTGAGGTCTCATCTACAGACGAGAAGCATCTGTTTCCAAGCCTGTATAGTTGGTAGCAGTACTCAGTTCCTCAAAAGCTGTTGAGTTGAGGGTCTTGGTTACCAGCCACCTCTCGGCTGGCTGTTGCCCTCACTTCCTTATTACATCTCAACATGGCAACATGCTTCATCAAAGCCACTCCTGTAAAGAATCTGCTACCAAAATATCTAGCCTAATCACAGAAGTGACATCCCATCGCATTTGCCATATTAGATTGATTAGAAACAAGTCACAAAGATGGCCCGCTTTTAAGGGGAGGTAAGTATACAAGGGCAGGAATACCAGGCAGCAAAGACCACTGGAGCCATCTTAGAGGTTGCCTGCCACATCTAACTTTATAATAGTGCTGATGACTTTTTCTTCCATATAATCACATAACTTAGCGATCTCCCATGACTTCTAAGGCATTCTGCACTCTCCTACTGGGTCATGTTCCAACATTCCAAACACAACGATAGAACTAAAGTTTTCATTAAAACCAGAATTTAGGGGCACCTGGGTGGCTCAGTGGGTTAAATCCTCTGCCTTCGGCTCAGGTCATGATCTCAGGGTCCTGGGATGGAGCCCCACATCAGGCTCTGCTCAGCAAGGAGCCTGCTTCCTCCTCTCCCTCTGCTTGCCTCTCAGCCTACTTGTGATCTCTCTATCTCTCTCTATGTCAAATAAATAAAATAAAATCTTTTAAAAAAATTTAAAAAAATAAAATAAAACCAGAATTTAGCAATAATCAAAATGCTTCACATTCAATATCAAGTTTATGACTTTCCTTTAGAGGGAGTAGAGAAGTGAGGAGGAGTGATTAAGTACCTAATTAATACCAAAAGCACATTTCTGTATTTTCCTTCTGAAGAGATGATTAAGTTTTACATTTAAAATTTCCTTTATTTCTAATTCAGTCAGCAACAAAAATCATGCACCCCTACCTCATCATTCCCAGCTCTCACAACTATAATGGTAAGACAGATTATAAAAGGCAAGACATCCATTATACTGTTTATTATCATCTAAAGATTTTGTTTTATTATACACACACCCTGCAGCTACTATAGAATCATATTCATTTATCATTTAATATTTATTATAGTATTCAAACTATAATAGTTTGACTTTTTTCTTCCCTTGAAGCTCAAGTGCACACTATTACATGAATAAAAATATAACCCTTCAGGCTGTAATTTGTCAGATCTGGAAAGATACATGCTGTTAGCAATGAATGGTTGAAGATATACCCTACAATGCCGTAAGGAAAATATATCATCATTCAGTTTTGACATGGTATCAGTAGATAATACTATTTACCCAGTACAAAGACTTCGGCATTTTAAAAGTTTCTGAGAATTCTGAGATCATGTAGTTACTTTTTCCCAGCTTTAAGATACTTTTTAGATACTTTTTAAACTCAATAAGGTATTTAGTTCAAATAAGTTTATAAATTTGATTTCAAGCCTAATGCAGTAAATCCTTCACTCCTGTTCCAAATCAAATTTTAATCTTTATGGAGAATAACTCTGATCACAAGTGGAAATTAAAGGACTAGCTCTGAATCACTTTCACATGGCAATAGGAGTATCACTAAAGCTACACAAAGCAACAACTTATTTATCCAGCCAGTATCAGCCAATGAATTGTCATCAAGTAAATTTCAAAAGTAACTACCTCCCCTACCTCAAATGACAACTTAAAACCTTAACCTCTTGGGGGTAAATCTAATAATCATTGCTTTCTTAAATAAATGACATATAAAACAATTTAAACCTTTTGACCCCCTAGGGTCATTATTATTATCATTCTTACTCTCCTCTAATTCAGTGAAGCCTTCAGAGGCTATGGACGTGTGAAAGCCCACAGAGTACTGCCCTGCTTTCAGTCTCGCCCCCGCCTCTCAATGTGGAATCACCTTGTCAACACAGGTGACACCAAGGGATGGTTTGGGCAGGGGGAAGAGGGTAGCTACCATAATTGGTCACTTACCACCTTTCCCTCCAAGCACACACATGAGTGTAAACGTGCAATCTAAGGAAGACATGGATTTATCACACCCAAGAGGGTTGAATTCTTCCAGTTCCCCCTCCTCACAGATTCCCATCCATAAAATTATCTTATATAGCATTTATGCAGGAGTCACCCCTCAGGCCCATGAAAACAGAATGTTTGCAATCCAACTCCATCATTAATGTTTGTTCTGCTGACCTTCTGGCTTGCCAGCTTAAGCTGCTACCTTCCCTGCTCCTACCTCCTTGGTTGTTCCTTGGCCCACGGCGCCAGTTTGAGATCAATGCCTTAGATCTATCAGTTTTTGAGGACAAGTTAATCCTGCTCTTCTGGCTTCTCTACTACAACCAACCCAACTTGATTCTTAACTTTATCACATTTATTTGGTTTCTAAGAAATGACACCCTCAAGCAAGACACAGCCCTGCTCCCCATCTAGAACTGCCTGACTATCCATTTTCAGAAGAAGGACGATTAATCAAAATGGACCTAAACTGCTTTAAGTTTTGTACCGTTGCATCTGTTTATTATACCTTCTCTATTTCTTCACATGTTTTTTACTATCTGCTCTTAACTGCTGTATCTTCAGTACATAAAATGATTTCAGGTATGTATACCAGGCATTAAATAAATCTTTGTTGAATGAATAAATGAATTAATGACAACTGCCCTTTCCTTGTTTCATAATTGCTTTGAACTAAGCATAGAAGAAAACAGGGATATGAAAATATAAAATAATTACAAATAACCTGGCAGTGAAAACCTAGAGACCTTTTCAGAAAAAAAGGTACAATCTTTAGTGCATGAATTCTAAAGCACTATAATGTGGCTACTCAGAGGCCTTATTCTTAAAGATTTTTTGAATCACATTCTGAATACATTTTTCTTTTTAGAGGAATTACTTCAAGCTAAATGAGGCATTCCTTTGGTAGAAATATAGATTCTGTCCATTTAAGTAGGTCACATTTAAAACCACACTGTAAGTTAGAAAGAGCTATTTAAAGGGGGTCACTTCATTACAAAGCCTGAGTATGATATATATGGATTTAAAGCTATCATATTCATTTAACAAAGATTTTTTAAATTCATAATTAAATATTATCTTTCATTTTATCCTTTTATTTTAAACTAGCTTAATCCATATCATTTTTTTTTTTTTAACTATTTGACCTAGACTCTATTCTTTCTAACATTAGGTACTGGTCACTTCCCATTACTTTCTGTTGCCCACTAATAATCTGGATAAATCAGTAAGATTCTATAATTATATAGGATGATGCTCTTACTTTCATGGTAAAGCAGAATTAGATACATGTGCTAAAAGTTCATATATCTGAACTCAAGAGTGAAATCTTTTGAATAGTTTTTTTTTTTTTCTTTCCTGTGTGGGAAGCTCATGCAAATGTTAAATTCTGAATTATGATCTCAGTCAACCTTCATTCTATATGGACCACAAACCATGAGTTATGATTTCTACAGAAAACCTTTCTTCCCTGATATTTTTAAACAACCATCACATGGAAGATAAACCAGGCCTCTACTTCATTTTACCTTCTTTCTGAAGTTTCACCTGTGGAAGAAGATGGAATTGTCCACAGGTGCCAGAGAAATAAAAGGCCCATAATGAAAGCTCCTGATTTTGCAAAACTAGACACAGAGACAACCCAGAGGGATGGAAAGACCTCAGGTTTCAGAGTGAAACAGACAGGAGCTGCTATCTGGCTGTACCACTTAACAACTAGCTGGGTATCAAAGTTCCTTGACTGCTCAAAAGATTCATCTATAAAATGAACATAAAATATCTAGCACCAAGCAGCCTATCTGGGACAAAGTGATACTCAATAAATTATGGTATCACCATCATTATTTCTATTACTAGAAATCTGTAGCTCTAAAAAAAAAAAACAAAAAACAAAATTCTTAACAGATGCTATTAATTCCATCAAGCATGAATCATTTTATATATACTTTAATATACTATGAAAATAACTTTTCCATAAAATCATATGATTATGCTATTTAGGCCATTTATTGTTCATTGAAACAGCAGGAGAACCACTGAGCTCTACGGTCAGAAAGAGACAGATCAATACAGTAAAATATGGACAAGAACTCATAGTTATTTAGTGTTACAGTATAATCTAAACATCTCAAAAATAAGAATACAGGGGAAAATGTGCATGTAAAATTTTTAAGCAAATTAAACTGACTAGTTTTATATCCAAACTATATATTTTTATTCATTCATTTCACATATTCAAAATGAATGATGTCCAATAAATAATTTATCCCATATTATTTCAGAAAAAGTTAATGGATAATATATTTAGCCTATTTTCTAGGAATGCAAAGGAATAAACAGTGAAATTTGATGGTACTACTTTTAAGCTGTCCTGCAGGAGAAATATTTTCCTTCTTCCACCACAACAATGACATTCTTTTTTTTTTCCCTAAGATTTTATTTGAGAGAGAGAGTGAGTGAGTGACCTGGGGGGAGGGGCAAAGGGAGAAGAAGAGGCAGACCCCCCCCACTGAGCAGGGAGCCTGCCCCAGGGCTAGATCCCAGTACCCTGAGATCACAACCTGAGCCAAAAGCAGCCACTTAACTGACTGAGCCACCCAGGTGCCCCACAACAATGACATTCACTCAGAGACATGACATTATATCGATTATGAAAACAATGCTTTACACAAAATTATGAAATGCAAGACAAAATATTTTATAAGCCTTTTGTTGAGTAGCAACTTAGACAAGCACACAATATGTATATGCCTCTTAGAACTACAAATAGTGAGCATTAATTTATGTAAAATCCTTTCAAATAAATGTTTAATATATGATTATACAGAATACACAGAATATCTAGATACCTACCAAGACTGTAACAAGGGATGGGAATACTCTGTTCTAACATCCTAGAAGTCTCAGGATAATCTCTTAGTAAGCCTCTCATTAGCTCCAGGTGAACTGCTAAAAGAATTTGAATTGAGCTTTTTCCTCTGAGAGGAAGAGGGAGTATAACTGTGTAGAATTTAGGCACAGGGCAGAGAATGCTGTAAAGATTCTTGCTAGAGTGTAGATATCCTCCAGATAATAAAGGGAAGAGATGGACAGGAAGCCCCACTTACTCCCCTTTAATACTAGGTGACCTCACCCAGCTTTCCTCTTAGGTTCAAAGCCTCTCATGGGAGCTGCTTCTGCCTGCCTGTGTGACTTTCATTTTTTTTTAACATGGTGGCATCACTCATTACATGTTTTAAGGCAGGGAACTTGTACTGTGAGGGTCACCAAAGGATTTTGTCAAGAGAAACAAATCAGGAAGCAAAAGAACAGGGGAGTGGTATCCAGAAAAGACAGAAAGCTAGGACAAGTTTCTGCCGCCAAGTCACAGTCAAGGCGTGTTCACAGGAGGAGAGAAAACTTCCCTACATGGCATTTAAAATGCAAGGTGTCAGACTGAGAGTTAACACAGAACAGATAGATGATTCAATAATACGATTTTAAGCAGTTTTGGCTCAAGTGACTGTTAACATCATAAAAACAAACTTTTTTTTTTTTTTTAAGTAGGCTCCATGCCCAATGTGGGGCTTGAACTCATAACCCTGAGATCAAGAATCCCAAGTTTTACTAACTGAGCCAACAAAGAACTCCAAAATAATCCTTTATATAAACAAATTATGAGGACATTCATTGATGCATATTAAGAATTACAGATATTTAAATTTATATCTTTATTTTAAATTGCATGTTAATAATTCATGTGGCATTTTAGAAAATTACTTTGATCATTTTACTATAGAAGGGTAAGGAGATGAATTTTGTATCTCATTTTGCCCTCAGTCTCTAGAATTTGGTCTATATAGTACTCTTCCCTCAGTGTAATTTTACTTGTGTTTTTAGAAAAATTTAGCTGCACAATTCCATTCTCATGTTTAGGCATAACAGAGATAAGTCACTAGAGATATTCTGTATTAAAATCTTTTAAACTTACTACCTAGAGACTATAAGGACCCAGAACAGAAACAAGGCATACTGAAGATAAATACAATCCATGTTTTACCATTTTTTCCAGTGGCCCAGATGACTTTTATAGGCAGTTGCACAGTAACACAAGAGAGCATTTACTTTAGGGATTTCACAAAAATAAACTTTTCTTTCTATGGTAAACATATTTTGCTGTTCTTAAATATGCTTTCAACTAATCAAATACGCACAATTTATTCAAAACATGAAAAGGAGAAAACATAGTTTTCACGGGACGTTTTTCCTTATGTTATTTAATATTAATACATTAAAAACAAAAATAAAAAATAATTTTGGATAACAATTTAAAGATTTTATTTATTTATTTGAGAGAGAGGAAGAGAGACAGTGAATGAGCAGGAACAGGAGCAGGATGTGGGGATGGGGGAAGCGTGAAGCAGAGGGAGAGGGACAAGTAGATTCCACAAGGAGTGCAGAGCCCTACATGGGGTTTGATCCCACCACCCTGAGATCATGACCTGAGCAGAAATTAAGAGTCAGGCTCAACTGACTGAGTCACCCAGGTGTCCCTGGATAACAATTTAGAAGAATGAAGGAAAGAAAGGAGACATACGGACTTTTATGATTCCTTTAAGCCTCTGGAACATTCAGTTATTCACTTTTCTGTTCATGAGTTTTCCTCATGAAGAGGTAACTGTGAAGCTAACAAATCTTAAACTGCAGGCCCCTAAGAGGATCTTAGCTATATGATCATATGTTCTCATAAAACTTGCAAAACAAGGTGTCTCAACACAATTATGATCATTATTTCCTTCCACTGCCTCTCCCCCTCAATCATATCTCCCCTTGTATTGAGTGATACCATAGTGGACACAAACATTTTTGAGATCTAGCAAAGGGGAAACTAAGTGGAGGATACGATTTAGTTTGGATATAATGAAACATATTTAAACGTGGTTCACAGCCACTTTGGGGTATAGTTGTGTTATTACTGGTCATCCCAAAGTAAGAACACTTCTCAGAATATACCCACCTCCCAGCCTGTCGTGGGATGATAGGGCACCCCAGTATGTGAACTTGTACTACAAATCATTCCACGAGTGTGGGTGTGCAGAGGAGAAAGAGCAACTTTTTACTAATTTTCTAAATTTCATTTTGCTCTGCAATATATGTCAGCTTCTCAAAATTCATAATTTCTTGTGACTATTTTCATTCTAAATACATATTTACTTTTGAGTTTCATTTCATATTTGTAATTTTGTTTTTTCTTTAGGGAGAAGCTCCTAAACTGCATAAGCAGCAGTCTTCAGGTCCACACTCCCTATTATAATTACAAAAAAAGTAGAAGAAGGTAACTTACCGTTCAAACTCTGAACATAAAAAAAAAAAAAAATCACACAACAAAGTTCTTTGCAAAACTTATATTAATTTTCTTTAAGTAAATAGATATTCATTTATATTGTTAAGCTATTCATTAAAAATCTATACATGACTTACATTAGTCATGAGTGACCAACCATAGCAAAAAGATCACCAAATTGACAATCAGGGAGAAAAAGAATCACTTCCAATATAAGATCTGCAAGGAATTAAAGGCAAAAAGCAAATCTTATAGAAGTGAAGAACTATACTATTCCTCTCTCCCCTGAAAATGTTACATATTTAAGATGATTTACGCTTATATTTGGGAGAAATAATTTATAGATCAGACATAATATCTTAAATATATTCATTATGAACATATTTATTAAGCATTTTTATTAAGCAGGCACAAGGACACGGATTGATGTTTTGGAAGATAAAGTAACTTAAAAAATCTAGCTACTCATGAACTAATAATTAAACTAGAAATCACAGATTTAATAACAACAACAATAATAATACCCTTCAAATTGGAGATGGAAAGTGAAACTATCATTTATTAAACTATACTCCCCAAGTTGAAAATTTCAAGACACCTCATCTTGTCTCTACATATTCAATCATGTATTTCTACTTTACCCACATTTTGTGGATGCTTTTATTTCCTATACACACTCACAAAGACAAACACACACATACAATAGGAAGCTTAATGTAGCTACTTAAAATACTACTGAAAAAGATATTAAAATGAAACAGTGTCAGTTTTAATTGAAATTCTGAAAGCTAAAACTTAAACATTGTCAGATACAAGATGCTAAAACCATATATTCAGGACTTGTCAAGGGGTCAGTTGAAGCCATTCTGCCATTATGAGCCCATTTCTCACTTCCAGCTGTACAAGAGCAGATAATGAGAACACGAGGGAGGACTGCTCTGCATAGAGTCCTCAGAACACCCTGAATCCCCTTCTACCCCATGCTGGAAAGCAGCTTACTCAACAGCACTACACTGAGGGAGGAAAGGGTGTGTCTCAGAGAAATATTTGAAGAGATTCACCTCCTACACTTTGAGAAAAACAAGAATGGCTTCCTATTTAAATTGGACTCTACAGGCATGAAATTTTGTCTGGCTAGAAGGATAGATTGTCTTACGATGGATAATCCCCATGAGAACTACAGGAAAGCCAATGTGACCCCAAAGAGGAGCAGAATGGCAGAAGCCCAGGAGCTGGAAAGGCAGCTAAAAACATGGCCATCCAGACAGGGGAAACATGGCCATAATCAGCAAAATTGTCCTCAGTGGTCCTTAAGAGGGACTGCCTAAAAACCCACAAAAATGTCCCATGAGATCAGTAATCATGCATCTCTCAGACATTAGCAGTCCAGATTAGAACTGTACCAGTGAAATCAAATATGCACAGCTCCTTAGAGCTTTGTCCTGAAGGGCCACAAACAGCAACCAGGGAATGGGAGAGGAAATGAGGTGACAAAGTGTTGGGTACTACACCTTTCTCTGGTCCCTAGAGTCTCTCAAGTATGAAACAGGCCTGACTTGGCAAAGGAGAGAAGTTTCAAATGATATTACACTGGTTAGGACTTTTTAACTCTGAAATGAGACTGTTTTTGTGACTCAAAGGAACTGCCAAAGCTCTGAGATCTGACCAAGACTTCTTCCAGGGCAGGAGTGAGTAAGTACATGGATTTGTGGGAGCTGAGGAGAAAGAGGGTCTCAGTGGGGTGCACATGATCTGATTATAGGGCCTTCACATAAAAGAGGTTACAAATATTTTCCTTAACAAGCCTAAAACCATATAGAATTTGGATTTGCTGGATATTGTTATTTGATTCACATTGTATTCTTCTGCTTTCAGAGCTCCCATGTTCAATTACATTAGAATACTTGTGAAATATGTTTGTGTACTTTCCAATCACCTAAAAACTTTCTAGATAATTTGCAGTTTAGAGTGTATCATCTTATTCCATTGGATCCTGAAGTTATAAAGTGTCTAAAATGTAGGACAGAATTCCCTGGACTTAAGAGAGAGTCATTCTTAATTCAACATTGTGGATGTCCTCCTTCATCATTCATTCGTAACGAGTATTTATCTTTGACCTAGACTATTCTATCTCAAGTAAGTGCTGTATCATTTAGAAGACATGTTTGCCACTGGCATGGCACTAGAGCCTGGGCCAGCTCTAAAGCAAAAGCTTTTTGCAACCCTGCTTGGCCTGATGCTTATCATTTAGAAGGAGGCATATTAAATATCACCCAAACTGACTTTGGTTCTTTCTAAACTCTAAAAGAGGAAGATGCTTGCCTCTTTGCGAAAAATTTTAAAGCCATCAGCAAAAAAATCTGTCCCGAACTGACACATGAAATTAACTTCTACTCCCATTATAATGAACAGACCCACTGCCCAGCTGCTAAATGTCTACTGTAGAGTGACACTGAAAAAAAAAATCTAATTTGTGTCAATCCACAGATATTATGAGAGTCAAAATAAGACTCCCTAACAGCTGGAAAGGGGGCAGGGGAACCCCTGGGAGTTCAACATTTTTTTGTATCACAGTTAAATCAATGGCTACTTCCCCCCAGGGAATAAAATGCCAAAGGCACTAGGAAGAAACCCACACCATTTGCTCCTTAAAACATGAGACTGTAGGAAGTCTGCCAAGTGACCTGGAAATATGGGACTGTGACCAGAGGCCTTTGAAGAGAGCATCCAGCATTAGCTTCTCACAGTAGAATCAAATATGCAGCTATAGTCCCCCCTTGACAGGTCATCTATATCCTACACAATAAATCTTTTTTCCTTTTCATATAGTCTTATTCCAGACTTATTTGCCCCATCCCAATTTACCTTCTCTCACCCTAATATTATTTTTAAAAATCTTATTGTAAAAATGATAGATTTGAACTAGGAAATATATGCATATATGTGACGTATTTCAGTTAAAATAAATATCACTTAAAACACCACTATCCACATATACCATTATTTACATCTTAACCCATGTCCTGCCAGTTTTTTTGCATATTCATAACACACTACTTTTGACTGTAAATTCATAGTTTATATGCTTCTGTAAACTCCCTGAATCTCTCAAGCAATTGCTTAGTAAAGACAGACTGTTGGATGGCTGGCTAAACAACTGAATGATAAAAGTTTACAAACTGGAATTTGGGGAGGCAGGAAGATCGTTCCCAGACAAAACATACCCTAATCATACCAGATGCCCCTCCATGCAATTTCTGTCAAAAGGATGTGACTAATTGGCTCCTCAAAATGTTTGCATAAATGGTAAAGGTCCCATGGAATCAGAAGGAAATTAATTATTCTAGGTAAAAAGTTCACTTTGGGGAGGAAAAAAACACGAAACTAATATGTAAATAGTGGACATGCAAATGTAATTATAGTCACAGAGGTAAAAAGTCATGTAAAATTTATAAGATTTGCAGGCCTGTTTGAAAATAAAAACAACAAAATCTTCCACCTAAAATAGCTACACTGTCTACTTCATTCATAGTTTATTATGCTTTATTCATCAACATCTACCATTTGTCTTTGGATAAGCCAAGAAGATCTATACAGGCTGTACAAAAGTGATTAAGACACAATTCCTGTCATCTTGAAATTTGTAACCCAAATGAAGAGACTCCTTTAGCTCTGATTTTTATGTCCATATTCTGGCCAAAATATAAGGAAAATATGGAAAAGGGATCATTCAAAACCCAGGTTATCTCTGTCATACAAACCATTCAAATCTTAGGAAATTTTTATTTAGTTTTAGTGGGTCTCCTTCCCCTATCTGTTCCCTGCACCCCAACCATTCACTCTACTTGGTTTATTAAAGATGTAGCACCTAGTCAGTTTTCACCTGCAGCCTGCCAACATGTTAGGCTACTTCAGCAAAGGGATGACTTGTCCAGACAGGGCTTCTCAGTTCCTCGACCCCTTTGTCTCCAGTGATCTGGAGATTACTTCTGGCCCATTTCAGTCACTTCTCTTATAGTCATTCCTTGAAACTTGGTCATCCTCCTCCAGAGTTAGGAAGTTAAAAACTTCAACCACCAACTGTTCATTTTCCAAACGATGTGCTCAAAGTCTTCTAGGTAACCTTTTTCAACCAGGACCACCAATCCTCTGACTCATCCATTTCTCCCAATCCGTAAGTCCTCTCTATTATTCACTTTCCTCCCCATGCCTGTGCACTCTCACCTCCAGCCATTTGAGTCCCTCAAATGTGCCATGAATTCTCCACCTCGGAACCTTTGAGCATGCTATCCCCACCGCTGGAATACTCACTCCTTTCCTTGCCTAACTTACACCTACTCATTCTTCATATTCTAAAACGAGTTTTTCTTTTCAAGGAAGCCATTTCCAACAGGCTCAAATACTTATTACTGGCTCTCATACATAGTACAAATTCCACTTCATTGTTACTTGCCACATTTGTGATTTTTTTTTATTCTGTTGTAGGATTTAAAAAAAAAAGATTATCTTAATAAACTGTAAGGTCTAGACAGCAGGATCTACTGGTTTTTTCACCATTTTATGTCTTATACCTAAGACAGTGTTTGACACATAGTAAAGAAACAATAAATATTTATTAATGAATATGTAAATAAACAGGGAAAAGGTGGTACAAATAAGAAAGCAGGAGTGAAAAAAGAATGGAGACTACACCTGATATAACTTGGTTTACTTTCTTCTTCAGTGGCCACATATATATATATATGATCTGGTTAATCAATCAAGAGGCTTCTGTAAGAATTAGACAAGACAAAAAGCATCTGAATAAGAAGGCCTTGTGTCAGCACTGGCCACTGGATGAGAATTAAGCCTAGATTCTAAAAAATGCAATACTTGCTGGATTGACAAAGATGGTATTACCCATTATATTATCAGAAAAGTAAAAATCAAGATTACATATATATTTTATATAACATAACATGATAAAATTAAAATCTGAACTATAGGACTTGAATGAAGTAATCAGTCAAGTAAAAACAGCCCCTTGTATCAGTAAAAAAAAAAAGTGGATTTTCCTGGTGGCCAAATAAGTACAAACCTAAAGGGGATATCATACTAATGTTATGTAGGAAATGTGCATAAATACACATAGAAGAGTAGCTAGTAGCAACTTGACTCAAGTCTCAAAGATCAACCAAAGCTGTTTTGTTTTTTTTAAACAGCTGTGAAAAAAAAATGCCATGACAGTAAAGATTTTTTTTATCAATTTATTTTTGACAGCAAAGATTTTAAAAGCTAGAGTAAAATTTCAAACAAATAGACCATTTTATACTTTGATAGGTCTGGTCAGATGAAAATCGGGTTACCTGAGGGTTAAAAGAAAAAAACTCTTTGTATGAATTGTCATTAGAAGTCTGTGTAAACTGTTAACTCAAATCCCCTGTTTAATAAAGAACAGTCCTATGAAGGAGCTACTCATATGACAGGCTGAGCCCCACAGTAGGAAGAACTCAAGCGAAGGAGGCAGCTGGATCAGCAGGTGCTCTTCAGCAGGTGGGAGCCCACTGTACATCAGTCTCTTTGGTTCTAACATGTGAAAGCACAGCACCACAGGACACTTGCAAGACTCCAAAGCCTTCTAGGCAATTATACCTCCTCATGACATAGTGGGGTAGACTGAGATCTTTTCCATTTCCGTGATTCTATATTTGGTTCTGGAATTCTTAAAGTCTAGGTAGACATGAAGTACATTTAATCCAAGGGCATTTCCTCCATCTGATATTACAAAAAATTTTTCATTTAGGTATAAAACACAAACAAGCATATGGGATTACATATGCCATAAGTATGTTGTGCAATGATCTTTCACAAAAAGCACACACCCATACCAGCACCCGGAAGAACAACAGAACATGACCAGCACCTAGAACCCTTCCCAGCCCCAATCTCCCACACCTGAGTAGCCACTATCTTGACTCCTAACAATAAGTTTAGCTTGTGCCTGCACTTAACATGAAAGAAATAATGCAATGGGTACTATGCCTTGGTTTTATTTTATCCCTGGAACACATTCCATTCACATAGTACTGCTCTGGAGGTCTGGTATACCAATATCATTAAGAGATGAAAATTGGTTAAAATGAATGCATGGGTAGATGAAAAAACAAATTAGACAGTATGAAACATTGTTACTCCTAAGGAGCTAATTAAACTTACAAAGGTTTACTGTAACTGACATATTTACTTTATGACCCCAATATAAAAAAAAAAAGTGGGTAAAATCAAAAGTAGTTTAAGATTTAGTAACACCCACATGCCAGAATTTAGTCTATCCTCTTCTTTACTAATACATGCTATTTTTAAAATGCTTGCTTCTCCCAAGCCCCTTTACTTCTCTTTAACTGTTCTCTAGCTCTTCTAGGTTAAAATAAAATCAACAATAACATGTAAAAGAAAAGAGAAAAATACTAAGTTACATCCCTAAATCATGGATAGGGAGAAATCAAATTTTCAAAAAGTCACATTGAATTTGTAGAACTCTCATTTCAAAATTAAAAAAAAAAAATTATGCCAAATCTCTAAATGCAAATTCAAAATCAAAGCACAAACAAGGAAACATCAGCCCTCCATTACAATATAAAATTCAATTTCTTGGAAACACTTAGCATACATTCTTTATAAAGATATCAAGCTCACAGTAGCTGTCAAATTTACTAGTATTTTAGGACAAAGACAACCAAATCCAAACCATTAGGAAGGAATAAAGGAAAAAGGAAAGAAAAAAGAGAAGGATGGTTTCTGTTAACACGATGTATTTGAGGACCAGCTAAAAAATACTTTATGAATCTCTAATGCATACTGGAAAGAGCTGTAATATTTGATGTACTGATGTTTTTTTCCAAAGACTGATAAAAGCCAACCAAACACAAAAATTAAGGTAGATTTACTTAGGGATTAAAAGAAAATAAAAATTTTAAAACTTACTATAGATGCCACTAATAGAACTAAGAACTTTACCCGTCAAAGGCTCCATGTCCAATGGAAACCAGTCTTATGCAGAATTCTATTCTATTCTATTCTATACTAAAATTCTA
>CM053604.1:79766676-79807054 GCA_028646535.1 Procyon lotor
TTTCCAAAGACTGATAAAAGCCAACCAAACACAAAAATTAAGGTAGATTTACTTAGGGATTAAAAGAAAATAAAAATTTTAAAACTTACTATAGATGCCACTAATAGAACTAAGAACTTTACCCGTCAAAGGCTCCATGTCCAATGGAAACCAGTCTTATGCAGAATTCTATTCTATTCTATTCTATACTAAAATTCTATTACAAACCTAATAATGACTGAATTTTTCATTTTTGAGTAAGCTTTGTTTTAATATGAAAATATTATCTCCAAATTAATAAACTACAGAATACGGCACAAGTCTATTACAGAGAAGTCTGTTCACTTCTGGCTTAAGGAATTCCCTTCTACTAGTTTGCTTATTATTTTTAAATTCTTAGCACTGTTCAGGTTCTGTGGAGGCAGAAATTAAGGCAGTGTGGGGTGCAAGATATATAAAGCAATCGATACTTGTGAAAGAACAGGGAGGGAAGAAAGGTCAGGCCAAGTGTGAACGTGACCCGTGATGCAAGTCCAACAATGCCTTGACCAACTGGAACTTGGGAGGGCCAACTCTCAGCAGCTGAAGCAGACCGACTGTTGGAGGCTCTGTTGACTGCCCACCCCACATCTGGCCATCAAGGCGTTCCTTAGAGGGGGATCTGAGTGGCCTATCTCAGTGTCTGCCAGCTCTTTAATAGCACATAAGCTTAAAAAATTGTTTAATAGGTCAGAGAAGCTAGGTAGGCCAAGAGAAGCACATTTATAAATTAGAGTTACTCTAGGGTAAGTATCCACAGGAATCATCTGCTTGGGGTGCCTGGGTGGCTCAGTCAATTAAGTGTCTGACTCTTGATTTCAGCCCAGGTCATGATCTCAGGGCCATTAGAATGAGCCCCACAGGACTGGCTCCATGCTAGACACGGAACCAGCTTAAAATTCTCTCTCTCCCTCTCCCTGTGTCCCTCTCACCCATGCACACACACTGGCTTGCTCTCTCATAAATAAATAAATAACAAAAAAACTCCAAATAAATAAATAAGGAATTATCTGGCTAGGGACTGCTTTTTTTTTTTTTTAAAGATTTTATTTATTTATTTGACAGAGAGAGAGAGATCACAAATAGGCAGAGGGGGAAGCAGCCTCCTTGCTGAGCAGAGAGCCCGATGTGGGGCCTTGATCCCAGGACCCTGAGATTATGACCTGAGCTGAAGGCAGAGGCTTTAACCCACTGAGCCACCCAGCGCCCCAGAACTGCTGCTTTTACAGATGAGGACACTGAGATCCACAGAAGTAGAAATCTGCCTGGTCACATAGAACTAGAAGAAAAAATGTGTTTCATGGGAAAATCTGCCCTTGGCCTGAATGTAGGTTACTCCCATTGGGATATGGAGTGATGGCACCACCCTGTTCAGGGACTGGAGACAAACAAAGGCCTCCTAATGACAGGTCTGATTTATGAAACACCTTTCTCTAGGGCAGGCACTGGGCACTTGGCCGGCAGGGTCTAATTAATCCGTATCATCTCTCTGTGAAATAGATAGGTCACAAAGAGCATTACCCTAAATTAAGAGTCAGAATGAAATGCAAAAGAAAGTCCTGAATTTTTTGACTGAAGTTTTTGTTTTTGAGTAAGCTTTGTTTTAATATGAAAATATTATTTCCAAATCAATAAACTACAAAATACGGCACAAGTCTATTACAGAGAAGTCTGTTCACTTCTGGCTTAAGGAATTCCCTTCTACTAGTTTGCTTATTATGTTTAAATTCTTAGCACTGTTCAGGTGTAAATTTCCTATAATCATTCAGTAAATTAAGGAAGTATCAGTAGAAGACTAAGTCTCAGGTCCCTGTTGACTATATTTACTGAAGCAAATATTCAGTTTTTTTGCTAGCTATATTTAAGCTTAGGCTATGTTTCTTTTCCTTTCCTTCCTTTCATCCTTCTTGTATGATGCTTCTAGACTAAAAATGGAAAATGAAATACACTGTATATTCTTTATTTTCAGTGCAAAGTTAGTGAGTGACCTGGCCAATCTCAATAGATTATTCATTAGCCACAGAAAACTTCAAGACTGTACTAAAAAACAAAATCTGACCTCAAATTCTACCTGAATTTATTCTAAGCTATAAATACAAGTGATATTATCGAGGGCAAAAATCAAAGATAAACACCAGGTTAGCCCATTATTTAATCAAAGGCTCTATTGAGATTTCAATGACAATTGAAATATGAATAAATCATTTCTCTAGATGACTTCTCCTTAAATTATGTCAAATGACATTCCTAATATAAACAACAGCCTTTTCTAGTTACAATTTATTGTTAGTTTTGTACTTCTGGTATGTTTGTTTCCCTATCTCAAATAGTATCTCTGGTCAAAACTGAAATTTTCCATGCAGGGAAAAAATCATGGGATGCAGTCAGCAGTGAACCTGGAGTTTGAATTCTGCTCTGCTCCTTATTTTCTGGAGCAATTGCTGAGCTTCTTTTTCTTTGTTTACATGATAAAAAACAATAATGCTTTATAGGGTAACTGCAAGAATTAAATTAGATAACATACATAAAAACCCTCCATCACAGAATAAAGCTAAATGCTTTAACTGTTTTGATAGAAGAGGAAGAACAATATATTATTTTAATGTATTGAGTTTTCTTTTAATAATTCTAAATAGACTGTTTTAAAAACAGAATAAATGAGAAAAATACATACTCAGATTTTTGTAAATTAAGTTAAAACTGGCAATTCTATTAATTTTTCTAAATTGTAGATGATCAATGTATTGACTCATTTTAAAAGTGTATAAGCTCTTAAAATTCAAGTGCCTAATTTATTTCAGTGCTTCTCAGCTTTCAATTTCCAGTCCAATCCTGAATAAATTATAGTGCAGTTATGAGTAGCCCAATCTTGCCATCTTGTTTCCTTTTCTACTCCAATAGAGGTGTCTAAAATCCTCAAGTAATCTCCATCTCTCCTCCTCCATTTCGCTAAAATCATGAAGAGACCTCTAATTTGTCATTTACCTTACTTAAAATTAGAAATTACATCATCTTTTAGCATTCAATACAATAAACACAAGAAAAGTGTTCTTCTACTATTATTTGAAAGTAAATGTTTTAATTCAAACATTCTTCAATTACAGTCAAAATAAAATCCCTAAAATTTTGCTGTATCAAAGAAGGGAAAAGTATCCAGTGCTCTATGACTGTAAAAACTCTGACGGAATTCACTAATTTCCTTAGAGAAATAAAATGCTCTTGGTTTCACCATGTTCTATCATCTGCCAGGTTCCCTAAATACACTTGCATCAGATGACCTATAATCAAGAAAACAGAATAAAGGAGGGTACTGGAAAATCAGTCAATGCTCATCCAACATCTGGAAACTGACTTTCTAAGTTAAAGTGAATAGAAGAATGGAGGGGCAAAAGATTTTAAACACAACTCAGATGTGTTATTTTACCCCATTTATGACATTTTTTTTTGGCAATCTCAACTCCAAGAAATAGTCTGTGTACACTAATTTTTTCCCACCTACCTCTTATCATACACAGGCAAGAGAAACTATTTTAAGTGGGTGTAATAGTTTAGTTTCAGGCATTTCAAAATCCTCCACCACCTGCACAGGAAACTCGGATTGAAAACCAGGCAGGGCCCCTCAGAGCAGCACCCAGGACATGGCAACATGCCCGAGGCTTGAATGTGGTTATGAGACGGTCACATGAAATCATTAGTGGGAACACAGCACTCTCAGGCAAAGGCACATGACACCTTTTCCTGTCAGTAGAGGTTTGCAGCCAGATTCAGTTAGCTTCTACCTTTTTGTAGTCCTAAGACACAACACCCTGATTCAGTGTTGAATTTAATATTGACACTACTCCATGAGTGCCTACTATGAATCAGGCACTTGTATTAGCTGTACTGAGGATACAAAGCTGAGGAAAACAATCCCTAACCTCAAGAAGCCCCACAGATCAAGAAGAAAACATGAATAAACAACACTATATGAGACAAGTACCAAAGTAGTTACATATTAAGTACAGATGAAAGAGAAAACAATTTTACCTCAATGCATAAAAGAGGTAAAGTTTGAGCTAGGCACTGAAGAATAAGTAGGGGCTTTCCAGTTAGACAACGATAGACAAAAGCATATCAACATTAATAGTATAAAGTCAAAAAATATATTTGCAATGTTCGGAGAAGGACAGATAGTCTAATGTGCTTGACTGTGAACAATGACCCCAAATATGAGCTGAGGAGAATCATAAAGAGCTGACAAATCAGTACCGTGCTAAGAAGTTAGCATGTCCTGCTGCAGCAAATGTGGGTGTTAATTAGAAGCCAGAGGAAACACATTTTTGTTTGAAAAACAGTATGATATAGTGGTTAAGTGTTCAGATTCTAAAGTGAGACTGCCTGGGTCCAAATATCAGCTCTATACTCAGGAGGTTTGTGACCCGGAGCAAGCTCCTTAACCTCTCTGTGCTTCAATTTGTTCTATAAAATGAGGATTTTTAATAGTGCCTACTTCATGGAGTTGTTGAGAAGTTTAGGCATAAAAAAGAACAATGCCTGGCATATACTAAGTACTGGCTATTGTCATTTTAGTGTCATTGAACACTTTTCTTGTGTTTACTGTATTGACTGCTAAAAGATGATGTAATTTCTAATTTTAAGTAAGGTAAATGACAAATTAGAGGTCTCTTCATGATTTTAGCAAAATAGATATTGTAGAATATGAAACCAGAGAAGGAAAAGATTAAAGGTAAGGATTTCAATTAGGAAGCTAATGAAAACTGTATCTGTAAAAATTAAATGGATTTGTGAAGATGTTTCTCTGTACAAATATCTAAATACAATAACTATGTACCACATAAATAACACATAATACAATACACACACACACACACACACACACACACACACACACAAAGTTACTATTTATACATTCCAAATCAGATGTGTGCGTGTGCGTGTCCATCTCCAAATCTCTTAAGTGCTAAGAGACACGCCAGGTTACAATTTATAAACACAAACATACTCCCCACAGACAACGTAGTAGATATTATATATATATATATAATATAATATATATATATATAATTGGAATCTAAAATTTAGTAACTTGTAAAGTAGGTGACTGAAAAGAACGAATGCTACTATCTTCTTTATATATTAGGGGACTCACTCAGAATGAAGGATAAGGAAAATTATGTACCCCTTCCATGACAGTCTTTGTGTCTTTAGTCTTTGTGTCTAAGTTCAGCAATAGAGGAAGCACACTGCTCCCATCTCTTTCTGCCCAGAAAGTCCTATTTACTGGAAAAGCTTCAGAAATCTTTACCCAAAAATCCATTTAAAATCCCCAAATTCTATTTCTCAGAAAAATAATATTGCTCTTCAGTCTAGAAATAACATCCAGGCCTCAAAGTGCTCTAGTGTCATTATTTCTAAAAATAAACTGAGCAGTTCAAAGGCTTGAGGTCAGTTTTAAATAATGTGCTTCAGCAACTATATAAGCAGTGGCCCCACTCCAGCCCACTGTCAGCAGTGGGTTCCCCGAAAAGCAAGTCCTGCTTTTCTTCTTCTCTGGTGGGCACATGTGCCTCTAAGAAGAGATGAGCAAAGTCCCTCCTTCTTTACTGACTGCCTTTAGTGAGTCACCGAAGAGAGCAAATGAATGAAGGGGAGATTCTTCCAATGCAACAGCTTTTCCAAATGGCATCTCAACCTATCTCCCAAGAATCTGTAAATGACTCCCTGGGCCCACCGTCATGTGTAAGGAGGCCTGCTACCACCTTACATCATCCGAACAGATATACATAACTTATATTCCAAACTTTAAAAAGGAAACTCATAAACCTAGAGGACAGTAACAGCTCTATAAATTATGAAAGCAAAAACAGGTAATATTGTAAAGTGTTGAGATATTTTAACTTTATGCCAATATAGTTATGAAAATTAACCATTTATTAGAATAAAAGTAGATATCTTTGGGAATTAGGAGAGATAAATATTTTCTCACATTTTCTTTGAAAGTTATAATTTAAAAAGATAAATTACATAAATGAATGATGAATGAATGTTGAATCACTAAAATGCACTGTACTTGATTCTAAGTAACATCTTTGACAGTAATATTTAAATTGATTTTTACCTTTAAAGTAATGGGAAAAATTTATCAAAATATTTTCAAATAACTAAGTCCAAATAATTAAGATTTATGTATATGAAAAGGTACACTTTGGTATACCTTTGCCATGTCAGTATCTGTAGGGTTTCTCAATTATCTGCAAAAATATCCATAACCAATGGTACTAAAGAGAATAATTTACTTTTCCTTTTTTGCAAACAACAAAGCCAAAATCTTAAATTATTTTTCTAAATGCCACAATAATTCTAATATTTTGGGGGATCTCTCATTTTCTTTTTTTTTTTTAAATATTTTATTTATTTATTTGACAGAGATCACAAGTAGGCAGAGAGGCAAGCAGAGAGAGAGGGGAAAGCAGGCTCCCTGCTGCGCAGAGAACCCGATGTGGGGCTCAATCCCAGGACCCTGAGATCATGACCTGAGCTGAAGGCAGAGGCTTTAACCCACTGAGCCACCCAGGTGCCCCGGGATCTCTAATTTTCTTAAAAGAGGATTTTTATTGCCCCTTTGAAAAGTTTACCTTTAAACTTAAGAAGGAAGTACACAACTTACTTCTCGAATCATTTTCTTCCCCAAGTAATTAGGAATTTTGCGAATTAAATCTGCAAAAGTTTTGAGCTATAAACCAGGTATTCTATAAAACAATGAATCTATTTTTAATATGATCATTGAGAAAAAAGCTTTCAACCCCAATTTATCACTAAAAGAATGATTCTCGGGGTGCCTGGATAGCTCAGTGGGTTAAAGTCTCTGCCTTCGGCTCAAGTCATGATCTCAGGGTCCTGGGATCGAGCCCCACATCAGGCTCTCTGCTCAGCAGGGAGCCTGCTTCCCCCCCCCTCTCTCTCTCTACCTCTCTGCCTACTTGTGATCTCTCTCTGTCAAATAAATAAAATAATCTTAAAAAAAAAAAAAGAATGATTCTCATCCATCCTGGTCAGTGTGAAATTTTATGCCACAAATTTTAATGCAAACATATTAAGCTCCTTTCTTGTTTTTAGTATGTGTGCATACACACACACACACACTGAATTGCTCAAATGATTTTCCCTTAAAATAAATTTCTCTTAAGAAAATAACATAAGTGGAAGGAAAAAAAAAAAAAGAAGAGAGTGACAATATAAAAATTCACCTGGGAACTAGCCAGGAGCACCAGTGTTCTCTTCTTTAAATTTGTTTCTATTGCAACCTTTCCTAAACTGAGCACAAGAAATTATTAACAGTTCTTCCCTGTTTCTGGCTTTCCCTCACTTGAAGAAAATAAGTTCATCAGTCCTCATTTTAGATTTTCAGCCTTTTTTTTTTTTTTTAAAGATTTTATTTATAATTTGTCAAAGAGAGAGAGGAAGGGAGAGAGAAAACAAGCAGGGGGAGCTACAGGCAGAGGGATAAGGAGACTCCCCGCTGAGCAGGGACTCCGAGAAAGGACTTGATCCCAGGACCCATCATGACAGAAGCGAATGCAGACACTTAACCAAATGAGCCACCCAGGTGGCCCTCAGCCATGTGTTCTCAAAGGGGAGGAAAATTTATCTCAGAGCCAGTAATAATTTTTTATGTTTCCAGCTAATTGATTACAAATCACTGCTTACCCATGATCAATAAGAGTAATAAAACCTCTAACAGTACAATGTTTATACAAACAGGTGATATATAAATGTTTACTGACTAAATAAACATCAACTGTCCTGTGGTCATAAACCATCTTTTTTTTTTTTTAAGATTTTATTTATGTGAGAGAGAGAGAGAGGGAGAGTGCAGGGAGGGGGGAAGAGGTAGAGAGAGAAGCAGACTCCCTGCTGAGCAAGGAGCCCAATGTGGGACTTGATCCCAGGACTCTGGGATCATGACCTGAGCCAAAGGCAGACTCTTAACTGACTGAGCGTGCAGGCACATATAAACCATCTTCTTAAGGGTAAGACAGGTCATCATCAATGAAATCCAATTTGAATAGTTTAATCAACTAGGATGAAAAGAACTGATAGCCTAAAAAATTGTCAGTCCCATTATTAGGACCACTAGTGACTAGAATGGACTGATGGACTGATGGACCTTGCCCTCCAACTCAGAATTAACAATAGTCCTACAAGGGATAATAAAACAGGCTGCCATGGTAAGACCAAATTTGCCTTGTGCTTAAACAAGGAAATCTTGGGACGCCTGGGTGGCTCAGTCAGTTAAGCATCTGCAACAGGCTCAGGTCATGCATGATTCCAAGGCCCTGGTATCAAGCCCCACATTGGGCTCCCTGCCCAGTGGGAGAGTGTGCTTCTCCCCTTCCTTTTGCCACCCCTGACCCCCACTTGTGTTCTCCCTCTCTCAAATAAATAAAATCTTTAAAAATAATAAACAAGAAAATCTTGTTTCTGAAGCCTTTAATCTGATGTATGCTTTATAAGAAATAAGAAACTCGAGAATTTCTTGAATACCTACCCATCAGCTGGAAATTGATAGCTTCTGACTGATCTGGTCAATAAAATATAAGCGGCCAAATACAAATGGGATATTTTTATTCTCCTTTTACTCTTAACATGAAATATTACATCTTTAGGCACTCTACCTGTTTCCTACATCTTTTCTTGGCTCAATCATTACAGAAAATCTCCAACAAACACTGTAATTTTCAGGTGATTTTCTGTTACAAAGTAATACATGAATTAAAACTTCTAAGGCAATATGACAGAGTAACACCTACATTTACCAAGTGAAAAACACACAGGAAAAAAAAAAAAACTTCATTCAATTAAATAGAGAGTTATACCTTACCAAATAATACAATGATTAGATAGATCAGACCCAGCAAAGGAAAAACACTTAAGTCTCTTAATTGTTAAGTAAAAACTGATTCTATAGTTGCTAAATTTGAACGAGTCTTCCAGAAAATTTTGCACTCCAACATCAACTATTAAAACTAAATCTATTCCAAAGTACTCCGAAACTCTTGCCATCCAAAAGCAGCATGAGGCCCACTAGGTGGATCTCTCCTTTACATTATATATCTGCCAAACATGTGCCCTTCACAAGACCTGTATCTTCTCAGAATTTCATCTGGAAAGCAACCTTATTCAAAAGATCCTTAAAGCCCTGCGGGGAGGGAGGGTCATTCTCCTTTCTAACCATGCCCCAGGCTTTAATTACGTGAGAATAAAACAACTTTCCACCATTTTCCAGTTAAATGACATGGTTTCTATTACGTGTATTTGACTTTAGAAATAGCATAGTAAACCATCTATTCACACAATTATCCTCTCCACATAAATGTTTCTAAAATCCATGCCTCTAGCCTGGCCTCTATTCTGATTTCCAAACATCTTAGGCTGCCAGAGGTCCACCTTCATATAGTTGTCCTATGAGACATTTCAGAAACATCTTCCATAGAACAGAACTTATCCTCTTCTAGTCCCCGCTGCCTAAACATGTTCCTCCCCCTTTCACTCCTTTCTTTACTTCATTCATGTATTCTGACACAGATTAACAACTCTCCAATCTGAAATGTCTCAAATCCACCTTACCTTTGCCTTCCAACTTCCACTGCCCCAAGCCACATCATCATTGCTTCCTGTCTAAACAGTTAATATGGATTTATAACACTGTCTTCAGTCTTTTTCAAAATTGGTTCTCTACTAAAAAGTGACCATAGAAGAAAAAAAAGCAAAAGAGATAACTATGAACACATATGGGAGAAAAAAAACAAAACACGCACACAGTTAAACGAATAAATCAGAACAAAACAGAAGATGAAGGTGGGAAAAAATGAAAGATTCTTCCCTAATCCCTCACCTTTTCCTGTCCTCCTTCAGCCTTACCCTGAATGAAAACAAAACTGTTTGAAGTGTGTGTGTGTGTGTGTGTGTGTGTGTGTGTGTGTGTGTGTGTGTGTAATTGGGTCTGCTGTCACCTCATTCATTTACCAACTATTTAAAAATATAAATGTAAACAGTGTGAAAAACAAGTTGAACCTTCAAAACTGAATGCTTCTGGTAGTGTGATAAATGCTGTGTTCCCCTTGTTCAGGACCAAGACACTCATTCCTTAGCTACTGAGATTGTTGGAGGTGGCTGGCTCTCAACAGAGGCCTTATCCAGGAGTTGTGAGCTGGATCAGCTGAGTCCTCTCAGTGAAGGTCATATCTGCATTTATTAAGGACCTATACACAGGTTTAAAGACTCAGCTCCCTGCCTAACTATGGGACAATGTTGAAGGGCCGACCCCATTCTATAGCCTACCAAAAGATAGACTGAGGCCTTTCTTAGAAGCTATTTCAGTTCCTACTCCGGACTCTGCCTGATCCATTTTCACTCCCTCACAGATGTTGATCCAGAGATAATTCCCCAAAAACTTTCCTTCATGCAAATCTCTACCTCAGAGTGCTTCCTGGGGAACCCAACTTAAGACTCAAGGCCTATAATAACCTTTATAAACCAGTCACTCCCTAACTCTCCAGTCTCATTTCATTCCACTCTCCCTTTTGCTTGTTATATTCCACACACACTACTGCCTTTTATGTTCCTCTATCATGCCCTTCTTATTCTTGTCTCAGGGACTTTGCACTTTTTTCCCCCTTTCATGTAACTACTATTCCTTTAGTTTTTTTCCATGGGTAGCTCCTTCTCATTATTCAGGCCCCTGCTCAAATGGTACCAACATATCTCTTACTACTCTTTCTCAAGCAGCCCCACTATCATCTCATTAATGTGAATCACATCACCCTACCCTGCCTATTGCCTTCATGGCACTTAACACAATCTGAAATTATCATGTGTTTATTTGATTACTTACTTAAAAGAAATCTGTTCCCATCTCCTACCATTCTTTACCACTAAAATACGAATTTCTTAAAAGCAGAGAACTTGTCACGTTTAACACTTTCTCCAAAGACTATGTGCCAAGCACATAACGGGTGCTCAAAAATTATTAGTTGAATGGCAAAGCTACTGCATAGGAATTAAACTAACTTGGTTTGAATGCCCAAAGTGCCATGGTGAGGAAAGGGGTAACGTGGGAGAACATCCATGTAAAAATGACACAAGAAACCAGATCAAGAATGGTAAGATGAACCAAATGTAGTTAAACCAAAGAAAAGAATGTTCAAAATGTGATGACCAAAGAAAGCAACAGAAGATTCTGGTACAATTCAGCATGATTTATAACTCATCTCCCATGCAACCTCACCCCCATTCTTGAATTCATACTGGTAAACGTGCTGATAAAATTTGAGAGAAGAACAAAAGGTCACAGGTCTAACCACCCCAGACAATAAAATATCTTGTTTGAATTCCTACAGCATCTGGCAAAGGAATGATTGGGGAAGGGTTCCAGGACATTTAAGGAACTGATTTGTAAAATAATGGAAAGTGAACTCCCAGTAGTGAGAAGGTCCTCCAAAGCAGATCTGTGCCTATGCTAAACTCTAGTCCTGCGTCTCCAGTTATTACCTTGGAAAAACTGAAGCAGAAGAATAACTGGAAATATTATTATTATTGAATAACCAGAGTTACATTTTCAAAGTGTCTACTGAATGGTTTCCCCAGGCAACCACCTTATCCTTTGACCATGTATGAGTATAATTAGATCACTCCTCTACCTTAAAATAGTTAATTTTTTCTTACTAATATTGAACTATTTCCAGACCAATCCTAGGCAGCTTTAATTTGATTATATTTGACATATTATTCATTGTTTTTACCATGCACCATGTATTGTGCTAAATGTATAAATTACTATGAAAGCAAAATTCAAGAACTGTAGTTGTGTATATATTAGTTTCCCCACAGTTTTGTGAGAATTCCTCTCTCTGAATTCTCTATTCGATACTGGTAGTAGATCACACAGGAAATAAGAAAGGGACTGTGAATGCCCTGAGACTCAAAACCCTTAGACATAAAATGAGATTATTTTACTGCAGTAAAGAAATTATTATTACAAGCACAGAATAATTAAGATACAGGATTGTCTTGGGATTTATAACACAAAGAATTTTTTAATAGAGTGCTCTGAATGCATAAGAATGTAAATGAATCAAGGCAATTCACCATCACAAGTCACAAGAAAAGATTCTTCTAACGAATGGAACACTCTCCATTGAAATTAAAAAGATATGGATTATCCATCACAACACTCTCTTCCTAAACTTGAAGACTGATAACCTACATGCTCTGCATAATTTCCTAGGCTTAAGTACCATATCTCCTCTACCAATAGTTTAAGACATGAGGATACATACTCTCTTACAAGACTAAAGCTAATTACACCTTTTAAATTTGAAGTTTGGGTGGAAAGAAATCTGCTGGTGGGAGTAAAGGTAAGGCCATCAGGCAGAATAGACTTTCCTGGGCTAAAGCCATTCTGTGGCTACATCTACATTTAAAAAGATCTATAGCCTTTCCTAAATGGCTGGGGAAATCCCAATTACATTTGCCACATTACTTAAATGGGTGGTGAAGGAAACTGGCCAAATTATACAATGACTCTTCTGTGAAGTGTGGCCAATAAATATAATTCTGTTTTGTGTTTTAACGAAATTTTCTTCCTATTCCTGAGAAAAGGACAAAGAAAAATAACAATACATGAAAAGAATAAAGTCCACCATGAAACAATTACATAAGCACAACTTAAAAGCTTCTGAGGAAATCACTGAGTAATTTAAGAGTCCTTGCTAAATGTCTCAAACTTCAACCTCTTGTTATCTAAGAAAAGATTATTCCTACACTCAAAATTCATCATTCGTTCCAGATGCCTTGTCTCTGCATAAGAATTTCTCTGTTGACCATATTTCTTCCATTCATACACCAAAATACCAATTCAACTCTATTAGAAAAGGATGAAAATAAATACACTTAGCCCTCCTAACAAAATATATTTAAAATAAATAATATCAGACTCCATCAAAATAAAAAGCTTCTGCACAGCGAAGGAAACAATCAACAAAAAAGGCAACCTACTGAATGAGACAAGATATATGCAAATGACATATTTGACAAAGGGTTAGTATCCAAAATATATAGAGAACTTATACAAATCAACACCCAAGAGGGGCGCCTGGGTGGCTCAGTGGGTTAAAGCCTTTGCCTTCGGCTCGGGTCATGATCTCAGGGTCCTGGGATCGAGCCCCGCATTGGGCTCTCTGCTCGGCGGGGAGCCTGCTTCCCCCTCACTCTGCCTACTTGTGCTCTCTCTCTCTCTCTGTCAAATAAATAAATAAAATCTTAAAAAAAAAAAAAAAAAAAAATACTGCCTTTTATTGGTAGCTTCAGTCAAGCCCTTGTTAAAGATCAGCTAACTCACTTCCTGACATTCAAATACTCCTGTTTCTGATCCATATAGAGAAAAATGGAAACATCAAGCAAAGGCAGAAAGTAGCGGAGTTGAAAGAATTAATGCCTTATTTCCTTTCTCCTTGTGTCTAATTGTTACTCATAATCCCTACACTCCAACTGGGATGGTTTTTGAAAGTTAATGGGGTTCTACTGGAAATTTTTGCTCAGGACCTAAGAATTAAAAAGTTTCTCCTGTGAATTTTAAGGTTGGATATGGTTATTACAAAATATAAGTATAAAAAAGAAACAGTATCTTATTATCAGTAAAAATGTTTTCACCTGTCTAGATGAAAACTCTAAGAATTATTCAAAGGAAATGTTTCAGACTTTCCTAAGTAAGTAATATTTTAATACCTACTAAAATGAACCCAATTAGGAAGACATTATCTACTACAAAACCATTCTATTAAGCACCCCAAAGCTAAATGAAATTGAGTTTTATTGTATCCACTCTCCCTCATTTTTATTTACCAAGCAAAAACCAAAATCCTCTCCCTTTATGTACAAACATCTCATGTTTTTCAGATTTTAAAAACTCTTTTTTTTAATATTTATTTTTACTTATTTGAAGAGAGAGAGAGAGAGAGAGAGCATGAGAGGGGAGAGATCAGAGGGAGAAGCAGGCTCCCCGCCAAGCAGGGAGCCTGATGTGGGACTCGATCCTGGGACTTCAAGATCATGATGTGAGTCGAAGGCAGCCACTTAACCAACTGAGCCACCCTGGCACCCTCAGATTTTAAAAATCTTATATGCAAGTAAAAGATGCATTCGATTATCCACATCAAGCCGTTAGTTTACCTGGGTTAGTGGATTAATCTAGGGGTGTAAGAATCAGCCAATCTGTCCACAGAATGGCAATGCCATATGATATCAGCCGACCTCAAACTTTAGGAGTTTCCTGACCTCTAAACAAATGTAGCATGGAGATACATTAAGGTCTTCAGGAAAAGGAAGATCTAGTTTCTTACCCACTGTTGATTTATTAATGAAGCATTAATATAAGCTTTCATTAACGCTTTCAGCTCTTGTAACAAAGCTGCTCTTCAATTGCCACCAATATGTTTATATTTTGAGAAGTTAATAATCCAGAATAAGGAGCAACCTGCAACCCACTAAAGAAATACTTTATTTTTCAAAAAGCAGGCATTTCTATGAATGAAAACATCAACATCTGGATTTACAAGAGGATCTTACTTTGGGAATGTGGGACCAAGCTCATTATCCTTAGTGACAAGGAGCTAGTGGCATTGATTCTAATACCTCTTGAGGAAATCCTCAAGACCTATGTGGTACTGGGCACATAGCAGGGACAGCACATCTCACCGACATATGATGAAAATAAAGTAATTTACCAGGACATTATCAAAAAATATCAAAATGTTAGTTTTAATAAGCTCATCTTTATACTGCTAAACTATACAACCTAAGGCACAATTACACGTTGTCTTACATGTGTTTAATTGGTTTGTCTATGTGTGTCCAGGCTCTCAACTAATTAGTAAGTTTCCCGAGTCCAGAAACTTTCAGAGAAACACCTAATATTATCCACAGCACAGGTATATAGTGTTCTACACGTATTTATAGACTGATTCATGGATGGGTAGACCTTGGTTAGCACACAGTTGATAGAAAAATATTGTTAAAACAAACATAAAAATAAATTTCTGACTTTCTATTTAGAACAGGATCTATCACAACTAGTGTCATCAAGAATAATCCTTCATCTCACTAAGATGAATACTTATTTCTGATTATCTCAAAATGAGAAAAAAAGAATGCTCCTCCACATCAACGAGGCTGAATAAAAACTGACAATACTGTCATTTTGGATTTTGTGGGATGAGAACATAAATAAGAAGAATGATAAAATAAAGATAGAGAAAGTAAATGGAAAAAAGATATGAGAGGGCCAGGAGGAACCTACAAATTATTAACTATCCAATCTCTACCTTTCAAATACTATATATAGACAAGCCCAGATCTAGATCTCCAACCCTGACCTGTCCCCTGAATTCCAAACTATATCCAAGGGTCAGCTCTCTCTCTCTACATGAATGTCTAAAAGGCTTGCTGATTTAACATGTCCAAACTTAGCTCTTCTTCTTTCCCTCCAAACCTATGATTCTTCAGTGTTTCCTATCTTAATAAATAACCCTATCCTTCTAAGTTGTTCAGGCCACATCTCATCCCTGACTCTTCTCTCCAATTGTCAGCAGCTCCTATGAGCTCTACTTTCAAATTATAACCAGAATCCAGCCACTTCTCACCACCTGCCCTACAATCATCCAGATCCAAGCCAACACTACATCTCTCCTCCATCAGTGCAATAGCTTTCAATTTGTCTGCCTGCTCCTGCCCTTGCTCACTTTTGTCTTTGTTCCACACAGCAGCCAGAGTAATCTCACTGCAACTTAATCAGATAATATTATTCCTGCACACAAAACCTTCCCAAGGCTCTCCACCTCACACAGCATAAAAGATGCAGGTATTGCTATGGTCTACAGTATCATACGTGATTTGTACTTGCCCCAGCCCAACACACACTTTACCTCATTTCCTATTACTTTCTCTCTGACTCATCCTGCTCCAAACACACTGGCCCCCTTGTTGTTCCTTGAACAGAGAATGTATGTTAGGAACTCAGGACCTTTATACTACTACTACTTCTTTTTTTTTTTTTTTTTTTTAAAGATTTTATTTATTTGACAGAGAGAAACATAGCAAGAGAGGGAACACAAGCAGAGGGAATGGTAGCGAGAGAAGCAGGCTTCCTGCCGAGCAGAGAGCCTGATGTGGGGCTCGATCCCAGGACTCTGGGATCATGACCTGACCTCAAGGCAGATGCTTAACGACTGAGCCACCCAGGTGCCCCATGGACCTTTATACTTCTTGATCCCTCTGCTTAGAAAGCTTCCCACAGGTATATGCATAATTATTTCTTTACCTTCTTCAGAACTTTTCTTAAATATGCCATACGAAGTGAAGTCTTTTCTAACCATATTTAAAATTGTAATCCACACCCCTTGACAGACATACACACATATGCTTCTGTATATCTACAACTTAGTCCCCTTCTGTTGCTTCATTTTTTCCATAGCCCTTATTACCATCTCACATACTTATATTTTACCTATGACTAAAAATATAAGTTCCATGAAGACAGGCATTTTCTTGTATTTTGATTCCTACAATATACCAGAACCTAGAATGGTGCCTGGCATAAAGTAAGCAACCAATCACCATGTGTTTAATAAATTAGTGGACCCATAAGAAACAAGCAAGAAGGATTAAAATCTCTACACAATCATTCATAAGAGATTTCCATCAACTCCCTTGTCCTCTTTAAGGGTTCTCATCCACCTTACTAATAACCTATTAACGAAAGCTATTAAGTAGCAGTATTTGAGCAGTCCAGAAGCAATCCCTATTTCAACTTCAGAGATAAGACAAAATATACAGAGAAGCAATTCATTTATAATAGCTAACATTTAATGAATGTTTACAATATGCCAGGCACTGTGCTGAGCACTTTAATAGATTAGTGAGTCCTTAGAACACTCTAAGACACAAGTTTCTAGCACTTTCTTTCTTTTTAAAAGGAGATTAGGACTCAGAGACTAAGAAATTTTAACATGGCTAGGAAGTAAAATAATCACCATTTGAATTCAGGTCATCTGTTCATAGGTCATGTTTTTAACTCTTGTATCTAAAAGAAAGATGGGGGGCGCCTGGGTGGCTCAGTCGTTAAGCGTCTGCCTTCAGCTCAGGTCATGATCCCAGGGTCCTGGGATCGAGCCCCGCATCGGGCTCTCTGCTTGGCGGGAAGCCTGCTTCTCCCACTACCATCCCCTCTACTTGTGTTCCCTCTCTCGCTGTGTTTCTTTCTGTCAAAAAAAAAAAAAAAAAAAAAAACTTTAAAAGAAAGATGGGGGACGCCTGGGTGGCTTAGTGGGTTGAGGCCTCTGCCTTCCGCTCAGGTCATGATCTCAGGGTCCTGGGATCGAGTCCCACATTGGGCTCTCTGCTCAGCGGGGAGCCTGCTTCCCCCCCCCTGTCAAATAAATAAATAAAATGTTTAAAAAAAAAAAAAAGAAAGAATGTGATTCCTTTAAAATAAATAAATAAAAATAAAAGAAAGATGGTTCCATCATGTGGCACAGGAAAGGTAATATGTAATTATGTTTTGAAATAGTCTGAAAAACAACCTAACAAGAAATAACACAATGTCCCTAAACTTCAAAGGAGTCTGGATGTGGTACAGGAGGCAGTAGGACTGAGCCAGGTAGTCAGTGATACTGACTAAAGGTCTCTCCATAACTACAATGACTCTGGTCTAAAGGTTTTGAAAGGTTGAGAAGAAAAAGGAAGGGAAAGATCTACATATGGAAATGTGTATAGACAAGAACATGAAAACCAAGATGAACGCATTCCTTCACTCATTTGTTCAAAAGCTGTAAGTCTTCTATGGTACAGGCACTGTTATGGATGTCAAGGACACTAAAAACCCTGTGCTTAAGTTCATCTCCTGGCAAAAGTAGCTCCAGGGGAATGATGGAAACACCAGACTGAACAGGCCAATTGATGCTGAGGGAGTTTCCTGCAGAAGAGTGAAGGAAGAAGTTAATTGACACAAAGGTAAGTGATTATGGAAGATTTTGGGAGGCACAGGAGTTTGAAATTGGTTGTTAAAATATATAAAATTACAGGTTTCTTAGATACACAATAAATATCTATTGAATGGAAGAGCACTATTCTAAAATGCATTCAAAGCCCTGATCTAAAACCTATTTATCTCCTTTCTGTAGTTGGATAACTATTGCAAGAAAAAAAATCATTTGTTAGCATCTCAATAATCTTGGAAAATATGGAAAGGATTTTTTCTTACTACATGAGGCCAGTTATGAGAAATGACTCATAATACCTCTCTGTTTTGAAATACCTACAAAAAATTCCCAAGCATAGTTGAGCTCTCTCCTGGAAACAACTCCCTCAAAGAAGTCTTTGGAATTTATCAAATAGACATTTTTCTCCTTGAATTAGACTCCTAAGAACTAATGCAGAAGTCATAGGTAGAAGAACCTATCTTTTCTTTCCTTCCTGCTCACAAAACTAGGAAGCCACAGTGTTTAGCCTTGTAGGTCACAAAAAAAGAGATCATTTATAAATAGTAACATTCTTTCTATACTAATGCCTTTATCTGACTCTTTTCTCATCTACTGACTTGGAAATAAAACTACGTATTTCTTTGTGCCTCAGACTCATCAATTATATAAAAGGGATCACAACAGCTCTACCTGGTAGGGTGTCTGTGATAATTTAGTGAAAAAAATATATGCCACATGTATACAATAGTGCTTGGTCCACTATAAGCATTCAACAAATATTAGCTATCATTATTTTATATATATATATATATATAAATTTTTCTATCAGTGCTTAACATTTAAATTTAAAATAGACTACAAATATGTTTACTGCCAAAATAATTTAAACAGTACAAAAAGGAAAATGTAAACATGAAAATCCTATCTTCTTCACCTCTGGCTCTTACTCTCCCAAAATTTAACTGCCTACGTGTCCTTCCAAACATATTTGGTGACAGGAAACAGTTATATACCCAGACATTTTCTTTTTTATTTAAATACATCATATCACACTACATAAACTGTTCTGCAATTTGTTTTTCTTTCATCTAATGATATCTTAAACACCTTCCTATTTATATTTATATAAACTTTTTAACATGGCACTCAGTAATCTGGTTTATTTAGTCACCAATTGATAGACATGTTGTGTCCAGTTTTTACTATTATGAACCAATGCTTTAAGACACATTTTATATGTGTACACACACACTTTTGGAAATATGTCATTCTAGAAGTATGTCTATTAGATCAATGGCATTATCTGTATTTCAATTATATAAGATATTGCCAAAGTGCCTCTAGGAAAGTACCTACCTCAGCGATATATTTTTAAAGTCTTAAAGGTTACACTAATCTAGTAAGAATAGAAATATAGGGATTCTACCAACTAAAGAAATATAATATGATCCCTGGGCTTATCTACCAGTACAGGGAGTTAAAGGAGATTAAGGAACCAGCTTGAACAGATTAAAGGCACAGAGGATGTTTTCTGGCAAACAGTAGAGGCAGAGCTATATCTCTAATATGCCATGAAATTAAAGTAAAAGCCATCATGTAAAATGCTACTTTTATTCTGCTTATCTGATATCCTTTCCTTATTTTATTTTCCATAACACCAATCACACACTTGTACCACCAAGATATTACTTTCCAGACAACCATATTCTCTTAGAAATATACTGACATATTTAAGTACTATGGATTCCTTTTAATATTGTCATAAATGCTCAAGCATGCAATCTAAAAGGTTTAGCAAATAATACATTATATGTTAATAAAAAAATAAAAAAATCTAAAACATTTATCAAAAAGTTAACTATGATCCATCAGTCTAAAAGTTCTAGAAGACAAGTGACACTACCACATTCTTCTCCCTCTCATTCTGCCCCACTTTCCAATCTTCCTCCATACCTAAAAAGTGATTGAACTCATAATCATCTTGCTTCCATCCCTAACAAAGATAATAAGATTTATGGGAAATAAAAAATTAGCCCTATATAAAATAAAAACAAAACACACTTTTGGGGGGTGTTAGGGATAGGGTGGCTGGGTTATGGACATCAGGCACTGTATGTGTTATGGTAAGTGCTGTGAAATATGTAAGCCTAATGATTCACAGACATGTACCCTGGGGCAAATAATACATTATATGTTAAAAAAAAAAAAAGAGGGGGTGCTTGGGTGGCTCAGTAGGTTAAAGCCTCTGCCTTCAGCACAGGTCATGATCTCAGGGTCCTGGGATTGAGCCCCACATCAGGCTCTCTGCTCAGTGGGGAGCCTGCTTCCCCCTCTCTCTCTGCCTGCCTCTCTGCCTACTTGTGATCTCTGTCCGTTAAATAAGTATATATTTTTAAAAAAGGGGGGGGACACACTTTGGGAATTCTGATATAGTGTTAGAGAGAGCATACACAAAATATTTTTAATGTAAAGACTAAATTGTTATGATGCAAAGTTAAATTAAGGAACTCATTCTTATGGATCTGCATTCCTTAAAAATATTTCCTGTCTTAACTTGTGTTTTGAATCACTGACACTGTTTTAAGAAAAGATTTATGAGCAAGAGACAGTCATTCTTTTAAGAAAACACCAGACACTTTTATAATGTAAATGTTGCAACTATGAATCATGTTAAGAAGCTAATTCTACTATTTGTTATTTCATTTCAAAGGACTATGTACTTAAGCATCCTACATTCCTACTTGTCCATAATCTCTCCATCTGGTAGTTTTTGCATATTGGATTTTACAAAATTATTTCATGGAAAGACAAGCATATAATATTCAATGGCCAACTGAAATTGAATTTACTTCAGAGGTTGTGACCAAAGCCTGCAAAGACTGAGGCTATTTTTTACAAAACACCCTAAGAAAATCTGCCAATTTCAAATAGGCAACCATTTCACTGACTTGTCGAAGCATTATTTTTTTTTTAAAAGATTTTATTCATTCACCTGACAGAGAGAGAGAGATCACAAGCAGGCAGAGAGGCAAGCAGAGAGAGAGGGGGAATGCACGCTCCCCACCTAACAGAGAACCCAATGTGGGGCTCAATCCCAGGACCCCGAGATCATGACCGGAGTAGAAGGTAGAGACTTTAACCCACTGAGCCACCCAGGCACCCCTCAAAGCATTATTTTTAATAAGCTCATCATTGCATGTTGCCCATCTTTGCTTTTGTCAATGAAATTTAAGTAAATTCCACTAATTTATAATAAAAGCCAAGGGAGCAGTAATCCTTTCAGGTTGAGAAAATTACCATATATTTATACATACACATATATGTATGTATGTATGTGTGTGTGTGTGTATGTGTGTGTGTGTGTGTGTGTGTGTATATATATATATACGCATGTGTACGTATAAATAATATTTTTTTTTCCTGCTGGTTCTTGGAGCTGCAACACTGGTAAGACAATAGACTATTTCAATTCCAGAAGAGTCACTGATACTGGCTCTGTTTGCATAATTCTAAACCCTATTCTTGTGCCACACTGCCCAGCCCTGGTAACAAAGGCTTCTCCTCCTTAGCTCTAAATAGCAATATCAAATAACCAACTCCTTCAAATCAAGAAACAACAACAAAAATAAAAACACTTCCCTCCAAATCAGACAGAACAGTGTAAAACTCTGAAGGAAACACAAGGGGCCACGGATAAACTGTGCCACCTACCTACCTAGGATGACCACTCAATTCAGTACCCTCCCCCCGCACCGATTCTAGCTGTGGGCAACTCTGTTTTCTCTCTAGAAGAGAAGAAAGTGGTCACAGCAAACCCAACTGGCAAGAGTAGGCTCAGCTGTGTCAGCTGGCATTTGGAAAAACTAGAGTGGGTAAAATGCCAGGCAACCCTTTGGATGAGACCAGGACACTCTAGAAGGGTACTCTTCCTACCCTCTTTGGGACTAGACTCAAGAAAGGGAACCTGATCCAGCCTTCAGAATAATTTCAAGTTCTCAAATCGCAACTAGTAAGATTTTAGTTAAACAATGCATTCAATCATCACCTACTGACAACCCACAAAATCAGACACTGATGAAAATTAGCATATAAATGGACATTTTAAAATAATTTTGCTCCTATAATCTGCACTTCTCTTTACTAGAGTAACTTCCCTAAAGCACTGTTTTCTTCACGTCATATCCCTATTCAAAAAGTTTCCTGTTCTTCCCAGGAGAAAGTCCTTTTGGCAATAGTCTAGCCTATCCTTTCAAACATAAACACTTTACATTACCCAGATAATTAATTTCACTACCCCCAACAGAGCTTTTGTTTGTTTTTGCCTCTGTCTCTTTGTCACCTCAACTCTCAACACATGAAATACTATTTACCCTTTTGCCCAATGCAGGTTTGATCCTCTAGGTAGCAGACTGAGATGGAGTTTAATATACAGAATATTAATTAGAGAATGTCCTGGGGATCAAAACCTGAGGAAAGGAGACGTAGGACGCAGAATTGGGTAGAAGGAAAAGCTGAGCTATGACAGCCTCAACCAGCACTTTCCAGGAGCTCTGTAGCTATAACAGCCATTCAGAATTTCTAAGGTTTGCTGTATACTCAACCTGACCACTCAATGGAAACCAGCCACCATGGGATGGGTGTGACCTCGGGTAGAGTGGTGCTCTACAAAGGAAATCCCCTAAAGGGATTGATAACATTTGCAGCCAGCTGAGAGAGCAAGAACCTACTAAAGGGGAATCTGGGGAGCACAGCACCACATCCACTATTCTGCCTGCTTAAGCCGGCTCACCCTCATGTTCTACCTCTTGTCCACTTGTACATCTTACAATGCCTGAAGACTGAACACTCTCACTTAATAAAACTTCAACTGTGCTATGTACATTTCAAAAATGTTATTTCCATTAAACTACAAGGCGCTGGAGGGTAAGAACCATGACTTATATCCTCCTAACTTCTTTAGAATAGGGATAAACTTTTTATATTAAATGCCAGAGAGCAAATATTCTAGGCTTTGTGTATCTCATATGGTCTCTGTTGCATACATTTTTTTTAAAAAAGGAAAAAACCTTTAAAAATGTAAAAAACTCGGGGCGCCTGGGTGGTTCAGTGGGTTAAAGCCTCTGCCTTTGGCACAGGTCATGATCTCACGGTCCTGGGATAGAGCCCCGCATCAGTCTCTCTGCTCAGCGGGGTGTCTGCTTCCCCCTCTCTCTCTGTCTGCCTCTCTGCCTACTTCTGATCTCTCTGTGTCAATAAATAAATAAAAAATCTTTAAAAGAAAAAAAAGTAAAAAACCATCATCGGCCATATAAAAACTAGGCCAGATATGGCCCATGGGCCATCATTTACCAACTTTTGCTTCAGAATAGCATTGTCAAATGGAAATTTAATGCAAATCATATATGTAATTTTAAATTGTCTAGCAGTTTTTTTTTAAAAAGCAAAAAATGTGCACTCAATTCTAATAGGTTTTATTTAATCAAAAAATATAAAAGATACTCTTATTTCAACATGGAATCAAAATAGAAATATTAATAACTATTTTACATTCAAAGTCTTTGAAATCTAGTGTGTATTTTAGTATAAAATACATATATCAAATTTCAATTCAGACTAGGTATATTTCAAGTGCTCATTAGTCACATATAGCTAGTGGCTACCATATTGGACAGCAAAGCTAAAGAATACAGAGGATGGTGTTTCGACATGTGAATTTGTTCATTTAAATGGCACTTACTGAGTTCTAAATACTGAAAATACATATTGATTTGTGCTAAATGTGAGAATAAAGATTTAATAGGGTTCAATTTTTGCCCTTCAGCAGTCCAGAGTTGAGTAGGGAACACAGATAGGTGATATAATAACACTTAGTGGTCTGGAAAAAGTACTACAGTAGAATAAAAAATAAAAAGGAGTTAAGTCTTAATCACCAAATCTGTGAGAATTTCTTCAGTGCACTATAGATGCCTCAAATCACAATTTTTAAAAAGTTAAAATGATTCAGACTTTTAAAAAATTTTTTTTTTTAAATACCCTCTGAATGACAAAAATAAATTTGAGATGCAAAGAAATAACAACCAGGTAAGATGACAACTTATTAACAACAATGAAATGACAACTAGGTAAGAATTGCATAATCTCTCATGATGAATTGATTTTCTACTTTATATAAGGCATAAAATGGAAGGTATATTTCCTCAAAATATATTTCAAACTTCTGCCACAGGTACAACTTTCTATTTCTTATAACATATTTTTTTAAAAAAGAAAGCAAAATCATGCTTTCTGAAATCTCAATAATTCAAAAGATTTTTTGTTTTTGTGCAAATCTTATGATTCCCCAGAAAATACAATTGATATAAAATAGCCTTAGAAACACAGCATTGTTCTTTAAGATATAAGAGGTGCTTATCTGGGAGTTAGAAGAGATACTAAGTTGAAATTTGAATGTCTTCTATAAATATATAAGATCAGTATTTCCATTAGTTTTCCCCCAGTAACATAACAAGCTTCCCATAATTTTGTCCTTAACATTTCTAGTATAAAAGTTAATATAATCCGTAAATTATTTTTTCTTTGTCCCTACTAAAATTTCATGGTCATAAGCTGTTTGACTACACTGGGATTTTCTGGTATATTTTACAAATTGTAAAAAATAAATTTTAATATTATAAGAAAAATGTTATAGGGCACCTGGGTGGCTCAGTTGGTTAAGCGTCTGCCTTCAGCTCCGTTTATGATCCCAGCGTTTTGGGACTGAGTCCCACATTGGGTGTCCTGCTCAGTAGTCTGCTTCTCCCTCTCTCCACTGCTGGTGTTCTCTTGCTATCTCTCTCTCAAATAAATAAATAAAATCTTTAAAAAAAATAAAGTTATGTTTTCATGGGCAGAACTTAAATAAAAAGAAAAAGAAAAATGTTATAATGTTTTAACATTTTTTTATATTATAAGAAAAAGGGAAAATTAATTTTCCTGACTAGCAACTTAAATTTTATTATCCAAAGTAATTTTAAGTAAGTCCAAAACTAAATTTCATCCTGGATAGAAACATGTATCTTTTTTTTGAGAGAAGGAGAGAGACAGAGAAAGACAGAGAGTACACATATGCGCAAGGTGGAGGGAGAGAAGCCAAGAGAGAGGGAGAGAGAGAATCTTAAGAAAAGCAGGCTCCAGGCCTAACATGGAACCCAATGTGGGGCTTGATCTCAGGACCCAAAGATCATGACCTGAGCCATAATCAATAATCAGATGCTTACCCAACTGAGCCACCCAGAAACACATATCTTTTAATATATATTAATAGAGAATGTACATTTAAAATCCCACTAGTAATGTGGAATGTCAATCTAATTTATCTGACATTTTCTATGCTATGTTTCCTCACACCAGAGCAGAAGGGTTACTAATTTGGAGATAAGGAAGAAAGTATGGAGTGATTACACACACTTCTAAAAAAACTCATAAAATCTACAGATCTCCCTTTAAAAAAATCCAAATTCCCATACACACTATAAAGCCCACAATGAATCAACTGAAGTGCATTAACATCAGGTTAAGAACCTTTCTACTAAAAAGTACATCAATCAGTGAAGAACAAAGCAGTGAAATTAAATGACCAAAAAAGTATTATCAATAAGGCTTTTATAGTAGTGCAAGTCACATGAGAATAAGTTGCTTCAATAAAATAAGAGAAGTTAGAGCAGGGGTCAAACCACAGTGGGAAAAACAAAAGATGACAGCAATTCCTTTGACATTCAGTTGCTTGCCACCATTCTATGTTTGATTAGAGACAGGAGAGGCTCCAGAAATACCCCTTCCTTCTTAAAAGTGGTAGATGCAGCTTAGCACTCCTTACTTCAAATAACTTGTTCGAGGGCACCTGAGTGGCTCAGTCGGTTAAGTGCCTGCCTTTGGCTCAGGTCAAGATCCCACCATCAAGGGTCCTGGGATCCAGCCCCATGTCGGGCTCCCTGCCCAGCAGGGAATCTGCTTCACTCCTGGTCTCTCTCTCTCAAATAAATGAATAAAGTCTTTAAAAAAAAAAAAAAAAAAAAGCTTGTTCAAACACTTCAGCAGCTATGTGCTCCACAATACCACCATCTACAGATACTCAACCATCCAAAGGCCTTTGCACATGCCTTTAAAAGGGAGCCAGCACCTGGTTTTTAAATAGGAAACACTGTAAGCTATTCTGCCTTTAAAACTTTGAGCTCTGAACTAAGTGATGTGTATCTGAGAAACTTTTTATACTATCTTAGCAATTGTCTCATAAACATAAATTATTTCAAAATAAAAAGTTCTAACAAAAGCGAGCTTATGAGAGACTATTAGTAGTGGTTTTTATTTTCTCTGTAGACCTGTTTAGACTAGAGACTGAATTTTCTTAAAAACTGATGATGAGTGGAATTTAAAGGGACTATTACATTCACCTTGTTAGTAAGCCTCCCCAACATATTAAAAGAAAGTGAAGAATTATGTCTAGAACTGAAGGAAGAAACCCATTCTGTTACACTCTGAGCAAGGCCCCAGAGAAAAATTACACTGGAGTAGTTGTCAGAACAGGTGTATACCCGTGTCACAAAATACCACTACTGAATGTGGTGGGAGGGAAGACAAGAAGTGACTAGACTCAGGCAGTATGTCTCAGGCCAAGTTCAAGGCTAAAGAGAGAATACTGCTACTCTCTAAAAATTGTCCAATTTAATGGGTCGTTCTTATGTAAAGAAGATGCTAACCAACTGGCAAGAAGAGACTTCAAAATGCTTCTCCAATAGTTGTACTCGGCCAAAATTTTTTTCTATATAAAATGGCTAATTTTAGGGACACATTTTATAGAGAGAAGCTAATTTTTTATCAAGGATCAATTTAATGTTATTAAACCCGGTGATAAACAGCCTGTCAGGAACTGTATGCAGCACTTACTGAGAGAGGACAAACTTTTAATTAAACTGAAAAGCATGTGCGAAAAACTCCAATTCTGAACTGGCAAATTTACAACACTGTAATAGAATGAAAATGGTAAATCCACTAACAAAAGCTGTCCCATTTAAGTTGAATAAAAACAAGATATTCCCTAGCTAAATAGAAATAACTTTAATCTCCTTGCTGTTAACAGAAAAGATGTACTGGCATTAAATTGAGTAACAAAATAAGCAAATCAAAAATTGAAAAAAAAATAATACTGTAACAACACTTTCTAGGAAACAAAGTGATTTTATAAACTAAAAATGTTCTGAAGTGGGAAGGAAAAAATGCTGGATATTTTAATAAAGAATGTGCATTCTGGAGTAAGGTTTAAAGGATGGTATGGCTAAAACTTGGCCTGATATTTCATTCTATTTAATATTTCCTCAGGAAAATTGATTATAATAGATAACAAGCTTCAGTTCCCTTTAGTAAATAAGCTAGAAACAAAGAACTCTGACGGATTCAAATAGTATTCAAAATGGAGTTGGTATATTAGAAAACCCCTAGGTAATTAACTAAATCACTGAGGCAAAGCTGCATTATCAGCCACTTAGGTATATAAGAAATATTTCAAGATCCCATCGTATATAAAGAACAAAGCATTTTTAATGTGTTCCAAGTGATTACATTGTTAAAATCTTCTAAAAGTTCCTTTACCATCAAAAGAACTTACGCAGTTCTTGTCATTTTTCAAAATAACATGTTTTGGAATATGAAATACATAGCTTTTACATAATGTGCTCTGTAAAATAAGTGAAATACAGCAGGGGAAAAAAAAATCTTGCACCATAGCAGACCTCTAAGTGAAATGTGAGAGCAAGCCACCATTCTTGTTGTGTTTTAAGCAAGCACATTACTGGGGTTCATAAATAGAAAATTAGTTTAGAAACTCTGAGGTAAGCTTCTTATTTTACTCTTCACTGCTTGACTCACACTGGATATCCATGCCCAGTTATGATCTCCACATCTGAAAGGGAATGCAGAGAAATAAAAAGGAAGGAAGCCCACACTGATGATGAAAGGGTTGGAAAAAGAAGAAAGATCAAAAGGATACAAGCATTCTGGCTTTAAAGAAAGAGTTGAGGGGATACTTTTTAATGTCCTTGAAATATATGGACTATTATACTGAGCATGGTAACCAGCTGTTCTCTATCTCTATATAGGACAAACCAGAAGAAAACAGCTTAAATCCAAGCAATGACATATTTAGGTTATTAAGGGTAATAATAGAATCTTTTCCAGAATTATTTAAAACTACACAGGTATTTAATTTATCTAGAGTGGTTAAGGTACAGGAGTGAGAACAGAATCTGATTTACAAGATCCTTTTAAACTCTATTTTTTACATATTCTTTACCAAGACATATTAAGTTGCATAAAGAGAACTATTCGCTGTTTCTGAAAACCATCAAATACTCTGAAATATAGGAAGCAATGCAAGGAAAATTGCTTTGGATCAAACCATAATGTGAGATTGGGCAAGACTTTTAACCTCAAAATGCTTCAACTTTGTGGAAGCATTCATCCCTAGAAGGGGATTATGGGTAGCAATATTTCTTTGTAAAAGTGATGATAAAAAGTGAGATAATCTGTGTGAAGAATCTGGTATAATTTCTTAGACATACTAGATGCTCAGGTAATGTTAGTTCCTTTCCATTCCCTGATCGACACAACACATGAGGTTTTCAATTTTTCAAAAGGAATAGAGATATAATATCTTGAAATTTTCCTGAATTGTTGCTCTTATTATTCACAGAACTATAAAGTAGGAAAGTAATAATACCAACCATCAAAAAAAGACCTCTCTCCAGTCTATAATTTCCCATCCTCTAATTTCTTCTCCTCTTCCTGTCTCTCTCTTATTGGAGTTCAAGGATCTGAGCCTTATTTTGAAGAGCACCGTGTTACTGTATCAGAGGCAAATTGGGGTAAATCAGAAAGACTCCACATTTTCCCTTACAGGTTGTCACAGTTCACTTTTTAAGTGGTCTATAGTAAGGTCAATGCTGGTACAATTTGAAGGCTTCCAAGGTGTTTCACATTTAGAAAACAAAATCTGGGGACAGATTATCCATGAGCAACTAAGTCTATAAACAACTGCCAGGAATTGGGCTGCATGACTGGAGAATCTCTTTACTGACAATTAAATTCAAGAACTGCAGCTCACATCTTCTAGCCTGCTATTTGTTGCCAGGTAACTGGTAGTACTTCTGCACTCTGACCACTTCACAGGCACTACAGTAAAATTATTCTAGCATGCAAACCACCTAATAATTTTTACATCAAGAGTGGGGAAAATTTTCTTCACAGCTTTACAGATAATCTTTTTAAAAGCTAAACCTTCCTAATAGTCTATAACCTACCCATAAAACATGTTATCAAACTAAGGCATGTTTTATTCCCTTCAAAATAAAAGGGTGTGTGTGTGTGTGTGTGTGTGTGTGTGTGTGTGTGTGTACACGTGCACATGCGTTTTACTGGAATCAAACTACATGAAAAAAATTTTTTAAAGATTTTATTTATTTGAGAGAAAGAGAGAGAGAAAGCACAAACAGTGGGGAGGGGCAGAGGGAGAAGGAGAAGCAAACGCCCTACTGAGCAGGGAGGCTGATGTGGGGCTCTATCCCATGACCCCAAGATCACAACCTAAGCCAAAGGCAGAAGCTTAACTGACTGAGCCATGCAGAAGACTCAATGTATTTTTATTTTAAATACACTGATATTCACTAAATAATATTAGGTTCCGAATTGAAACAAATGGTTAAAACACCAGTCTATTATCTTCCTATTCAATTAGAACATAGGACAAACAGAAAAGCTAGCAGAGAAGAGATTATTTTTAAATAGGGGAATGTGCACCTAAAAGGTAAAAGGAATAGGGTGGAATGATTCAAATATTTTGGGAGCTGATTATCTAAATCTAACAAGAGTGCACTAGATAACTGCTATAGTCTGACAGCCTTCCAAATGTCACATATCCCCGTACCCAAAATGTCCAAAAAAACCCAAATGCCATCAATAAATAGTCTGATCTGTTCTGGTTTCAAGGAGGCCTTTGCATATACAGAAGTAAAAAAGCTAACTACCACAAGAGATAGAGGCTTACATAAGAGAGCTTTCAGAACTGAATATAAATTTTCCAGAAAATAAACAAGAATTAACTAGGAAGAACTCCATTTTTGTTGTGAGCAAAAGCAACCTGGGGTTTGGGATGGCACTTACTTTTACTTTAATGCCATGTGAGGAGAGGGGCAAACCTGCACTTTTATCTTTAATTCTAGTTCCATTGTCTGATGTTGATATGAGAAGTAAAATACAGAAAGAAATTAAGATATTTGGAAGTCAGTAGTCTAAAGCTCCAACCTTTTTGAATACACCAGATCTCAGAACTACAGATCTTCAAAGACACTTATATTTCAGGATATTTAAGACAAAGATACTTTGACAAGACTTATTTACATATTTGTGAAAAAGTCACAAGATTTCAATGATATATATTTTGCAGCAAGTTAAGCTATATGTATTTTCTAAGCTCCACATGACATAAACTAGAAACTCATCACTACCTAGAGGCCAATGAAAGATGACAATTCTAGAATATATAGGACATAGTAATTAATAAATCCTTGTCTGATTTTTGATTCCCACCTGGCACAAACTCAAGACATGCAAATGGGTCTTTAAGGTGGGAGGTGGGAGGAATAAAAGCCAAGGAACTAAAGCTGTAAGTACAGACACATTCTGAGCTCCCAGGACTATTTGAGGCCATGTTTTTTCTACCCACGAAGAAGACAATAAACAAACACTTTGCTATTTGGCACCTAACTGAAATTACTATTCAACACACACACACACACACACACACACACACACACACACACACACACACACACACACACACACACACCCCATCAGTCCCGAATGTCAATTATTCCTTTTCCTTTTTTATTCAAAGATGAAAACAGGGGGATTATAATAAAGGAATAAATACTTTGATTGGTAGAATGTACCTGCATTAACCGAACCTAAAACACATCTTAAAATCTTGCAAGTGGCTGCAGTCCCAACCCCATGGACGACTCCTGCTGATGCTGTGCTGCTGTCTCAGCTCTTGCTGCCACTACAACTTCAGCAGCCCGGTGAGGCAATGTCACAAGTGGAAGGCAAGTCTGTGATTTTTTTCAGAGAAAATACAGAATCAAAGATCGTGGTCTGAAGATAGCCTAAATTCATACTGAGAAATGGGAAATGGCCCTAATAAGCACTTGGATATTGATCAAGTGCACAACTCCTACATAAGAGATCAAATGTTTCTCTAATGCATGTCTTCTTTGGATTAATTCTGAAATGTGTTCTACATAATAAATACCATCTAACTCACACTCTAAAATCTGAATCCTGTGGAATTGTCAGGGAGTTTTGTTTATGGTAGTTTTAATTTCTGATACTTATGAATTTACCAAAAAATATAATTTTATTTTATTAAATGTAAATATATAAAATATTTCGGTATCTAAACATATTTGTGACTATATAAAACATATCAATTGTGCTGTATCATCTATTTTATTATCACAAAGTTGTATATACATAAAATATATATACAAATTAGAATTTCCCACATGTTCTTTGCAATACATTTTCAAAATACTAACACAACCATGGATAATGCCATCGGATCTCCCACTTTTACACAAACTATCTCAATGGAAACTGCAACAAACCTCAAAAAGAAAATATTTAATACTGAGGAATTTAAAATCTATACTAAAGCTAAAAGCTATTAGCTTTAAATTATTAAATATTATATTAAACCTTTTTAGCTTTATTATAGATATCTACTTGCATAGGTGTGAACATATTTCTACTTAGTGATTTCTGCCTGTTTAAACTAAAAGAAATTTAAATGAGTTGATGAAATTTGGCCTCAAGGCACTGCTAAGCTAAATTGAAATAATATAATAATATTGGTTTGCAATGAAAGTTATTCCCCAAAGATTCATATCAGCATGGAACTAGCCTTTATGTTGACCTATGAAAATAAATGATATAGGAAATTTATTTATTATAATTGTTATTGGGTGAAAATGACCCTATTGTCAAGTTATTGGAAGCTTATCACTGGGCCTTCACTAACTCTGCTCTTATGTCATCACCTTAGCCTATACTTCATTCTGTGAATGGAGGATATCTGAATACTGAATACTTTCCAGGGTAAAGAGGATGTATGATTTCTAATTTGTCTCTGATTTGCAATTTTAAAAATGACATTATCCTTTCCACTAAATAAACTTTTCCCTCATTTTATTTTCCTTGTTAAAAACAAGTGTTCATTTGTCTCCTAAGTATAGCATACATTCTCTAAGTGATGGAATTGAAAGGTCACAGAAAGGCACTTATCAAAACATCTACCCCCAATCTACAGAAGAAAACCTTCCACTTTTAGAAATTCATTATTTTGGTGTAAGTCTTTCAAACTACTTAAAATGTAGTAGTTTCATTTCATTAGAAATTGAAACTCATTATTCCTCCTCAAACACTAATATTTTATTGCATGTGATTTTATCAGCTCATGACATATTTTTGTAGGAAAGGCTGTAGTCACCAGTTCCTGAGGGACAGAGTCAAGCTTGAGAGAAGCCTGGGGTAGACAACAATTAACTCTGACCTACTTGAAAATGGGTCCAAGAATGACCCAGGAGGACTATGGTTGTTTGTAGTTATTTTAAATTACTCATTATCTATAGAGTTAGGTTCAAGTTCATAGACTTTTTTTTTCCCCCCAAATATGTTTATTCTATTTTTTCAATGTTACAAGATTTATTGTTCATGCACCACACCCAGTGCTCCATGCAATACATGCCCAAGTTCATAGACTTTTAAGAGTTGTAATTTAAAGCTGATGGGAAATGGTGTTTCCCAAGCTGGATGCCCAGATGTTGTACAAGTATACTGCTATTTAAAGACTTTTTTTTTTTTTTTTAAGATTTTATTTATTTATTTGACAGAGAGAGAGAGATCACAAATAGGCAGAGAGGCAGGCAGAGAGAGAGGGGGAAGCAGGCTCCCTGGTGAGCAGAGAGCCCGATGTGGGGCTCGATCCCAGGACCCTGAGATCATGACCTGAGTCGAAGGCAGAGGCTTTAACCCACTAAGCCACCCAGGTGCCCCTATTTAACTCCTGGCTCACTTAACTGTAACTACTGGGAAAAGCTATATGCCATTAGTTCTTTCATCTCAAATTAGACATTTTGGAAGTTTCAACGTACATTCAAACATCACAGCACAAACTATCTTTATGGTATTTGCAAAATTCTCCTCTTCCATGCTTTCCTAACACTAAAACTAAAACTGCAAAAACTCAAATCTCTGTGAATGTATTTTTTCTGTGGTAGTTTAATTACATAGAATATAATGCAATAAAAAAAAATTTACCCATCACCATATTTAAACCAATATTAACATTTTACCGTATTTGTTTCCAATCTCTTTTCTTACAAGAAAAGTCAGGTTTAGGATATATTTCTCAATTTCTATGCAGCACTATCATACTTCCTGATATTATAGGTGCTTTATATGATCAAGTGGGTTTTAGCAACACCAAGAACTACACATCTCCTTAGAAATTCACAACATATGTCACTACACATTGGCTCTGAGACATCCTACAGTAAATACATATACATATATTTTGGATTATTTAACAAAAGTTTCTCAAATTGACTTGATAAAATAATTATCTTTTCTCAGAAAAAAACTTACTGGCATTTCCAGGGCATTACTATATAGCAAAATACTGACTGGGAGAACAAACTTTGCTTTGGAGTAATTTCAAGAGTCATTAAGCTTTATCACACACATTAAGAGACATTTCCCCCATTACTTTCTCTGAAATACTCAACACTCTGAAATAGAGAAAAGGCCATATTCCTGCCACATCACAGAAGACTAAGGTTGCTGAAGAGTTTGTTCCCTGGATTGCCTCAAGGTATAAGGCCTCTAAGTATGTACTCACACCACCCACACTGTGATTGCTCTATCTCAGGCATATGCTCTGACGGTAATAAAAAATATGGATCACAACTGTTTGACTAGTTAAACTTAGTCTATATTTTTGATCAAGTTCTCAGCTTTTATCAAACAAAACGCAAATTTGAAGAGCTGAGTACTGTGCTATTATATGCCACAAGGAAGGGTTTGTTGCTTAAATGACAGTCTTGTCATTTGATGAATCTTGAACAAAGCACAAGCCTGTAAAATCTTTCCTTATAATAAAAAACTACATAAAAATAATGACATCCAGCAAAAGTGTACTAGTAACATAAGGAAGGACATTTATTAATATTAGAGCAGAATGTTTAGTGTTACGTGTTTCTAAAAATGAATCCCCACAAATTCACACTTGGTACTAAAAGATTAACTTTTACAACCTATTTTGCTCTTCCCTAACTTTCAAAAATGATCAGGTCCAAATAAATCTATATTTTGCTGAATAAACCACTGAGATACATCTTTTCTCTCTCTCAGAATGCAACTACTGTTACAAATTAAGACAGAAAGGTAGATGTCTCAGAAAGCAATGCATTCTACATTGGGGAGGGTATGTGCTATGGTAAGTGCTGTGAAATGTGTAAGCCTGACGATTCACAGACATGTACCCTGGGGCAAATAATACATCATATGTTAATAAAAATTAAAAAAAAAAGAAAGCAATACATTCTAATTTATGGGTAGCTTATATTTTCCAGAATTCTCTATTCTTTTTATTCATTTTCAAGATCAACAAGAAATAGTATGAATACCTAAAGAAAATGCTTGTAAAAATATTATTAAATATAAGAAAGCAATATAAATCTCACCTTGCTGGCAGAAAAGCCGTCTTTGATGGTTTTCAGTTAATATGAGTTTAAAAATATAAGGATGATAAATGGTTTTTAAATTTTATGTAAATCTCTAGGAGAATCCAATGTAATGAATTTTTAGAGCACGTTCATAATTAAATTTCAAAAAAATGCAGGGGCTTGGAACCACCTGAAATATCTCTCAAATATCTCAAATATCTCTCAAATCTTTTACCATGTGCATGAGCAATAGTAAAACAAAGTCTTTACTTCCAAAAGTGAGTGTTGAAATACCTTTCTGTAAATACAACTTTTTAAAAAATATTTTATTTATTTATTTGACAGAGAGAGATCACAAATAGATAGAGAGGCAGGCAGAGAGAGAGGAGGAAGCAGGCTCCCTGCCAAGCAGGGAGCCTGATGCGGGGCTCGATCCCAGGACCCTGAGATCATGACCTGAGCCGAAGGCAGAGGCTTTAACCCACTGAGCCACCTATGCACCCCTGTAAATACAACTTTTAAATGATGTACTAAATCTCTACGTTCTAGTTTTAAATTATGCAGACAGAGGATGGGAAGACTGAATTTGCATTCCTAAAATCTTTGATTATTCAATAGAGAACTATTATACTTAGTCTTTTATTTCCTTCTGAAATTAGTAGTCCCAGTTAAATAACTACACCTACTAATCTTATACACAAGTAACTTATAGGTAAACTGTGATTATTTTTGTAAAGTAGAAAGAAGATTTGATGAAGAACCTTTAAAGTTTACACTTTGTAACCGTAGCCTATTAAATTTTACTCGCAAAGAATTACCGTTAACAATATAAAATATATTTTAAAATATGTGTATGCCAACTCTCTGCATCAAATTTATTTTGCCTAGAAGGAGCAAGTCCTTTTTGTTTTTTCTTAAGTCCTTCTGTCTTTTAAGCCACTAATGTGAGGTAAAGCTTTCTTGCCCTACATAGTTCACAAGCAGCTTCTCGTAGCTACTAATAGGTTTAATCTGCTTATAACAAATCACTTTAAAATTAATCTCAACAAACATTTCTAGAGTAGCTAGGAAATACTGGAAACAACTTGGGCACTTGTATTACCAATAACTCAAGTCTTTTATAATGTTCTTAAAGACTCTTTAAAAACTGAAGGATGATCTCTTTGTATCCTATAGCAATTATAGATACATAGATAGATAGATATAAATACATATAAATAATATGTACCCATTTCTAGAGAAGTTATTTTAAAATAATAATGACAAAGCAGTAACAGTATAGTTTAAATTGACTGGTTGGAGAAGAATTAACTTCTCTCTTCCTCTCAAAAAGGTTCCCATGGGTTCTATCCTCAAAATATATCAAAATCCAACCATTTTTCTCTACTGAATGACTACCCTATAGAAAATCACCATAAGTCTTGTTGGGATTAATAGCTTCCTAACTGTACTGGTTCATTATACCTTTGTCTTGGTACAATTTATCTTCCACAGGACAGCCAGAGTGAACTTTTAAAAATATGTCAGATCATGGGGCGCTTGGATGGCTCAGTTGGTTAAATGTCTGCCTGCAGCTTATGTCCTGATTCCAGAGTCCTAGGATGGAGCACACACACCCACCTTGGGCTCCCTGCTCAGTGGGAAGTCTGCCTCTCTCTCTCTCTCTGTCCCTCCGCCCCCACTCATGCTCTCTCTCTCTCTCTCTCAAATAAATAAAAATCTTAAATAAAATGTCAGATCAAAGAAAATTCTCAAGTAATCTACAAAAAAAAAAGCAAGGCCACAGGATACAAAATCAATACACAAAAAACAGTAATATTTCCATATGATCACAATGAAGATGTACAAACCAAAATTAAAAACAATACCTTTCACAACTGCTAAACAAACAAAAAAGGGAACTCCATAGTACAAATACAGCAAAACTTGTATAGGATCTGTACACTGAAATTACAAAATAATGATGACAGAAATAAAAAATCTAAATAAGAGACATACTATATTCATAGGACAGAAAACTCAATAGAAATGTTAATTCTTCCTAAATTAATCTACAATTTAAAATAATTCCTATCAAAATCTCAGCAATACTTTTTGTAGATACTGACAAGATGATTCTAAAATTTATATGGAAAAGCAAGGAAGTAGAACAGCTGAAACAACTTTGAAACAGAAGAATAAAGGAGGAAAAACCACTCTACAGGGTTATCTTACTAGTTAGATTAATCTAGTCAATGTGGTATTGTAGGAGAGGTAGACATGTAAATCAGTGGAAAAGGACGGAGAGTCCAGAAAAAGATCCACATTATATGCTCAAGTGATTTTGACAAAGGTAGAAAAGCAATTCAATAGAAAAAGGACAGCCTATTCAGCAAATGGTGCTTGAGCAATTAGTTATACATAGCCCAAAAAAGTGAACCCCAACCGAAATACACCCTGTTATACAAAAAATTAACTCAGAATGTAAAACTTTAAAAACAAATGAGAGAAAACTGTCAGGATCTTGGGTTAGACAAATAATTTTAAACTCGACACCCAAAGTGCAATTCATAAAAGGAAAAGCTGCTAAAGTGGGCCTCATTGGGATTAAAAACTTTTGCTCTGTAAAAGACCACCTTAAGTGGATGAAAAAACAAGCTATAAAGATGGGGAGGATACTTTTGCAAACTACATATCCAACAAAAGACTAGTAACTACAATATATAATGAACTCCCAAAATTTAAGAGTAAAAACGGAACAATTCAATTAGAAAATGAACCAAAAAAACAAACATTTCACTAAAGAGGAAATAGAGATGGCAAATAAGAACATGAAAAGATGTTTAACATTAGTAGCCATCAAGGAAGTTCAAATTAAAACCACAATGAGATTATCACTACACAGTTATCAGAATGGCTAAAATAAAATACAGTGACAAATCCTGGTGAAATGCAGAGAAATTGGATCACTCATTTGTGGCCAGTGGGATTTTAAAATGGCTCAGCCAGTCTGGAAAACAGTCTGGCAGTTTCTTATAAACTAAACATGCAATTACCATATACCCAGCAATTGCACTCCTGGGCATTTATCCCAGAGAAATGAAAATTTATGCCCACACACAAACCTATACACAAATGCTCACAGCAGCTTTATTATTACTACCCCAAAATGAAGGCAATAGGGATATTCTTCAACAGGTGAGCAGTTAAAACAAACTGGCTGATCTATACTGAAGAAAGAAAAAGAACAAAATATCGATATATGCAACAACTGGATGAATCTTAAAGGAATTATGCTGAGTTTTTAAAAAGTTAATCTCAGGGTGCCTGGGTGTCTCAGTTAAGGGTCCAACTCTTAGTTTCAGCTCAGGTCATGATCTCATGGGTCATGGGATCAAGCCCCCCATGAGGCTCTGTGCTCAGCTGGGAGTCTCGTTGAGATTCTCCTCCTCTGCTCCTCCCCTCACTTATCTTCTTTCTCTCTCTCTCAAATAAGTCAATATTTAAATTTTTTTTAAAAATTAAAAAGCTAATCTCTAAAGGCTATATACTACTACACAATTCCATTTACATAACATTCCTCAAGTAATAAAATTATAAAGATGAAAAAAAATTAGTGGTACCAAGGTTAGGCATGGGATATGGGAATTTTGCAGGGTGGGAAGTGGATCATAAAAGGACAATGGAAAAAATCTTGCCTATTCAGTACGTTAACTGGGGTGGTGGATACAAGAACCTACACAAGTGATAAAATTACACAGAACTAAGCATGTGTGTGAATTGTAAATGGTGAAATAAGATTAGTAGATTGTATCAGTGTTCATTTTGTGGTTGTGGAATTATTCTAAAGTTTTGCTAGATGTTGCTATTGGAAGAAAATGGGTAAAGGGTACGTGGGGTCTCTCAATATCACTTCTTACCACAGCATGTGAATCTACAATTATCTTGAAATAAAGTATAATTTTAAAAAATGTGAGTTTAAAAACTCAATTTTAGAGAGAAATTTCTATCTTTAAATGCCAATATAAGAAAAGTCCTAAAATCAATAATACATCCTTCTGCCTTAAGAAGCTAGAAAAAGTATAAACACATTAATCCATAAGTAAATAGAGCAAAAGCCAAAGAAATAGAAAAGTGAAAACCAAAATCAATGAAACTAAAAATCTGTTCTTTGATAAGATTAATAAAATTGATAAACCTGCTTACCAGACTAAGAAAATAACATAACATAAAGTACCAATATCAGGTATTGAAAATGACTTAATTCTATATCATAAAAATATTTAAAGGCTATATAAAGGAATATTATTCCAATAAATTCAATAACATAAATAAAATAGACACATTCCTTGAAAGAAAAAAAATCACAAAAAGGTCAGAAAATATGAATAGCCCATCATCTATTAAGAAATCTAATTCATAATCAAAATCTTCACATGTGTAAGATTTCAGGCCCAGATGGTTTCAGTGGGGAATTATATCAAACACTGACCAAAAAAAAGTCACATGAAGGATAGGAAGAGGGAGGAGAGATGAGGGATGCATGGGGGCGGGAAGGGGGGAGGAGGAGGACTCCAGCAAACTAGGCATAGAAAAAACTTTAATCTGACAAAGGATATTTAAGAAAGACTATAGCTAACATCACATTGAATGGTGAAAGGCTGAATGCTTTTCCCCTAGCATCAGAAACAAGTCAAGAATATCTACTGTCTTCATTCATATCCCTTTTATTTAATACTAAACTGGAGGTCCTAGCTAATGTAATACACAAGAAAAAGAAATGGGATGAAGTTGGAAAAGGAAAAGTAAAAGGATTTTTATTCATAAACAACTTGATTCTGTGCATAAAAACTATTTAAATATCTACCAAAAAAATGAAAGAAGTGAATTTGACAAGGTTGCAGGATAAGACAGTATATAAAACTCAAATGAATTTCTATTTTATATACTAAAAATGAACAATTAGAAAACGAAATTCAAAACACAGTATTATTTACATTAAAATAAAGTATCTTGGGATACAGTTATGAAAATGAGTAGAACCTCTATAATGAAAACTACAAATCACTAATTTAAAGAAGACCTTTTAAAAAGTTATGTTTTATATGTCATGTTCATGGATTAGAAAACACAAGATTGTTAAGCTGATTTTCTCCATATTGCTATATAGATTATTGTTATGTCATACAAAATCCCAGCAGAATGTGGTAGATATTTACAAGCAAATTCTGAAATCTACAGTGAAGTAAAAAATACCTAGACATGGGGCACCTGCCTGGGTGGCTCAGTTGGTTAAACATCAGACTCCTGATTTCAACGCAAGTCCTGATCTCAGGGTTATGAGATTGAGCCCACATTGGGCATGGAGCCTGCTTAAGATTCTGTCCCTCTGTCCCTCCCTTCCTGCTCATGCACACATGTGGTCTCTAAAATATACATGGCAGGGGGAGAGGGACAAGTTTAAACAATCTTGAAAAGAACAAACTTGATTGCAAGATTTACTGAACAAACTGATTTCAAGATTTACTATATAGCTAC
>CM053604.1:79807154-79859383 GCA_028646535.1 Procyon lotor
CCTCTCTCTCTGCCTACCTATGATCTCTCTCTTTGTCAAATAAATATATAAAATATTAAAAAAAAAAAAAAAGAAAGAAAAGAAAATCCATGTCAAGCATAAGGAAAAACACAGAGGACACTGTGAGAGGGAAGGGAGGGGTGAATTTGATGAAATCGGAGGGGCGATGAACCATGAGAGACTGTGGACTCTGAACAACAGACTGAGGGTTTTGGAGGGGAGGGGGTGGGGGCTTGGGCGAGCCTGGTGGTGGGTATTGAGGAGGGCACGTATTGCATGGAGCACTGGGTATGGTACATGAACAATAAATCTTGTACTGAAAAAATAAAATAAAAGTATTTGGGGGTGGGGGAAGAAAATCCATGTCAGGGTCCAATAATCATCCTACATATAGGTGATTAATTTTCAACAAATACAAAGTAATTCAATGACATAAAAGAAGCATTTTCAAAATCAGTGGCAGAATAACTGAATATATATACAGTACAAAATGTGTCTTTAATTTTACTTCACACCATAAAAATTACATCTAAAAAGAGATGTAGACTAAACATAAAAGCTGAAACTATAAACTTTCTAGAGAAAAACAGGAGAAAATCTGAGCTCTTCAAGCAAGCAAAGATTCTCAGGACACAAAGTAACAACCATGAAAGAAAATTTGCTGAATTAGCTTCAGCTCATTAAAACACATTGTTAAGAAAATGAAAAAGTAATATACAGGCTGAGGAAAAATATTCTCAATGCATTTATTTGATAAAGGATTTGTATCCAGAATATATAAAAAACTTCTTTAAGAACAAAAAGAACTACCCTATTTAAAATAAACTTAAGAAAAAGTACTTCACCAAAAAAAGAGTATAAAAATAGCAATAAGCAAAAGAGATGTTTAACATCATTAGGCATTAGAAAAATGAAAATCAAAACTACAATGAGATATAATTACACACACGCTAAAATGACTAACATAAAATAACCAGTAACACTGAATGGTATTTAAGATTATACAGCAACAGGGACTCTGATAACACTGATGGTGAGAATATAAAATGGTCTGACAACTTTGGAGAACCACTTCGAAGTTTTGTTCATTTTTTCAAGGTGGCAGCAGAAGACAGAGAGAGAGGATTTTAAGCAGGCTACACCCCCAGCATGGAACTCAATGCAGGGCTCGACCTCACAACCCTGAGATCATGACCTAAGCAAAAATCAAGAGTTGAATGCTTAACTGACTGAGCCACCCAGGTGCCCACTACTTTGAAGTTTTTTAACAAAGATATATAACCTTGAATTCAGTAATTCTACTCCTTGAAATTTATCCAAAATAAGTTATCCAAAAAACATAAATCCACAAAAGCCTTGTATAAGAATGTTTCTTACAGTTTTATTCATCATGGCCCTAAACTGGAAACTATATATACACATACATACAAACATGTATACACATATACATATATACACACATATATTATGTATTATATACATTATAAAGTATATATATCAATAGAAGTGGTAATATTCATATAATGAAATACTACTTTTCAATAAAAGGGAACAAATTAATGATAAATGCAAAAAAACAAAGAATATCAGAAACACCATGTTGAAAGAAGAGAGACACAAAAGAGTATTGAATGATTCCCTGACATGAAGTTCTAGAATAGTATAAAATAACCTGTGACTCCACTTTTATAGAATACCAAAAGAAATAGAAGTAATCCATGGTGACAGAAATCAAAACAGTGTTTGGTCGGTGGGAAGTAGGGCACAGGAGGCCTGGAAAATGGCCCTAGCAAATTTTCTGTGGTGATGAAAATGATCTGAGACCTGAGTTGTATAGGTGAATGCATTTGCCATCCCCCATTAAACTATATATTTATGATCTGTCCATTTCACTGGAAACTTAAATTAAGCTCCAATAAAAAGTTAATTAAAATTTTTAAATGAGAAAACAAAAAAATTAATTAAAAATAAGTATCTAATCACTAAAATAAAAAACACAAGAAACAAGCATTGGCAAGGATGCAGAGAGACAGGAACCCTTGTGTACTGTTGTTGGGAATGCAAACTGGTGTGGCTACTCTAGAAAACAGTATGGCGTTTCCTCAAAAAGTTAAAAATAGAATTACTCTATGATCCAATAATTCCACTACTAGATATTTACCCAAAGAATACAGGAACACTAATTTGAAAAGATATATACACCCCTATGTTTATTGTAGCATTATTTCCAACGGTCAAATTATGGAAGCAACCCGTGTCCATTGACAGATGAATGGATAAAGAAAATTAATAAACGTACACACACATAGACACACACACACAAACTCGAATATTACTTAGCCATAAAGAGGAATGAAATTTTGCCATCCATGAATGGATCTCAAGGGTATAATGCCAAGTGAAATAATTCAGAGAAAGATATCATATAATTTTACTTATATGTGGAATTTAAGAAATAAAACAAAGGAAAAAGAGAGAGATACAAACAAAAAACCAGACTCTTTAACTACGGAAAACGAACTAATGGTTACCAGAGGGGAGGTGGATAACCAAATGAGTGAAATAGGTGAGAGGGATTAAGAATATACCTATCAAAATGAGCACTGAGAAATGTATAGAACTGCTGAATCACTACACTGTACACCTAAACCTAATATAGCACTGTATGTTAATTATATCGAAATTAAAAGAAAAAATAAAATTAAAAAGAAATAAATGCCTAATAAAAATCCTGGCAAGTCATTTTGTGAATATCAACAAACTGATTCTAATATTTATAAGGAAAGACAAAGAACTAAGAGAGTCAACACAATATTGCAAGAGAATAACAAGTTAAAGAATTGACACTATATGACTTTAAGACTTACCATTAAGCTATTTTAATCAAGACACTTTGGTACTAGCAAAAAATAGACAAGCAGATCAATGAAATGAAATACACAGCCCAGAAATATACACAAAACTATAGTCAACTGATCTGACCAACACAATAGAGAAAAGACAGCCCTTTCACAAAGTACTGCTACAATAAATGGACATCTACATGTCAGAAAGACTCTAGACACAGACCTAACACCTTTCACGAAAGTTAATTCTAAACTGATCATAAACCTAAATAAAAAATGCAAAACTATAAAGCTCCTAGAAGAGAACATTGGTGGAAAAGCTAGATGATCCTGGGTATGGCAATGACTCTTCAGATACACCACCAGAGGCGTGACCCATGAAAGCAATAACTGATAAGCTGGATTTCATTAAAAGTAAAAGTTCTGCTCTACAAAAGACACTGTCAAAAAATTGAGAAAATAAGCCACACTGGGAGAAGCTATTTACAAAAGATAAATCTGACAAAGGCCTATCATACAAAATATACTAAAATCTTTTAAAATTCAGCAGTATAAAACAATTTGATTTAAAGATGGCCAAAGATCTGAAAAGATATCTCACCAAAGAAAATATAGAGATGGCAAGTAAGCATACAAAAAAATATTTACATTATATGTCACTAGGGAATTTCAAATTAAAGCAACAATAAAATATCACTACACATCTACTAGAATGGTCAGAGCCCAAAGCCCTAACAACACCAAACGTTGGCAAAGATGTGGAACAACAGGAAGTCTTACTAGCAGGAATTCAAAATGGTATTGCCACTTTAAAAGACAGTTTGGTGGTTTCTCCCAAAACTAAACATATACTTACCATACAATCTAGTGACTGCACTCCTTGGCATTTACCCCAAAGAATTACAAATGCATGTCCACAGGAAAGCCTGCACAAAAATATTTATGACAGTCTTATTCGTAATTGCTAAAATTTGAAAGCAACCAGAATGTCCTTCATTAAGTGAATGGATAATGAATTGGGATTCATCCAAGAGTGGAATAATACACAGTTCTGAAAAGAAATGAACTATCAAAAGCCATAAAAAAAAAAAAAAACAAAAAACAGAGGAAACTTAAATGCATATTGCTAAGTAAAGGAAGCTAAACTGAAAGGTTACATGCTATATGATTCTAACTATATAACATTTAGGAAGAAGCAAAACTATAGAGACAATAAAATGATCAATGGTTTCCAGGGCTTAGTAGGGAGGGAGACTAAAGAAGCAGAGCACAGAGGATTTTTAGGGCAGTGAAACTGTTCTGTATGGTACCATAAAGATGGATACATGTCATTATACATTTGTCAAAACCCACAAAGGGTAAATAAACACCATGAGTGAACCCTAAGGTAAACTATGGACTTCAAGTGACAATGATGTCTTACTGTAAGTGTATCAATTGTAACAAACTCTGAGGAAAGACACTGATAGTTGCCAAGGATGTACATGTTGGGGCAAAGGAGTATATGGGAAATCTCTGCACTTTTGCCATGAACCTAAAAGCTCTAAAAATTAAAGTCAGTTGATATATAGAAAGAAAGAACATTCATCTTGTGAGCGCAGAGAAATATTTTAAAACCAAAACACTGTGCCTTTTTGCAATAGCATCATACACTATGCTCCCAGAATTGAGAGTATTTTCTCACAACTTAGGTTAATAAAGTGAATCCTAACACTTTAAAGAAGATTTTACTCAGTCCTCTGAATTTTGGTAATACAGATATCTTTTTTAAGGATTTATTATTTTTAGAGAAAACATGAGCAGGGGAAGGGACAGAGGGAGAGAGAGAGAATCTCAAGCTGACTCCCCTGTGAGTGTAGAGCCCAATGCGTGGCTCAAGATTATGACCCCAAAATCACGACCTGAGCTGAAAGCAAGAGTCAGTCGCCTAATCAAATGAGCTACCCAGGCATCCCAATAATTCAGATATTATTAACAGTACGTTCTCAGACATCTCACTCCTTTGATTCTAACAAATTAAAAACAACTATGTAATTTTTTAGTGATAAAAAGGTATTACCTCTTAAAAATTGAATAATTTATCATGAAAACTTACTGTATTTCAAAGCAATTTTAATAATATATACAAACATATACAGACCACATCCATATACACATATATAGTGTCTTTTTAATTTCCTGGTCAGGGGGGCAAAAGGTTTAGTTGATCAATATATCTAATCAATTTTATTTCATAGAAATGTTGAATTACCATCTTGACAAGAACTTTTTATTCTCAAAGGTATGTGAAAAGAAGAATACTGCTCTTTCTTAAAATTCAATTATTTTAATGCCATGCCATAGCATGCTAAGATCTTTGTTTAGATCATTTTCCTTAAAAAATACCTGAAGTTACACAGTTCCATGAGTTTGAACCATCACATCTGGCTTCTGATATGTAAATCCTACTGAATCTAGTTTTGTTATTTGATTTATTTGTACCAATAATATTTCTTAAAGTCTTTATACTTAAAACAATTATAAAAATTGTAATTAAACTATGCTTAGATAACCAAAACCCAAATAAGAAATAAAGCACCTAGTTAACAGGATAAGTTTAAGTGGAATGTTAAATATTTTAGTGGGTATGCTTTTAGGAGATCTCATAAAAAAATACTTATTTAAAAGATGTGCTTATCATCTGGGATTGTATCTTATGTTTTTCCAAATTAATACCCATTAAAATCTTTAGAAATCATGAACATTTCTGTCACTAGCTACCTGATGTTGGCAGACTAAAACTGACTTGGGGTGGGGATGGCGGGGAGAGACCATTTATCTCTAAAGCGTTGCAAGTGAAATGCTCCAGCCGGAAAACAAAATTCCAAACCAAACAGGATCTCTGGGTTCCTCAGTATCTTTCCAATGCAAAATCATAAACCATTTAACACTTAAACATCAACTCAAAATTTGGAAATATACCCTAAGTTCGTGGCATACTGTCAAAGAAAGGTAACCCTATTTAATCTACATATTACTTAAATTTGCATAGATTTAGAGATATAGAGATAAATTCACAACACACAGACACACACACACACACACACACACACACACTTCACACACTAGACACAGGAAGAAAAAGGATTCCCTAAGTTTAAGTCCAATATTAATGCATAATATTAATCAAAGTATTTGGAATAAAATTCTATTTTTAATATTTAAAATAAATCATCCTCTTACTAGTCATCTGTTTGCTTAAAGAGGAGACAAAAAGCATTAAACAACATCCACATACATTCCTTCTTCTTTCAGGCTTCACTATCTCCATCTCTGACTTATACTCAGAGCTGATATCTAGATTGAAAGCCCATTATGTTTATGTAATAGTAAAAATTTATACCAATTAGCTGCACATTCCAAGTAACACCATTAAAGATGAAGTGATGTAACATCTCACATAATGAATATGCTAAAACTTGTTATACTGTTATAACATAGAAATTAGAAGTAAAAAACAATACATATTTTAGTGTTAAGGTAGTAACAAATGCCATGGGTCCATAAATTAGCCTCTACCACTGGATTCAGAAAAAAAATTATGGAATTTCATTCTTTTAAGTTAGCAATAGTTTCAAGTCCAGTGAAAGAAAAAAAAAATACTTCAAGTAAAATGGGTATTAAGTTTGCATCTATCTATCCATCTTATCTGTCAGAGTGAGTGAGATGTAGGACTGACTCAAAACCAAATTAATATTTGAGAAAAGTAGCATGTTTACAAAAAATCCAAATACTGAGATCCACAACAGCATTCTAAAGCAAAAGCACATGAGATTACACAGGTCAAACACCTGTACCCAGAACTTGTCCTGGATCTAGATAAAGAAATATAAGTTTATGGACAGATTACTGACTCCAAGCAATGTGCTTGGCACTTGACATAGTTTTTCTGCTGTAATCATCACAATAACCCTGTGAGCTACATATTCTGTTCCTCCTCCAGTGTTATGTATTGAAAGATGAATGCTCTGAATCACTATTTTATTACTACTGGCAAACTCAAATCCCAAAAGCTATTATTTTCCTTAGTTCTGTTGTATTTATAAGGCAAGCACATTTCCCCTAGACTTAGAAAATGCAGCCACACTCATAGTTACTTTAAGAGATTTTCTGTCTCCACATTCTACATGTAGTATTTTATGAGAATACTAGTCAGCACAGACCAGATTATTAGGTAAATTAATTAAACTATGACAGATCATACTTTCATCAGTACAAAAAATACATTAGTAGTCAAAAGACTACATATTTTTTGGAAAACAATGCTTCTTAAGAACCCTATACAATGGGGGCGCCTGGGTGGCTCAGTGGGTTAAAGCCTCTGCCTTTGGCCCAGATGATGATCTCAGGGTCCTGGGATCAAGCCCTGTATCAGGCTCTCTACTCAGCAAGGAGCCGGCTTCCCACCAACAACCCCCACCGCCTGCCTCTCTGCCTACTTGTGATCGATCTCTCTGTCAAATAAATAAAATCTTTAAAAATAAAAAAAAAAAAGAACCATATACAATGGTGAGTTTTAACTACTCCTCATAAGGTAATGAAGTGTACCTCACCCACTTTCACAGGATAACCGCTCAACACCAAATGTATGGTTTTTTTTTGAGAATTAGTGTTTTAACAAACTTAAAAGAGAAAATTTCCTGTATTTGCTAAGTGAGCATATATTCTGGACTAAAAATAAATGTAGAGATAATACCATATATGTTGATCAGAAGATTCAATATTAATAGGCCCATTCTTGCAAAATTGGTCTATAGGTTCAATGACATTCAAAAAAATTCCTAGCAGTTTTTGTAAGAAACTGACAAGTCATTTCTAAAAATTATATAAAAAAAAAAGAACCTAGAATAGATAAGTAGCTTGAAAAAATAAACATATGCTACCTGATTAAACCATAATAAACAAGACATTGTCATACCAGCACTAAAGACAAATGAATCAAGATGGTGTCCAGAAATTGACCCACATATATATGGTCAATCAACTTGACAAAGGCACCAAAGCAATTCAAAGGGAAATGAAAGTCTTTTCAATCAAGTGCTAGAACAAGATAAACATGGGAAAAAAACGAACCTTGCCTTTTACCTAATACCACATACAAAAATAAATTCTAAATGGATCAGAGACTAAGCTCTAAAACTAAAATATATCTTCCAAAAGAAAAGACATGAGAAAACCTATGTGGCTATGAAGCAGGCAAAGATTTCTTAGGACACAGGAAATAGTAACTATGAACTGATAAATTGGACTTCCATAAATATTATACATTTCTGCTAATCAAAAGATACTAATAGGGAAATGAATAAGCAAATACTGTTTGGGAGAATATATTCTCTGACATATATCTGACAAATATTATATATATAAAATATAGTATATAATAAAATATATTAATACATATTATATATATTACAGAGAATATATATATATATGTCTGACAAATATATATCTGATAAAAATAAATGTACCTGGATTATATCAAGAAACCTTAAACCTAATAAATATATATATATATATTTTTTGATATATATATATCAAGAAACCTTAAAAATCTGTAAGAAAAATGAAAATAACCTAAGAATACCCTAAAAGGCAAAGATCTTTAAAAAAAATTACTAATGGACAATATATTAACACATTAAAAAGCACCCAACATTAGTCACTAGGGAAATGCACATTAAAATCACAATAAGATACCATATTATATCCCCACTAGTATAGCTAAAATAAAAATACTGACAATACCAATATGTCCAGCAACTGAAATTTCCATACACTGCTGGTAGAAAAGTATAATGGTACAACCACTCCAGGAACTGTCTGACAGCTTCTTAAAAAGGTAAACACATAGCTTATCTTCTAATCCGGAAAACGTACTCCTAAGTATTTACCTAATAGAAATGAAAACATAATCTTGCACAAAAATGCTCATAGCAGTTTTATTCATAAAACAGCAAAGAACTGGAGACAATCTAGGTGTCAGGTAAATAGGTGAATGGACTGATATATTATGCTATATTCATATAATGGAATACTGCTCTTTGGGGATAAGAAAGAATAAGAAATAAACAACAGAATAGATGAGTCTCCCAAAATGTTATGTTAAGTGAAAGAAGCCAGACACAAAAGAATATATTGTTTTTTTTTCATTCATATGAAATCCAAGAAGAGACAAAACCAACATATGGTAATGGAAGCTAGAAAGTACTTGCCTGTAGGGTGGGAGGATGTTGGGGGAGAACTGACTGGAAGGAACTTTCTGCTGTTACAGAAATGTTCTATATTTTGTTTGGAGAGGTGGCTACATTGATGGTTACAACTGCCAACATTTATACAGTTATACACTTAAGATATGAACATTTTATTGCATGTAAATTGTTTCTCAATAAAAGTTAGGGGAAAAAAAAGAGATAAGTTAGTTTGTTGTTGTTTTTTAAGCTTTTTAGCTGTGGTGCCATAAAGAACTAGGTTCACATTCTGACTACATCACTTCTTTTTGTGTGACCGTGGAAAGTTCCTTAACTTCTCAATCCCCCGATTTCCTTATTTTCAAATTGTAGATACTACCAGTGTCTCCATCATAGGAGTATTGTAAAGATTAAATGAGAAAATGGATTTGTAGTGCACAAAATAAGAGTCAATTTAAAAAACCTTCACTATTATTATTTCATTATTAATCAAAACTTTATAAAGAACATGCCTAATTCAATCATATGTAAGTACATACGCAATTCTCCACTTAAACATAATTTCTTGCCACAGTAGGTTACAACAAAAAGCCTCTTATGGCATTGTTCTGATCAAAAAACAGTGATTATTGTAAAACTGCTTTCCAATGGACAATGGAAAAACACAGGATTGAATTTGCTGCAATAATAAATGTAGATTATGGGGAGGGAACACCACAAAACTCAAATATGCATCCGAATCAGCATCATAACCACCACTGACTATTTTCAGCAGTCTCCTAACTACTCGTATAGCTTCTACTTTTGCACTTTTCCTCGATCTATTATCCTAGGGAAGCTAGTGTGATTATTTTATAAACATAATTTAGATCAAGTGGTGTTCCTGCTTAAATTATTTCAACGGCTAAGCAATGTTCTCAAGATAAAGTCCACATTTCTTACCAAGGCCCACAAGACCCTGCATGACCCAACTTCTTACCTGTCCAGTTTCCATCAGCCCCTCCATCCTAACTGCGTTTGAACTACACCTGCCCTTTCTGTTGTTCCAGCATGTCAAATCTGCCCTATTTTCACACGTGTCATCTCTTCTGCCTCATATGTTCTTGCCCGCTTCTTCCCTCCCCTTAAGCCTCAATTCAAATGTCTTATCCTCAGAAACCTTTCCTGGCCATCCTTTCTAAAGCCAGTCTTCCAGAATCAGTTTCTATTACACATCACCTTGACAGTTCTTATTAACTCCTGCATACACCTTATGTATATCTTTACTCCATCTCCCATCACTACACGGTAAACTTCATGAAGACAGAAACTGTCTCTGTTCACACAGCATCCTCAGTTCCTAAAAGATGGTAAGTGCCTATACAGATTTGTTACATTAGTTAATGAACCCACAAAGGTGACTACAATTTGTTCTTCTCAGTATTAACAGCAAATTCAATTCACTTCAGCAACATACTGTCAACTTTTTTTTCTAAGCTCTTCATTTTACGGTTCTATTCACTTCTTATTCTCACGACTTTTGTTTGTTTTTTTCTTATTCTCATGACTTTTGTTTTTTCTCATACTTCTTCTAAGTGACATGATGAATTAAATTATGAGGACAGTAATGAAACAAAGCCCCCTTATCAGATGAAAGAATTTTATACAGATGGAAATAAAGGTCTTCCTATTTCTTAGAGATGTTTTACTTAGGTACTCATAAATAATATTAGTCATATATACTATATTTTATTTGCTATAAAGAACTTTTCTACCAAACTACAAACACATATTGCAAAAGAACATTTACCTTGAATATAACATTAACAGCATCCATCCTACAGTTAAGGTCCCTTTTCCATTATATGACATTTCTTACACCAATTCATGAAATTCTGGACTTTAACATAATTCCTTCAGCTGGCTATAGAAAGGATTTAAAGTATTGCTTTTCATCACTTTTCTCATACCAATTTTCTTCTACTTACTCTCTAGTTCAACTCACTTTCTTAACCCTCCTTCTGTAGAGTGAATACATACCTGAGCTTTTTCTACCCTTGTTAATTCTTACAACCTTTGTATTACATGTACCATACCTGCAAAGTACCACATTTTACATCTTCTTTGCCAACTTACATGACAGTTATAAGACTTACCCCTGAACAGAAACACCACAAACAGGAAGTCACTTATTTTGGAGTTACCATAGTATCACATATTTCAAATCACTGACTTAAAAAATGCAACCCATACAACGCTTAGATGCAATTTAAGTCATCAATTTCAATATATTCATAATCTTATTTTCTCCATAAGTACTAACAAAAAGCCAAATCAACTGCCTAGCATTTCAACCTTCCTGGTAAATCTGCCTCCTTGTTAAAGAACATAGAAAAGCAAAGACATGCCACAAAATTAAAACATAGGTAATGGGCGTAAAATAGAATTATGGTTAAGAGACCCATATTCAAAGACAAAGACATCCATGACTACAGGCCATTCATTGAACTTCTCTGTGTACCAACGTTCCCAGGTCTTTAAGGGGGGGCTCACCAAATCTTCCCTAATTGTTTCTCAAGGCTTTATAAAGATATTAAAATTATAATTGTAAAAATGATTTCAAAAAGTTTAAGAGTACTATGAAAATGATGATTGTACTATTACTGCACCCCAAAAAGTAAAAAATTAATAGTGTAATAAATGAAACCATTTTCATAAGCACTATGTAACGTTATCTCCATTCATCAAGCTTCTTATTCCCTGATGGAGAAAAAAGTCACTTCAAATTAAAAGTAATCTAAGAAAGGGTTATTGCTCTTTGTCTCACCCACTCACAAATTCCATTCCCCTTGATGAAGACCATAGCTCTAATGAGAAGTAGTATGATTTTAGAGCCACTGGACACCTCAGTTCTGCTCTAGTTTTAACTCTAACACTCTCTGCATGAGGAGAGATGGGTCATTTCACTTCCGTGGGCCCATTTTCCTCATCTTTAAAATTAGGCAACTGGAATCCAGCAGTAGTGCCTAGACTCTTGGGGTAGGCAAGAGTACTCTTGGTACCCTCTCTCAATGTTGAAACACTTGACTGCCACACGACAGTGATAGTGCTTCTAGTATTAGTGGTTAAGCTTTTATGAATTCAATAAAACTTTTAAACGAATTTGCCTTTATTAAAAATGGCATTAATTCACAATGGTATTAGTTACATGGCAGTTCCCATGCTTTCACATATGTTAATCTGTGTACATTAATACAAAGACCTGGGCCCAAGGTTTGGGAACTTTTAAACTGGAGCTTTCCGAATTCCCCCATCCTGCTCTGTACCTGCTCAGTGCAAGAAATGATCCTACACAAGGAGAGAGTATAAGCTAAAAGACACAATATCAATATTCACAGTAGAAATATCAGCAACACCCAAAAGGTAGTTCAATAATTCAAAGCAAATGCTAGTTTTTCTAAAGCTTCCATTTAATAAATCCCATTTAAAAGACTTGAAATTTTTTCATTCTATAGTAACCTTTCTTCAGTCCTCTTTAAAGTGTGACTTTGCACACACTATTTTTTAAAAAAGGAGCTAAATTTGAGTTTTCATTAGCTATTGAGTGACATGAATAATTCACACTTATTGATTTAGAACTTAGAGTATCTCATCTATCTAGTGCATCATATCAAAAAAAAAATATGTGTTAGGAAGTCACCCTCTACAAGAAGTGCTACACAATACAAATGAAGACATAGGAGTAGCTATCCTATAACTTCCAAATAATTTCAAATTAACATAGGATAAAAATTAAGTATGTAGTGAATATAAAGTAAAAGAGGCCATGTAAGGACAAACTGATTAAGAAGTTTCCCACTGAAGAATGTGAGTTCAGTTTTGGAAGGAGGTTAGGGGGACCAGTGGAAAAGAGGGACAAAGCAATTTGGGTCATGAGAGCTGTATATGCAGAGGCAGAGACTGAAATGGTGAAGCTAAAATGTGCTAATGACTGCTTACAGTGTCCAGCAAACCAGAATCCAGAAAAATACCATTCTGTGATCCTTCTGAGCAATTTCAAAAAAAAATCTCTGTGACTCTTCCATGTATCTGTAATAGCAGTTGCTTTGTGTTTATGGAAGGAGTTTTCGACCTCAAAGTCTTTTCTCCTGTGTAAGCAGTTTGTCTTTAGTCAGTTTTAAAACTTGAGGCATGAACACCACAAATGAAAAGATCAAAGACTAATTAAATGGTGGTCTGATTTTAAAAACTGTTCTCAGCAAGTACAATTCCTTTTATAATTGCTTAACTGAACATCTGTTTATTCCTACTTTTATTCAGACATTAAATTTAAGTGAATTAAAAATCCCCAAAGAGAAGAAAAGTGGACAAGTACAATCAGAAATTCAAATAAAACACTAATAATATTAAAATTCTCAAAATCAATTTGCCACTCTATTTAAAATTTGGCTATCGTTCTAAAAGCAGAGCAAGGGAAAAAAAAAAGTTGCTAAACATGTTTTTACATAAAGGTACAAGGCCATTTCATTTTTAAATATAGAAATACAGGCTCTGCTCAAGCATGTAGCTTTTAAAGTATGAAATTATATAAATGGCACTTTCTTCATGACTAAACTGTGATGCACACATCTAATTATAATGAGCCACTTTATAAGGTGATTACTTGACATCTGCCTTTTAAAATACATACATAAAGTAACTTTGTTCATGACTCAACCACTGGTAAGCCAAAGGATAGGCCAAATATGTACAAATGAGAATAAGTTTCCATTTTGGTTTAAACAGAATTAAGAAGAAAAATGATTTTTAGGAAAAAAATAACTTCAATTTTCAAATATCAAAAAGATTCTCACCTTTCTATAATAGAACAAAAGAACAAGAATTTTGTTTGAAATTCTGATGTTTAACAGTTGTTTTTTTTTAATAAGGGTAATTTGATGTGTTTTAGCTTTCATCTGAGGGTATAAAATAAAAATCTTTACACACAAAATCCCTAAAAAACACAAGAAGTTCAAGAGTAACATAAAAGCTTTATTCTTGATGTTGATTACTAGAGATTAATTCAGTTGTTTAAACTTTTTTTTTTTAGTTGTTTCTAAAATATAACATTACATTGGCACAGAGAACCTTGTGATTTTCACTTGATCTACTTCAGAGTTGGTAACGGGAAGGAGAGCTCACAGAACCACTTACTGGAATCATCAGCAACAAATTTTCTGAATATTCTACTATATTCTAACAGAGCAGAGTATTTTGCTGTTCTTTTTCATTCCTGTAGTAATCTTCTGGATTTAGCCTTTTCAAAATAATTTTTCCAAATAGATGGCATACATGCAAATCACTTAATGAGTATGCAAATCAAATAGTTCAAATTGTTCAATATTATCTATTGACAATAAGAGAGTAGGAGGTTTCACCATTAATGCCAAAGCAGCTTTACCATTTCAAGAACTAGCTGACAGCCTAGAAAGACTGGTTATTAAAGTGACAAGGCTTTCATAATCAACAAGATATAGCGATTTGAAAACTGATGGGAAAACACATTTTACTGTAAATACATTTTTCTCTAAATATAACATATTCACTCGTGTTAATACAAAGGGAAAACAAGACTAAAATGCAAACACTTAATCTTTTTAAATGCTTCAAGATGTTTTCAAACCAATTTTATTCCTAACAGCTTTAGGAAGATGGGGGGGTGGAAAGGAAGAAAAAAAATCAACTTAAATAAACCAGGATTTTTAAATTATTTTATATGGTAAACTTCTAGGTCATAATGTAAAATCACCAAATTAATAAAGTGGATTCTGAAAATGATTCAAGAAACGAAATAAACACACACATACACAAAACGACACAATTTGCCTATCAGAGAAACTGCAACACCAAGAGCATACAGGAGCCTAGTCAGAATAACATATAGGGAATGGTACATGTGAAATTCTGCCTTTAAGAAACCTGAATAATATGCAACTATATATACTTTATAGAGATAAATAAAATGTATATGGTCTTTTATAATTTGTAGAGTGCTTTCATATCAAATCATTTGATTTTTCCCAATAACCCTAAGAGATACACAAAACAACGGTTATTCCTATTCTAATGATGAAGATATGAAGCTCAGAAAGATTAAAACAAAGCTGTAGTAATTTAATAAATAGCATTTTTCTAAGAAACAATAAGGTAGCTGAGAAATTTTTACACTTAACAAAAAACAATTAGAAAGAAAAGAAAAAAGGAGGAGACGAGCTGGCTCAGTCGGTGAACACACAGCTCTTGATCTTGGGGTCATGAAGTCAAGCCCCATGGTGGGCACAATGTTTACTTAATAAGAAAAAAAAAATTTAAAGAAAGGAGACTCAAGTAGACAGATAAAAGCCAAATAACATTAAAGAAACTATATTTATAAAAATATATTAGCACTCTCACTACTGCAAATGCCAATAGAAAATGAGTTCCCATAACTTTCTACAAAAGAAAATGGCCAACATTTTGAATATCCGAAATAATAAGAATTAAAAATATCCTTTTATCTTCTTGTTAGATCATCAGAAAGACTTAAAGAGGCTCTACCAACTTTATATAACTCCTTAGCAAGGACATACAGATGGAAATTATTTAGAAAGAAGTTATCTCCTCATCTGCAACCCATACTCAATTAAAAGTCTACCAAATTCATTATCAGAATAAAAAGAACTCCACCTACTAACAGCTCCATAATTGTATAAGAGTATATTTGGTGTCTGCCATCTTTGAATAATAAGCCTATCACTTACAGGCGGTGGAACTATGATCTGATCACTTGCTCAAATAAATCCTAAAAAAACCACAAAAACAAAAATTAAGCAAAACACAGCTTTCTTTCCCACTCACGACTGTAATTTTACTTTGAAATATTCATATATGACCAGATCTGCCAAGTCATCCAACTTATTTTGAAGGCTTTTTATGATGCTGTTGCTCAATGCTAATGTATTTTGAATACAGTTTTATTCTATCTACTGTTCATTGTTAAAGGCACAATGAAACATATTAAACCCTAAACTCTTCACTTAGATTATTCCCAGAAACCAAAACAACACACCATACTTCAATATCTTCTAGCATTTAAGAGATATTGATTTAAGGGTGCCTGGGTGGTGCAGTCAGGTGTCCAACTCTTGGTTTCAGCTCAGGTTATGATCTCAGGGTCATAAGATCAAACCCTGAAGCAGGCGGGCTCCACACTCAGGGCAGAGTCTGCCTAAGATTCTCTCTCCCTCTCCCTCTGCTCCTCCAGCTCATGCTTGCTCTCCCTCTCAAATAAATAAATAAATCTTTAAAAAATAAAAGATACTGATTTAGAAAAGTAATTCATTGCAAAAGTTAATCAGCTCAATTTAATTAAAGTTTGTTTCAGTTTTGTTGTATTGCTTTAAAACAAGAGAAACAAAGGAAAAAGCAGGTAATGCAATGAATGGCACATACTCCCTTTCAATGGCATATACTCCCTAAATTAGTACCTGCAAAAGTTTAGTAAAAGTTTGCAGATACCTTACAAGTCTAGGGCACAGACAATACTCCGTATCACTGCAATTAGGTACTCAACATCACTGCAATTAGGTTTTTTCAACAACAGTACAATGACATTTTAGATTTGAAAACATAAACACTGTGGTCTTTCATTCACATTAACATTAATATGACAAAACTAGTTAAATGAAAAGTAATTATGAAAGCCAGAGCAAGGGCAAAAAATACATATATACTACAAAGCTAAGTGTTACAAAAGGCAGAAATAGCTCCCTAGTCCTCTTGACTTATTAAATCACATTACTACACTAAACAGTCGAAATACAAATCAGAGTTTAGAACTGACAAACTGCATCAGAATATTAAATATGTATAGTATAAAGAATTCCATTTTTTTTTCAGGTAAATAAATATGCATCATGATTTTTACTGTAATACTATTCATGTAGTAGAATATTCAACATAAGCAGTTTACAAAATGAAAAAAGTATCTTGGGGGTAAAACAACCCCACATATTCCTGTGTATAATCAAGAAATCAAAATTATAAGGTATATAATATATATTCCTTCCTCCTTTCCCTCCTTTATTTCACCCAATTAGGATTCAATTTAGTGATCATAAACAGCGTTTTAGACAGCACTCTTAAAAATCCCTACTGTTCAGGATTGCCGAAAGGTGGAAGCAACCTAAGTGTTCACCAACAGATGAATGGATATACAAAATGTGGTATATCAATAAACAACAGTATTATTCAGCCTTAAAAAGGTAGAAAATTCTGTCACATGCTACAACACGGATGAACCATGAGGATATTGCACTAGGTGAAATAAGCCAGTCACAAAAGGGCAAACAATTCAGGAATCCACTTATATGAGGTCCCTAGGGTAGTCAAATTCAGAGGAGGAAGGAAGAATGGTGGTTGCCAGGGGCAAGTCCTCCCCTCCAGGGAAGGAGAGAATTGAGGGCTATTGTTTAATGGGTAGGGAGTTTTCAGTAAGAGAAGATAAAAAGATTCTAGGGGTGGATACTGATGGTGGTTGCACAACAATGTGAATGTACTTAGCACCACTAAACTATATACTTAAAAATGATTAAAATGGTAGATTTCAAGGCAATGTCCCTTTCAGGTTCCCTCATTATTTTTCGCAAATCCAAATTAGGCTTTCAAATAACAAAACATTAAACAAATTGCTTAAGATCATCTCGCTGATGTTAGAAATTAAAGTTTACAACTCTGTATGAAAGAAATGGTAAATTACAGCTTTTATATATTGCACACGCACAGAATGAGCAAAGAATCAATGTATTTCTTTGAAAATCACTTTATGAGAAGGAAAAACTAAGCTAGATGAAACAAATTAAATGCCTATTTATGAAATCACTGTACTTTGTTTTCTGATAACTCTCCCCAAATTAGCCCCGAATATTATACAAGATGGTCTGTACATGTTCCCTTCCAATCCATCCTCCACAAATAATGGTTTCATAAGGCTGTTTAAATATACCCATATAAAAACCTACAAGGGAGAAAGAATGTGTGGGAAAGTTAGCCAGTCTCATATTTCCAGCTGACTTGCCAACCTGGTTTTTTAAAATGAAAATAGGATATTGTATAATGAGTGAACACACAAAATATTTTTAATGTGTTGTTGTCCTACTTGGGTTCTGGAAAATTAAGTAGTACTTTTCATAATTTCTACATGTCCTTCTTAGGAATCGTGTGTGTGTGTGTGTTCAAGAACACTACATAATACACGCCTCTATTATGCTTCCTTTCATATACACATGGTCTGAATGAAAAATATGATAGTAAAAAATGGAATGAAATAACATTACCAGATATTCACTATTTCAAATACTAAGGCAAACTTTTCCAGTGTGGATTTCTGTGTGTCACCAAAAATTTCTTGAAGAAAGTCAACTGCGAAAGACTTATATCTTTCTAGCTATTAATCTAGCTATTAATCTAGTCTTTAAAATTAATTACAGCATTTTATGAAAGATGTAATATGGGGAACAATACTTATTAACTCACTTGAAATATACATCAAATTATTAATATATACAATATAGAACCCACCCAAAAATGTCCTGCCACAGTGCAAAGCAGGGTTTTAATGTTATGAAAAGTAAATACTAATTGTAGATCAGAATATGCCTTCTAAAAAGCAACTTCCGTAGTTCTTTTCCATTCCTAAAATGTTTATAGCATTTAGAAGTACAGTACATGGAACTACTCCATAGATGGGTTAATCTTGTCTTGTCAGGCAGGTCAAGAAAATACAATGCTGCAAAAGAAAACAAATTTGTCATCCAAATTTCACAGGAAAGAAAGGCAGGGTGCTGCATTCTTAGGCCTTCACTGAATCCTAAATTCACTTTTCAATGTAGAAGATGAAAATGAAACTTCTCACTGATTATCAGCTAATCTGGGGTTTTACAGAAAGACAACTTCAGCCTGCTTATCTCAGCCTTCATGGCCCTTGTTGCCCCCAACACTCCCCAAAACAGTTCCCACCTCAAAAGCAAAAATCCTAGCAAATTTTACACCAATGTCAACAAACTATGAATATATACCACAGCCTGGAAAGTAACGTGCAGAAAAAGGCACCTCTCTGACAAAGGGGGAATAGAAGGCATAGGTCTAGGGTAAGAATTTAACCACACTTTCCACTCAATGAACAGAAAAATGCCCATCTGCATCAATATTCTAAGAAAAACCCAGGATACAAATAATGATCCCCATGCCAAATTCTTTCTAGTAAGAGTGAACATGAGTAAAGAGATCACACAGGAATAGACAGATTGGATTGATGATTCTTTGACATGAAACAGATGTTCCTTTCAACTCTGGGCACAGCTATTTTAAAATAATGATTAAATAAAGACCTTCTTACTTGGTGTGTTATCTCTATTCCTACCCATGAAGGGAAATGGTCACAATTCACTTTCTTACACTGAAATTCTATTTCCATTTTTATCTCACATCAAAATATCTAAATTACAATACTTTGTTACCTATTTGTTACACACACATGTCATAATGCAAACTAATCAGGTTAATAATCAATAATTCTTACACTATAAGGTACTATCTACGTCAAACTCTTGACTTTGCATTTCTTCAATATGTGTGTGTGTGTGTGTGTGTTTGCATGTGTATAGTATTTCCCCCACTCCTAGGTATATATACAAGAGAAATAAAAACATTAAGTCTATATAAAAACCTTGGGACACAAATGCTCATAGTAGCATTATTCATAGAGGCTGAAAAATGGAAACAAACCAAATGTCCATCAGCTGATAGATGGATAAACAAAATGTGCTATAGCCATAAGATGGAACATTATTCAATAATAAAATGTGCTACAATATGAATGAACCTTGAAAACATTACGCTAAATGAAAGAAGCCAATCACAGAAGGCTATATCATGTATGATTCTACTTAATATGAAATGCCCAGAAAAAAAAACAAATCTAGAGAGAGAAGATAGATTGCCTGAAGTTGAGGGTGAGGAGGAGAAGTAAGAATGGGGAATAACTGCTAAAAAGTAAGAGGTTTCTTTTGGGGGTTGATGAGTCACATTTAATGTCAAAACCTTAACTCCTGATTTCCACCACAATCTAATTCTACTCCACTATTCTCCATCTCAGTTAACAGAACCACCATTAGATAGCTGAGTCAGCCATAAGTCCAGTAGTCATGCCTCTTCATTTTCCTTCACATCTCACAATCTTCCCAGTAGCAAGTCCTATATTTTCTCCTTTCAAAAAATATCTTCTCCCTTATCGTCACGTCTCCCATAGACTGCAAGACTCTCCTGGTCTTGTTCTCATTCATACACCCTTACAATTTATCTTCTACCTGGCAGTCAGAGAGATTTTTTAAGCCCAAAGCTGGTCACTTCACTTCCCTGCTCACATCCTCAAAATGGCTTATGGCTGCTTTTAAAATAAGTTCCAAATTCCCTAACATTGGCCAAAGGGCTCTACCCAATGTGTCCTCTGTCTGCCTCCCAAGATCACTGTGTGCTTCTTTCCTCTTTGCTAATTACACTCCAGCCACATATGATTACTTTCTTTCTAACCCCACGCAGGCTCATTGTCACTTGGTCCTTTGGCCAGGAATTTTCTTCCTCCTATTTTCTCATGGTTTGCTTCTTCTCATCATTAATGCCTCAGCTCAAATGTCATAGCCTCAGAGAGGCCTACCTAAAGTCACCTCACTTTAGGTCACTCACTTGTAGCCCTTTTTATTTACTTCATAGCACTTATATATCCAGATAATTCTTCGAGCCTCTCCTCTACCAATTTGCTCACCTCTACATCTTCCAAAATCAAGAACTTTGCATGTAGCAGCTGCTAAGTATTTGTTAAATAAGTGAATGAGTGAATTAATGATGTCTAATATGAGGGTAAGACAGAAGATACTATGGGAACTAGAGAAACAAAGTCCAAAGCTACAAAAGGATCAGCATAAAAAACATGAAACATCCAATTATTACACAAAAGCTAGTAACTGAGAAAGTTGTAGAGATGCTTTCTTTTCTAGGACCTAAAAGTCTGAACTCAAGATAATTTTCTATATGAGAAACTGGGTAGTAGAGGAACAGAAAAGTAGGAGTAATTATGTATTAAACATCAATAGTAATAGCAAAGGGAACATGAGAAAATGAGTAAGGGAGTAGAAAAACATTTTATGCAAAAACAAAAAAATGACACACATTCTGATCACATCTACCTTGATAACAATTGTTGGGTTCATTGCTTTTCTCAGGGAGCATAGAAAGCTTTGTTTTCTCAGTGAACTTAGAAAAACCAAATAAAAAATGACAGATTTTTAAGGAAATTACTAAGAATACCAATGCTTTGGGGAAAAGTTGTCAAATCAAAGTCCTTATCATCATAGTCAATGAACCAGAGATATGGAGATAGGAAAGTAAGCAAGGCACTAAAGAAATAAAATACTCGCAATGTAAACCTTACAAACTTAGGTAATAAAACATCTAAAATGAACTAGCTTATGTCTTTAGAGTTTTATTTCATATTCCTGATCTGTCATAATTTTTCTACATAAACAATGCCTTCCTACTGATGAAATTATGTACAACTCTGAACCATTAAAAGCTGCCTGCAGAGGCTTTTGTTGATGCAGAGAAATTGAATGAAATTGAATAGAAATAAGGGAAATTTAGATTCTGAATTGAAGATCCCCCAGGCTTCTCTTTCAGATAAAAAAAGAAATCTGCTATCAAATATTCCTAAATGGAATTATTCTGATTGTCATTCTTGTAGAATAAATTTTTCTTCCCAAGCTTCTGCTTTCTAACTGCCTCCCCACCTCATCTCTCCTGCTGGATGTACCCAGAGAACAAAATAGAATGACAATGGCAAGGGCTTTTGCTATTACCTAGGGTTGGGTTTTAAATTCTAGCTGCTCTATTCTTACTAGCTATACCAACTAAGGAAAATTAATGTGTTTAAGGAAAAGGCGGCTTTTTCACCTTAAATGTTCAAAAAGCACCAGGATCCCTGCTGTCTCACCTTGTCAAGCCCTAATGGGTTCCTAGACACCTCCCTGGTAACATGGGGTGAGATTCATGTTAGCTCTACTTGTTAACGATCCACTGCATAATGCTTTTGGTGGACTCTTCTCTACAAACCCCAAAGATCATAACAAATATGTTCTCTCCAAGCTCTCAATCCTACTTCTACTTCTGTTAATCTCAGCTGAACTGGAACAGTCTTCGTCTCCATCTCAAAACATCTCAGCATGTGTGCTACCTTCTTGTTCTCCTACTATCCTGCTCTCTAGGAAGAATGTCTTTCTTCCTAAACAAAACTGTTCCCACTAACACCCAACAGTCTCCATGACGGCCCAATATATTTCACACTTTTGCCTTGCATTATCAGTCTTTCTATTCCTTACTGATTTTTGTTTCTCTTCCTACAAATAAGCTTCAGCTTTATTTATCACCAAAGTTAATTCCCTTGACCTGGCTAATCCCTGGAATTACTCCCGAGTATGTCTGTCTCCTTTTTCCTGTTTTATTAAACAAGTAAGAATTTTCATGTTATCTCCATTTATTCTTTAATCCCAAGAAATAATTTTTCTTTATCCATTCAGCAAATACTTATTAAATACCTATTATATTTCATGCTATATGCACAGTTCTAAGAACGTAGAGATGAATAATAGATTAGTCAAATCCTCATGATCTCCTCCTGAACACTACTGAAATTCTGCCAAATGAAAACACAAGGCCTTTTCCCAGTCTTCATTTCTCTCTACTTCTCAATTACACTGCATGTGTTTTATTACCATCCCCACCTTTGTAAAACTTCTCTCCCTCAGAGTCAAAGCACTGAACTCTCCCAGCTTCTTCCTCCTTTTTTGACATATCTTTCCATTTCTCTTACACTAGTCCTAATTCCTCCTTTCACCCATTAAAATGGAAGTATGCCTCTATACACTGCCCTAGACTCTCCATTCCTTTCTTTCTATATTTTCCCCTTTCTGACCTTTTCCACTAGTACGGGTTTTACCACCAACTCTGGGCAGACAAATCACAAATAGTAGCTAAACTGATTATTGCTGTTTTATAAATTGATTATTGCTGTTTTCCTTCCTTTGTAAGGAAACCAAGGCTTGGTGAAGTCAGAAGTTTTCCCAAGATCACAAGGACTAGGAAGTAGTAGAGCCAGGTCTTGAACCCTAGCAATCTGATATCAGAGCCAATTGCTCTTAACCAATACAATATGTTGCCCTGCTACCTGGGGCCCTTTCTCAAAGATTACACCCAATTTTCAATGGTGTTTTAGATCTTTCAATCTGAATAAACTGCTTGTACATCAAACACATGTCAATTCATCATCTTTATCAAGATCAGTTGATTTTGACTTCTTAATTTGTTACATGCACAAACGTTCTCCATTATTCAAACTACAAACCTTAGTTATCCTTGCATCCTCTCTTCCTTATCCTTTCATATCTTAAGGTTTCAGAACTCAGTATCTCACACTCTTCGCCAATCCATCCTGCTTATTCACTGCTGCCAGGCAATGTCCTAGATGCCTTCTTTAATGTATCTTCACACTATATTTAAGACAATAGTCTCAGCTTGGCAATCAAACACTTTACATGGTTTTAAGCTTTTATTTTTTTTTAAAGATTTATTTGAGGAGGGAAGTATCCATGCATGTCAGAGGGAGGGGCAGAGAGGGAGAAAGAGTCTTAAGCAGACTTCTGGCTGAATGCAGAGCCTGACAGGGCTCTAGTTCACAACCCTGAGATTTTGACCCTGAAATCATGACCTGAGCTAAAACCAAGAGTCCGGTGCTTAACCAACTGTGCCACACAGGCACCCCTAAGCTTTTTTTCCTGATTTCCCACAGGTTATTTTTTTTTTTAAGATTTATTTATTTGAGAATGAGAGAGAGCACAAGTGGGGTGGGGGCATAGAGGGAGGCACAGACTCCCTGCTGAGCAGGGAGCCCTACACAGGGCTCAATCCCAGGACCCTGAGATCATGACCTGAGTCGAAGCCAGACGCTTAACCAACTGGGCCACCTAGACGCCCCCAGATTATCTATCTTTTGCCTACACGGGTATTTTTGGTTCTTCCCTGAATGTTATGTGACTTCCTGCACTCCTGTGTCTTTATTCTTCTTCCTTCCTTCTATCCACCCACCTTAATTTCTACTTCCTCAATATTACTTTGTTTCCACAACTAAATGTCATTTCAGTACACTGAATCATCATATTACATTCTTCTGCTACTCATCTTTTGCTACTCATCTTTATCTCTTCTATGTGTCTCCTATTCTCCAAACCAGGCTGTAAGTTCTTTGTGGGAACTGACCATGTTTCATTATTTCCATGTCCCTTACAGCTTGCTTTGCCCAAGAATACTACAAATGGTTCTTTTCTAATGTCCTTTAAAGAAAATCCTAACCTTACTTTCTTCCCTCAACAACAGTACATATTAACTATCCTATTCCTCACTATTAAATGTTAAACTTCCAAAGGTACATAGTCACAAAGAGGAAAAGTGAAGTAGTTTATTTTCTTGGGGATAAAGCAGAATATCAAATGTTTTAAAGATAGAACATTTTTATAGGAATAAGGCTACTGACCCAGAGACTTAACCAAACTCCAAATTAGGTAATTAAGTCCTTATTACCTAAATCTCTCTGCCCCTATGTTCCTTTAGCTGGATAATACTGCCTCCTCCATTCCCCGGCTCTGACTCTGGAGGGAATGTGATGTGTACCATGAAACAGGTGCAACATGCCACTTGGGGATGGCAGGCCTTACAGCACTGGGCACAAGAATCCCTGACTGTCCCTTACCCACACCCCAGAAGTACCAGGAGGCTCATTAGGGAATCTCTTAAAATCCTTGCATGAAAGATGCTAAACACAAAAATTTTTCAAGACTCATTTCACACCCCACTCAACACTTTTTTTTTTTTTTTCCAAAATTTGTTATTGAAGGTCTGAATAAAACATTGCCATGCAGGGTGGGGAGAAATTATATCCTTTCAAAGCTAAGCACTATTTTTAAAACTGACCCGTGTGTGTTCACAAAATATTTCTAATGCTGGTCTTTCTAAATTTGGATTTACTCCATTTGGATTATTCAAACATATACCTTAAAGTCTCTACCTAATAAAGTTTGCAAAAGTTCAACAAATATGAACTCAATTTTTAAGAGTCATTTCTATTTTAAAAGATAAACTATCCCAGTGATCCTTCAGCCATCCCTGTTCATGCCTTAGGACCCTCTCTTCATTATGTCATTGGCAGAATATAGACACTATGATTATCAGGACTAAATGAAGGCTACAAAGCTATAGGCAATCCAGTAATTGGTTGTCAATATAAAATATCATTTCTTCTTTCAAACCAACCTAAGGTTAACAATTTTGTTTGTCCTTTTCCTGAACATAAAGATGCATAGGAAGCTGTCAACCCAAAGGTTTTTTTTTTCCAAAAATGATATCCAGATCACATAAATACTAGAGAAAAGTAAGCCTCAATCCTATTTACAGAGTCAAACTTCTTCTCTTTGACAGTTTTTTCTTTGCCCTCTCCAATTCTACTAAAATGAAAAGATGGCCTGAAGTCAGGAGACTGACCTACAGTCAGGAGAACAGAAGCAGACTTTGACCCTGAAATTTCTGCTTGCAATCTGGAATTACAATTTTTTCCAACCTACATTCTAATGACTATATCAACCTTGAAACCTCAACCTTTTGAAGTCAATAGATTTTCTGCTCAACAAAGTTCCTACCTCAACTCCAAAATACTCTACCAAAAATTTTATATATTAGAGAGAAAGTAAAACAATATTTCCTCCTTTGACTTATACAGTTCTTAATATTAATAAACTGGGGAAATTTTGCATTTATTTTATTTATTTGTTTGTTTATTATTTACTTTTACAGCTGTAAGATCCTTTTAAAAACAGAGAGAATATACTGCATGGCTGAACTTAGCTAGGGAGGTTAGATATCTAACTTGAAGTTATCTTCTAAGTAGTAAATGAGTAAATGAGTAATTTCTCATTATTTAATGATAGGAATAAATGACTATTTTCCAAGCACCAAGTTGTGATAAATTATATCACAGAATTAATCTGCCTGTGCAATTGTGAGCTTTCCTTAAAAAATTTTTTGAAAAGGCAATAGTCGGAAATAATGTATATAAATCTTACTGCGAAAAGTTCTGGATCCCTAAATGCGTATTCATTAATCATAAAATGATACAGTTTGGGAGTCATGGAATCATTCATTTTATTCAATAGCTATCTATGAAGGGTACCAGGTACTAATCCAGACATTGGGAATTCAGGCAGAGAATATTAAACATCTTATTTTTGGTTTTGAACAGAAACCTACAAATATTTTTTTGCAACAGTCATTAATCTAATATCACACCTGCAGAGACTAACTTTCCTTGTTTATAAACACCAATGGGATTCCCTAGGGCACTTTTATAATACTAGTTGATAATAAAAAAATTTTTTAAAAAACTCTAATTATCCTCCTTTCCTTTATCTTTCACTTAGTCACTGAATTTTTTCTTTTTTGTACTGCCCCAGAGCTAAATAAAACGAAATGTGAGGTTGATAAGAAGTTGCTATTCCTCCCTTATCAGCTGTTCATACCTAATGACTCTGGGCTACAAAATCCCACAACCCACCTTATTTAATACCTTTCAACAAGATCTTGCTGTACTCAATAATTCACGGCAAAAAAAACTTTCCATCTCTTTTCATCAGTTTTTTGCATCCTTTTGTGAAAATTTATACATGATAAGTCAGTCACTCTGGGGAAAAAAGTATGCATCTATCTTCTTTTAAGTTCACTCTTTACTAACACTTCCTGAGTACCTCACTTCTCATGATTTTTTTTATTTTTTAAAGATTTTATTTATTTTAGAGAGAGAGAGAGCGTAAGTGGAGGGAAGGGCAGAAAGAGAGCATCTCGAGCAGACTCTGAGCTGAGCATGGAGCCCCATTTGGGGCTCAGTCCCAGGACCCTGAGATCACAGCCTGAGCTGAAATCAAGAGTCGGATGCTTAACAGACGGACCCACCCAGGTGTCCCTCTTGTGAATTTTTAAAATAATTTTCTATTAATTTATCTCTTCTGTCCATCTTTAAATTCAAAACTGGTTGTTTTCAAAATCCATTTCAATATCAACTGCTCTAGGAAGTCTTCCTTTATCTTTCACCAACCCAACAGTTTTGTCCTTACACCTCAGAATGAATAAACATTTCCATTGTGACATTCAACAATCTGTATGGTAGTTTACTTGATTCCACACCTACTTCACCTTGAGATGAAGGACCTTTGTTTATCCACACCTAGCAGAGGGTCTGGAAGAAGATGAGTAAACTGAAATTTAAAATCACGCTCCCCCTGGGGCGCCTGGGTGGCTCAGTGAGTTAAAGCCTCTGCCTTCGGCTCAGGTCATGATCTCAGGGTCCTGGGATCAAGCCCCGCATCGGGCTCTCTGCTCAGCAGGGAGCCTGCTTCCCCTTCTCTCTCTGCCTGCCTTTCTGCCTACTTGTGATCTCTCTCCTCTCTGTCAAATAAATAAATAAAATATTAAAAAATAAAAAAATAAAATCATGCTCCCCAAAATTCACTTTCATTAGCATAATTAAATGTCATTGGTAGAAATGTACTAAACTTGTAAATGCAACCTGGCAATAATGCATCAAAAATTTTGATATTACATCTATTAACCCATTAATTCTCCTTATGAATATCTCCTAACAATCAGAAATATGAAAAAGTTTTACCAAAGTTTAACTCTTTTGTCAGTTATCATACCAAAAGGCAAAATTTTTTTAAAAATTAATACTAAATACACTAATATTTTACTCAGTGAAGTATAGTTCAGTTATTAAGAATTCAAAGGATTTGTAGTAACAGAGAAATTTTAAAATATTATGCAAAAAATCAGGACACAAAACTGTATATTTTAGTCCATTATTCTGACCAATTAAAAAAAAAAAAAAAAAAGACAAACCTCAACAGTAACTGGGAAAACTGAACAATGAATATGTTGTCTTACAATTCTCTCTGTACCTAGCAAATATTAATGTATAATCTTTAATATAAAAGCATATAAAACTTTCTTTACTAAAAAATTCATCATGGATAAAATTTCTATAAAATGGCCAAAATGTTCAGCTGAACTAATTTCACAAATCACAAATAACTTTTTCCATGATTACAAATATTTTGCATATTTTTATGAAAATAACAGCATATCTTAAAATGTGTGTGAACATATGGGTATATATGTATATATACATATACGATGCACCATAAAATTATAGAATTGTGAAAGCCCTAATAAAGAATTAAGTGCTTTAAAACATTAATTGTTCTAAGGGAGTTCCAGTACTGAAAAGCACACTTTCTAGTCCTTTTACCAAGTTTCTGAATTGACAGACACAGCAGTTGTAACAGCTGGCCTCCAACTGCCTTTACTGAAAAAATCAAATGCTCTCTATAAGCAAATGTATCTATGATTTGTGTAACCAAAACTATATAAAGTATCACCAAAATTCTTTTTTTAAATGAGTTTCATTAAAAAATAAGTCAGGGGCACCTGGGTGGCTCAGTCGGTTAAGCATCTACCTTTGGCTCAGGTCATAATCCTGGAGTCCTGGGATCAAGCCCTGAGTCCTGCTCCCTGCTCAGTGGGGAGTCTGTTTCTCCCTCTGCTCCTAACCCCTGCTAGTGCTCGCTCTCTCTCTCCCTCTCTCTCTCTCATAAAGTTTAAAAAAATAAAAAAAAAAAGTCAAAAATCACCTATGGAGAATGGATAGAAACTTAAAAATCCAAACACTTAAAATAATGTAATGATAGCATGAGTCCGACATTACTGAAGTGGTACTAACAGACACACAGACCATGAAAATGTTAACCCCTTATAATTGAGCCACTTTACATTACATGGTAAAAAAAAAAAAAAAAACAGCAATAAGAATTTACATATAGCTGCTCAAAAACGTATTAAATTATATACACTCTTTCCAACAAAGCATAATTTGTCATCAAGGAACTAATGAAATAATTTATAAATTAAAAATTATTTTCTAGAGTTACTATATTCCATTTGACATGAAACCTTAACTCAATTTTCACTTACTTTCTCTGTCACAGGTTTCTCTGTTAGGCATATGTCTAGTTCTAGAGACAGAATCTTATTTGCTTACTCATTCATTTGTCCACTCATTCAACAAACATTTACAAGTATCTTCAATATTGTCATTACTGTACCAGGCACACAGATTCAAAGATAAGCTTAAAAATGTCCACAAGATGTTTGAAATCTACAACCTATATAACTAAAATACAAAAGGAGAAATGTGATCAGCTGTTTAAGAAACATGAAAAAGCTATTCAAAGGAGGAGGAAAAGAATCACTTGGGCCTAGAGAAGGAAAGGAAGGGTGGAGAATAAGTTATAGACAGCATCATGGAGGCGGCAGCAGCTAAATGGAGTCTTAAAGAATTTCAACAGCAGTAGTTGTACTCACTCTTTCTGGAGGGTGGAGCCAGAACTTTCTCCCTTCCTTTGACCAGGCTGCTTACTTTGCCTGGACAACCATTTCTCCCTCTATAACAGGCTCAATTGTCATTCAAAAACACAACCTCACACATCTCTTCAAGAAATCTGTGATAACAACCTCCTCCAGCCTGTATGTCCATGAAAGTCTTGTGCATTATTCTATTATAATCCTCAAAAACTATACTGTACTTGCCAGGTTATCATCCACACTAATAAACCACAAAATACTTGAGGGTAGATCTCTATCTTTCACCTCTGTATCCCTACAATTTATCAAGATGCCCAGTACAGTGCATACTGAAAGGTTTAATGATGAACTGAATAAATGAATAAAAAACCATGCTTACCATTAGCTGAAAAACCTGTTTAGGAAGCTGTTTAGAAGAGTTGAAGCAAGAAAAAAAAGCTCGAATTAGACTGGTGAAAAAGGACAAGATGGAAAAGTGTTGAGATGGGTTAAGGAAAAGAAAGAAAATCAAGCATGCTTGAAAGTCCAGGAAAATTATGGCACCATTCATAGAAGGAGGAAATTACTGAGTCCATCAGGGAGGAGTAGAGTTTGGGCCTGGATTACTAATGAATACACTTCATAGCAGAAATTCAAGTTGTCAGAACACAGTCTCCAAAAATCACAGAAGTATTTCTTTACCACTATATTAAATTTTAAATTTTAATTTAAACACTAATGCCATGATGTTGCATATCTCAGCTTTACAACTTCTCTATAAGATAGAATAAAAATCTGATTTTTACTAACTATATTTACCTTTAATAAGATAGTTCCATATAACTTGCTCTTGCTTTATTTCAACGTGTAGGGGTCATCATTAATGAAACTGCTTCAAAAAGACTTAGGAAGAAAATAATTTCCTATTACTAAATAAATTCCAAATAATTTAAGCTGTCCCTAGCCTTAATAAATAGGATAAAATTATATACTTACGAGAATTAATGCAGTTTATTCCATAAATTTGTGCATGTACAATATAATACCTATACATATACAAGACAATTAAATATACGTAGGTAATGAGAGCATAGATTTTTCCATTGGTAACTGATTGGTCAACTGAAATCAACCAATTAGTTAAAAAGTTCCAGGCCATGGAGAAATAAAAAGAGATTTCTCACCTTAAAAAGTAAGAGATAGTGATTAACTCTTGGAGCAAGGCAAGAGATGGGGATCAGAAAGGAACACACAAGTAGCTTTAGAAGTAGAGAGAATACTGTAGCTATTGAGTGGAGGTATATTGGGTATTTGCTGTTTCATAATATATAAAATATAATTAATTTTTAAGGTTTTATGTAATAAAATTTTTTAAGCCCTATGTAACCTAACTAAGAAAAGAGAAGAGACTCTTAGGTAGAAGAATTAACAGTACATAAATATTGAATGACAACATTATCTACACACCTTTATATGACTTGCAGCACCTAAGTTATTTTTCCAACAAATATAAAACTATCAAGTTTTATAATTTATAAATTTTATAAAATATTTATAAAACTTGGCAGTTTTATATTTTTCTCTCAATTGCCACATTTTTGTGTGAATTTGACACATCCAACAGTGTTCTCTAAGAAGAAACAACAAAACAACAAACATTTGTCTTCCATTCTTCACTGGTTAAACGAGATGAGCCAGAGAAACAGAATGCCTTTTGAGTACCTCTGTGCTTTGGTTAAGGACTGAGTTTTTCTTTTCAGCAACAATTGAATCATTTAGAAGAAGTAATCCTAAAACTTATTGTATACTGAGATATTTTCAATCAGTTAATCAATTAAGTTTACCAAAACACTTAATTCTTCTGTAATCATTTTCTCAGTGTTTTAATAAGATTTTTCACTACACTGTTTTCCTTCCAGAAAACAGCATAGAGGGACTGTCAAATTTCAATTAGATTTCATGTTACTGAAGCAATTAAAACACTATCTTCTCTCACAAGTTGGAACTCTAAATATATTTTTTCCAAAGAAATACTCAATTCTATATGTTGCACTAAAAAAATAAAAAATGTGTAAGAGATAGTCCTTTTTATGAAAAACCTTGAATAATATTTCCAAATTGTTTATTTAGACTTCAGTACTTGAACCCTATCTGCATTATAGTTTTAAAAGTTTATTTAAATCCTTATTATATAAAAGCCTTTTTCATCTCTCCATGCAGAAAGTCTTTCCCTCCTTTGAAAATCAACAGCACTTTATTCATGCATTTATGTCATCTGTGATGTCTATTTGTGTAGACAGACTGACTTTTCCTAACACTCTGCCCACTGTACTCATTCAATATTTATTAAATAAAAATATATAAATAAGGCCACATAAGTGAATGGGCTTAATAATCTATAAAGTAGTATGAAATGTAAATTACTAAATTACTAGAAAGGTTTTGTGTTTAGAGTAAAAATATTGCTAAGACTCCTTTTAAGGTATAGCAGCGCAAATTACTAAACAATTATTAATTATCAATAATAAAAACCACTGTGTACACCATACGCTAATAAATGTAGAGGGACAGATGTTAAAAAAAAAAAGAAAGAAAGAAACCAACTCAGCCCTAGAGACACTAAGAGTTGGTCTGCCTCGGTATCAGCCCAAGAAAGACTTAAAAATTAAATAAAATTCCAGTTAACAAATGAAGTTAAATGCCCAAGAAAATTCCAGTATGTGTTTTAGAACAATTCATGACTATTAACATTAAAAGGGCTCATAAAAATTTACTACTAAATTTTAATTTTTATACCGAGTTGATTCAATATTTCAAGGGAAATGAAAAGTATTACTTTAATTGTATAAACAATGAAGGTTCTCCAGCTGTTCAATTCCTACTGCATGATCAGTTGACACTAGTTAATAATATCACAGTGCGGTATCTGACAACCACATTCTTTATTAAGTTTGCCTAGCTTAATAATGCTGGAATACAGAAAAGATTATTTCCTAGACATGCAGATATAGATCTTCATCTCCTAACCAGTTGGAATATCAATAATAATCTCATTCACCAAAAGGGGAAAATAGATATCTAAAATCAAAATGAATATAAGAATGCAAATACAACTAAACATAACTAAAGGACACTAAATGCTAAAAATGATATACATGCCACTTTGGGGCCCAATAACTAAAGAGCTGTAGAAATTCCATACGCAAAAAAAAAATAATTTACTAGTTTTTTCTTAAAACACTGCTCAAACCAAGAAACTTTCAAAAATATTAATTTGCCCAATTAGCTCCAAACTGCCAAATCAATAATGTATAATCAGAACAATCTGATTCATCTATAACATCTCAGTTTTGCTTCCAATTTAAAACAAGTAACCATGAGGCTGAAAAACTGCAGTAATTTCTTAACTGCCTGGATGCCAAGGAAGAAAAAAAAGTAACAAGAGTAATCACTGACATCTCTATTATGACATAAAAAAAAGACTATTTGAGGACATATATGCAACATTCAGATTTCATAGAGGAGACCTAATTTGGAGTCAATTAGTTTTATAAAGTCCTGATTCATAGTCTACCAAGATCATCAATTTGGGAATTAACAAAACTAGCAAAATCAAAGAATGCCAAATGATTTAACTGTGTTGTATGTGTGAACTTTTACATAAATATAAAATGAATTATTTTTAACTTTACCAAGAGAATAAAAATATCTTTGTAATAGCATAAACTACTTCAAAGCTTCTATTGTAGTTTACATTTTACAAATAAAATGACTTGTGGCATATCAGACCCCATATAACAAAAAGTGGTTTCTAATGATCAAAAATTACATTGGAAAATGAACATCAAGAAGTCATTACTACCATAAAAAAAAATCTTTTACCACAAGGAGCCTTTAAAAATGTGAAATAAATCACAAATATTATTTCTAAAAACACCTTCCATCAGAACCATCAGTCCACTGGATTCTGAACTGCAATCACAACCCCTCATGGATTCCACACAACCTGACAAGACATTACAGTTATAAACATGTCAAAACCAACAAAAGATCAAAACCGCAGAGCAAATTAGCATTTGTTAAGTACGAACCTAATTGTCTGGAACCAAAATAATACAATTTCTACTTTCCCATGGTAAAATAGGAGATAAAATTCTATCATCACTAACCACCATTTATTAAGCATGCCTTCTAATCCCATCTAATGAAAACTTAAGACGGAAATTTCATACAAAATATTTGAAACTTTTCTACATTTTAAAACAAACCAAATTACATGTCAGTGTACTTGGTGTGATCAGTATCATATAATGAATGCTCTGTGTATGCACGTGTTAACGTAAAAGGGAAGAAATTCTTCAACAGACTCTGAGTCTCCCAAATATGGTTTGTGTGACTAACAGCTGAGAGGAAATGCAACTGAAACTGTCTGCTGGAAATCCATTAACATCTAGGCACAGAAAAATGCCTGGGTGACAGTATAGTTGGAGGTGCAAATTTGTGCAGGAATATAGCCAAATTTTTGGCAATCTCTCATGGTCTTAAATGTATTGACAATGATCTTTCTTTTTCAGTTGTAATGCTACATTTAAAGAACATTATTTGAGTTGGAGGACCTGCCTGGTCTTTAAAACAAACAGGCTTAAAGCTTAGATTTACAAAGGCATGGCATTTTAAATAACACAAACAAAAATTTGTACAAAAAATTACATGCTCCACAAAAACTGTTATGCGCAGTCAAAAGGAAAAAAATCAGTACCTTAAGGAAAATATAGTATGTCAATTTACATATCATTCTAATTTCCCTTTAAATATATTACCTTAAAATTTTTCTGCAAAGGTCATTTTAACGATTATTATATTCTGAGAAGGGAGTGTTTTTAAAGGAATGTACATATTTTAAAGCATATGCTCTTAATACACTACTTTAACTTTATAACTACTATAACTTTATAAATTACATCTAATATTTGCTTGTTCTTAGGCATAAACTAAGTATTTAACCTCTTCACAAACCATTTAATAGGCACATTTGATCCTAGTCACTCTGCACTGAGCCCCTCCTATGTACTCAATGCTGTGAAATGTTATACTAAAAAAGGAAAGCATGTTTTAAGAGTTTGTAACTTTATATGGGTATAGTTTAAGCAAATGTACACATTTAAAGGTATAAATATTCTGTAAGCAGCTCTAATTGTGGTGATAAAATAAACTGAACATTTTGCAGGAAAGTACTGCAATATTTTACAAGTGAGCAGTAATAGGTAAAATTGAGTCAGTACTTTGCAATTAAGATATGATTCTCATAAAATTCACTGAATCCTAAAAACAATGCTTGATACCCTACGAGTATTTTTGCCCCATTTTATTGATGAAGAACCTGAAATCAAGAAAAGGTAAGTGACTAAACCAAATTTACACACTAAGTAGTAAAGCCAAGATTCAAATTGGTTCTCACAGCTAAATCAAGGCTTCCCCTGGACTTACAATTTTCACATTCTTTCATGTAAGGAATCTCATCTGATCTTTACAACAAATACCGTATTAATTCACTCCTCACAAACCCTATAAAATGAAGGGTTACATTATTACTCCATTTTACAGATGAGAAAATGAAGGCTCATCGAAAATATGTAAATTGCCCAAGATTACACAGCTAATAGGTAGAAGACTCAGAATTTAAACCCAGGGCATTTAGTTCCAACACCTGCTTCTTTACCACCTCACTCCTCAGCAGGGTTAACATACACAGGTTAAGAAACTTGCCCAAAGTAGTCACAAGGAAAGAACACTGGAGAAGGAGAAGAAGCATGTGTTCTAGTACTTCATCCTAATTACTTTTCCTAAGTGTAATTGGAATCATTGAATCCAGATGAGGCAAGGTGGCTTTGGGTGTAGATATTCTTTAAAGCAAAGTATAAGCAGGTGAGGAACATTGACAGGAAGAAGGAATCCCATCATATTAGAGAAGACTTATCTTCCATAGACTGGAGGCAGAAGAAAGGAAAATAAAATGCATGTGAGCAGAGACACGTGTATTTTGCCTTTCTGATGTAGGGAGTATGAATAGGGTAGAAGAGGGATGACTCTAATTAAGGAAATCAGTAAAAGTGAAGCACAAGGCTGATTTGTTTTGAGAGAAACAAACAAAAAAAAAGCCACTGAGAGATTTCAGATTGGGGTCATAATGCCTCCAAAAGAACTGATACCCCTACTCTTGCCAAAAGTACCTGGCACACAGGAAGAAAACATATAAGCACTGAAAGAATTATGCATTTTCATTTTTTCTTTTTAAAAACTAAAATGTCATTTACAGTTTAGCAACTCCTTCTGACTGTTAAAAACCTTCCTGTGGAGAGAAGAGGGAAAGGGGAACATAATAGAGCATAACGTGCTTCTCATTAGTTCTCAAGCTGTGAAGCTATGGTCCCAGTTACTTCGGCACATAGATTTTCCTCAGAATACTGTTAAAATTGGATGAAGGAAATTACGACAAAATCTCACTCAAATGAATAAACTGAAATGCCAATCTAAACCTCAAGTATTTGTTAAAAGTAGAATCTGTAACAGATGGGGGGAGTAAATCATGGCACAGATCAGATACAAGGATACCAAGATACTAGGAAGCAGGACTTTTTAGAAGACAAATTAAATGAAGCAATCTAACCCTAATAGAATTTCTTCTCTCATTACTTTAAATAAACCAGGTCACCGAAATGGGCTTATACTGTGGCATTTTGTTCATTTTAATTTCATTTAAATTTTATTAAACCATAAATTCCCATGGAAATACCACAGACACGTGCTCACAATAATTAGAATGCCTAACATTTCAGTGTAAGTACTTCTGTATGAGTTCAACAAAATAGAAACAATGCAGTGAGGTCCCTTCAAGTTTTTTTTAGTATGTCAACAGCTATTTTATGATAAGAATTATCTCTATGGCTATAAAGTGTGTAAAATTCATTACAGGAGTCCATGAGAAACCTTAATGTGGAAGACCCAGTAAAGGTCTGGACTGCACACAGAAACATCAAAATCAAGCTGAACTTCCTAGAACATAGCAATGATAAATTTTTCTCCCAAAGCTATTACTGTTAAATATACCTTGATGAATTAAGTTCAAGTGTAACTACAACTGAAATGTGATTCAACTGAGCTATGACCTATTTTTCCTCTCAAAAGCAAAAGAGAATAATGACAGTTGTGAGACTTACATTTTTCCATTCCAGGGTATTTCTGAAAGTTATATCACAGTAGAGCTAAATGCAAAATGCACTCAGGGACACTTATTTGCTTTAAAATAGAGTTATGTATGCTACTGCTCATAAGTCAGTTGTAATTATTTAATAATTTGTTGTTAAAATTCTACGTGTTCATTTACTTTTAAACTATACATACCAAGAGGCAATCAGGAAGGAAATAATCTCAAAGTGTTATAGACCTAAGTCTACAGTTCAATTATAACTATATATCTACAGACAACAGAACCAACATCAACATGACAAATACAAAATTAACATATACTGTATATGTGGTTGAAAATACCCACCCCTAGCAGAAAGCTTTTTGGTGTTGATAATTTTGGCAGCATATTCTTGTCCAGTAGGGATTTTCATACATCTTCTCACCACTGAGAAAGCCCCCCTGAAAACCAATAATTAGCATGTCATCAATATAATCAGCTCTGATACCCTTTTAAAAAATACAGCAATCTGAGCATTGTCATTGCATTTAGTGATTTGTAAAATATCAGTGAATTATATTTTGTGTAAAATATTAGTGCACTATATTTCTGGATATTAGTAATATCCAGAAAATGAACAACTCTTCTGGAAACCCAAACCTTCTTTAATGTTGAAGAATAAAAGTAAATTTTATTGAACTGGGAGCTCACATTATTAATCAACAAAATGAAAGGAACTGCCAATTATGACGGCTCTTGTTTGCACATGAAATTTGAAAACATTTTACAATTCACACTCACACAGCACCAAATGCTCTAAGGGAAAAAAAAAAAAAAACCCTGCAAAGAGCATGGCTGAGGAGGAGCAGCAAAAATCTGCTGCCTATTTATTTTGTCACCAAAAAAAAAGAAAAATTAATGTGGCTCTAAGTAAGTAAATATGGCGATTGTTTTCATTAAAATATAAATCTTGGGAATATTTGTGTGGTTTAACAAATCCTGATATGGTGATTTCTCTGTGCCCTGTTTTGAGGTGGAGGAAGGGAGAGATTTGAATTAAGCTGCTCTTCCGACATATTCTCCATGTTTTAACAGCAGACAACATATAACTATATAAGGATACAATTTTCACTACATTTAAAGGATAATTACATTTTCTTGAATTCAATACTATAAAACAACCACATATATATAAAAAGCACCCATTTTATAAGTAATAGTCGGCACTAGCGATAGAGGAATTGGGTTTGCGTTGGATGCTACATAAATCAACATTCACAATTTGGCCCCTAGGTCCCTAAGCACAAGGTCCTCAGGTTTCCGGTCCCCTTCCTTAAATTCTCTGAGTTCTGAGTTCTGCCAGTCCGGTGTAGAAGGTCTTTTTATACAACGCCAGGCTACCCTTGGGAAGCTTTCTCTGGGTCTCCAGGTCTTTTCCGTTGCCTGTATAAATAAATCCTCCCAGAGAATGCGAAGAGGTACATGTAAATCATAGGGATGATGATGAGCAAATAATCTGGTGCAAAGAATAATTGTGGATATGGGGCAGGGGGGGTCGAGTTCCTTTGGGTGACCCTTTTCCTGGACAGAACTACTGGATGCGAAACAGACTCTACGCCAAGTTGAACTTTCGGCATCAATAAATATGGCACCGTCTGTAGCAGTGAGTTCTCATCTGTACGTGGGTAGTACGGCCGACACGCCGGCTAACCAGGAGGCATCTCTATTTACAGAAAACATGATCTATGTTGCATTTTACATGGGTTGTTTCCTCTACACACACACACACACACACACACACACTCGCACACTTCTCAGGATGACAGCTACAACTGCAGGGATCGTAAATCCACTAAGTCTCTAGTGCAAGAGGGTGGGGGAGCGGGAGAAGGTGGGTTTAGGATTATCGGAATCGGCCACAGCCCGGTGGTCTTTTCCCGTCTCTGTCCCCTCCTCTTGCTAAGGCAGCACCTTTCTCAGAGCTGCCACACCACTGGCCCTCCTCCCACTCCTCTGGTCTCCCAAACTCCCTCGCCCCACGCGGGAGGCCGGTGGGTCGAGGGTAACGCGACCCGCCCTCTGCTGGAAAGGGGACGTGCGGATGCGGGCTTACTTTCCGAGCTCCTCGAAAAGCTGATACTCGTCCGTGAACCTGGTGCAGGTTGTGGTCGAAGCCATCCTCGGTCCCTGGCTGGGAGCGTGGCAGACAAGACTCGAACAGACGCGCGGCTTCCCCGGGACTGGCCCCGCGGCGCTGTCACCCAGGGCCGCCCTCACTTTCCTCGTCCGAAAGTAGCTCGCCCGGGAGGGAGTGTGCGCAGGGGCGGGGCGGGAGGGGAGATGACCAGAAAGGGTGGTGTGGGGTCTCCTCCCCACGGTCCGCAGATTCTCTTCCTCCTCCTCCGGCCCTTGCTTCCTTCTCCTCTGGACGCTCCCCCCGCCCCCTTTGCAGCCCCTCTCCCCAAACGCGGAGGGCAAACTACTCAGGAAGAAGGGGTCGGGAAATGGAAAACAGCCGGGCACGGGGCGAGAGGCAAGCAGTTGCGAAACTAGCGCACCGGGGCTGGAGGGGTAGGGGCGGAGAGGAGGGAGCCCGAGGGGGCGGAGGCCGAGGAGCTGGGAGCGGACAGCTCGAGCCCAGCTGCAGCTGTCAGCAGGCGCGGGCGCAGGGCGCGCCGGGGCTCGGCCGAGCGTGCGCGCCCGGGGCCGGCCTGCCTCCCGCGGGCACCTCGGCTGCCTGACGCTCCCCCACTAGCCCGCGCCGCTTCGAGACTGCGCGGCGAGAGAAAGAGCGCTCGGATGGGGCGAAGCCTTGTCCGCCGTCCCCAGGCCTCCGCCTCCTACCCCTTTACCCCCCCGCCGCCTCCTCCCACCACTCCCTCCGCCAGCCAGCCCCCTTCCCTTACGAAGCCCCCTCCTCGCCGGTCCCACACCTCCCTCTAGCGACTCCCAACCCTGTGCGTTCGCTGATCTCGCTCTCCCGCCCTAGGTCTCACACTCGTGCAAACCCGTCTAGGGAGAGACCAGGTGGGTGGAAGAGGATGTACGAGGGAGAAGCCTGGAGAGGGTTTAGGTGAATGAGGCGAGATGTCAAAATTACCCAGTTAAACTCGCTATTAAGCCGCCGCCTAAGTCTGGGGTTGATTTAGCGGAAAGATGCGGGTAAGTCGGGAGCTGCCGGGGCCCGTGGAGGCCCCTGGCCCTGTTGTGAGCGCGGGGCACTAGAAACCCCTCCAAGCCGACCCGCGAGCCGTGGTGCCCGGGGTGGGAGGGTGACGTGCGCAATCATATCATCGGTGCCGCTAGGTGTTGACACAGCGGGAGCCGGATGTGGGCTATTGACTGCTTCCTCAGAAGGGTCCCAGCCTCCCAGTGACACCCACCCTCCCCAGAAGCCGCGCAGCCGGCTCCCAGCCCGTTTAGCGAGGGGCGACGCCCGCCGTGCGCCACGTTTCACTTCTGATATGACTGCCACCTCACTCTCCACTTCCCCCCGCCGTTTTCTAGGTTGGGTCTCAGACTCCGGCAACCCCCGAAGGCCTTTGCTTCGGCCACGAATGCTAGAATGAAAGCAAAAACTGCCCCAATGAGCCACACCTTCCCTTCAGAGTAACTCCCTTGTAACCTCAGTAAGTTCTGATAGTAAGGCGATTTCTCGCGAGATTTCCTACTCTGGCGGCGGGGGCGGGGTGCTGGGAAGTTGGGTGTCGGTCACGCGACCCGGTTGGGACTGACGTCACTAGCATCACATGAACACGTTCTAGCCCGTTTCGTTTTGCAAAGGAAAAAGGAAAAGGAGAGGCCGAGTTTGCTCTGCTTGTATGATCATACATCTGGCTAGATAGTGACACAAACGTATACTCTGTAAATGACTGTCTGAAAAGCCACTTAACAGTTCAAGTATACGTCCTATTCATTAGCATACAGTAGATAAGGGAAAAAATAACTCTGCATTACATTTAAAATAAATTACTGATTGCTAAAACAATCGCTGGGCCTTTCTTACTGTTTTCTTTATAAACTGTGCAACTACAAATTTAAAGGCAGAACAAAAGGGTTATGAACAGTATTTCCAAATTACTGTCCTTTGTTTTACAACATGGGACCCTAAAAACCTTGCAGTTCTGCTAATTTGTTCACTAGCATTACATCATGGACAGCTGGAAGACATCATACACAGCTGGAAGATAAAAGATAACTTGGAAACACGTTAAGAGGGATTGTTGCTCACTCGCAGGGGCTGCTGTTGATTAGTAAATTACCTTGTCCGGGGTCACACATAATCGTAATTCCCTCATTTCTTCATCTGGGGAATGCCATTCTGCCAATAGTAGAGCTTTTACTGAAGTTTTCAAAATATTTACGAATTTTAACAGTTATTGTTAACAACCTTGAACTTTATACATATTTTTATTCCCAGCCATAAAAAAGCAATTAGAACATTGTGTAAAATGTAGTAATACAAGAGGATACCAAAAGTTATATAAAGAAAAAAAGGTGTATAAATATTAATAATTGAGCTATAAAATTTAAAAAAGTAGATTTGGTCTATGCTTAAGATTTTTAACTTATATCCTAAATATTTAGCAATATGGTTCCAACTTATAATACAATAATTTAATATTCTCTGAATCTGAATATGAAACAGAAAGTAAAATTAAAACAATAAATAAAGATAATATTAAATTTTACAACTCAGGGAAGAAAAAGTTTTCTTAAATATTCAAGTAATGAGGCCCACATAATTACAGTCTTTATCTCAGTTATTTAAATACCAATAATTGTGAATTGTTATGATGATTATACGATACATTGAAGGAAACATAACAGTTTTAATATTGATGTATTATTTTAAAAATGTGTATTTTTAACATGCTTACTCAATATTTGTGCTGTTTCCTGACTTATATCTTAGACTGATTAAAATATTTATCTTATTTAAACAAATATTGACATTTCTGAAGTTTGGGCTTTCTTAAGACAGTAATCCTAAAGTTACACAGAAATTCCACTCAGATTATCATCTCTTGCCTTCTTCCTGGTCTCCTATTTCTGCTTTTGCCCCTCTTCATTCTAGTCTTTTCCTGGCAGGCATAATGGTCCCCTTAAAACCTCAGTCAGAATAAATCATGCCTTTGCTCAAAAACTTCTGAAGGCTTAGCATCTCAATTAGACTAAAAACCAAAATTCTAAAAAATGACTTATAAGGCCCTCAGGGATCTGCCCTCCACCCCGACTACTCAATTAGTTTTCCTACCCTCAGTTTGTGCCCTGGCTCATTCTACTCCAGCCACATTGGCCTCTGCTGTTCCTGGAGCATGACTTGGCATGCTCCTGATTAGAGAGGGACTTCACATTTGCTATTGTTTCTTTCCCGGAATATTCATTTCTTCTATTTCATTTCTTCACTTCCTTCCAATATTTTCTCAAACTCCATCTTATCAATGCAGTTCTCCCTAGCCACTCTATCAATTACTGCACATTTTTCAGACACGATTTCTGTTTGCACTGCCTGCTTTATTTTTCCCCTTAATATTTATTACCATCTAGTATAACTATAATTTTTTTTTCCTTGTTAACTGTTTATACTTCCCAACTAAAATATAAGCTCCCCAAGGATGTGAGTTATTGTCTGTGTTGTTCACTGCTCTATTTCTAGCAACAAGAATAGTTCCTGGCACGTAATAGCTGCTCGAACAATTTTATTGAATGGCCAAATTAATTATTTTGGAGTTGAAATGATCTAATTACAATTTTTATGTTAAAGTTAGCTGTTGATAATTAATATGCCAATAAAACTTCACTCTAAGGGTGACCATTTTCAGTCAACATAGTCACAGTATGTGCACAGAAGCACATAGTACTTCTCCAGAGAAATAGACTTTAAAAATACATTAAAAATTGACATCAAGGGAAAAGGATCTAGTACTAATTTTCTTGCCATTGAAGTCCATAAAGGAAGAAGGAATTTCCATTTTTTTGGCCTTACTAAATTTTACATTGTAATAAAAGACAGATGCCAAAGTTTCAAATGATTAGATCTCACTGTGAAGACACAAGTCAATGTAAGGAAATGAAAAATGTGGCTTTAAAATGAGTTTTTTTTAATTCCTAAACTAGTTAAACACCACCACTACTATGAAAGAAGATTTGTCTTATGATGTGAAGAAATTCATAAATGTGAAAAGAATGTCAGAAGTCACAGAATGGGAATGAAGGATTACCAGGTTAAAGTTAAGACATTTTCTAAAATTTGAAGATTATACAAAAAGTAAAATGTGTTGTTCAAATGTAAACAGAAAAAAATTATAAACATGCACATACTTGGTTTCTCAATTGATTTAGATTAATCACAAAAAAATTGAGATCAGCTAATGTTGTTAAGTTCTTAATGTTCTATTTGCTGAAGTAGAAGAAAAACATTCATAATTTTTTCTTTTAAAATATTTTCTTTTTCTTATATTTTATTTATTTGAGAGAGAGAAAGCACCAGAGAGAGGAGGGTGAGAGGGAGAAGCAGACTCCCCATCAAGCAGAGAGTCTGATGCAGGACTGGATCCTGGGACTCCAAGATCATGACCCAAGCCAAAGGCAGATGCTAACAGATTGAGCCACCCAGGTACCCTAAAATGTATTATTTAATACCAGAAAAGGTAATTGCCAGCAAAGGAGTATGGGTGAAGTATGAGGGGTGTGAGGACTTGGGGGTAAACTAGTTGTAAGCAGAGCCCTATCACTACCTAAATTGCTAGACTTTGATCAGATGAAATCACGTTAGTACCAAGACCACATAATATTTTGCTCTAAATATATTCCATTCCTTGTGTGTGTGTGATAGCATCAACTAACAAAAAGTAGCAAAGAGATAGAAGACAGACTGAAAATGATCACTACATAAAAAAACAACAGGAGAACAAAAGATAGAAGATATCTTTTTTTTCTTTTTGGCCATTTGCAATTAAAAATTGCAAGCTGTTCAGTAGGCCCACTAAGAAAGGATAAGTTATTTATACTTAAGTAAACAAAACAGATATTGACAATCATTGATTTTCCTTGCTACAGAGTTACAAGATAAGAAACAATGAACAGATGATACTATCTCCATAGCTCCTCAGAGTGAAGACTATCAATAATAAGTAGATTGCTTTGAGAATTTTAGCAGAGTCTGTATTGTAGCCACTTTTCATTGAAGATTTAGAGGCAAAGAGGAGAAAGCAACTTGCTGTTGTTTCCAGTTAGCCTTCTTAAGGTATAATAATTTAACCATGTAGAGCCAGACACAAATATAGTCACTAGTGAGTAGATAATCTATTCACCAAACTATCCATCCATGGAAGATGAATTTGCAGATGAAGAAATGAACTATTCATAAAACAAAAGCTCATGGGGCACCTGGGTGGCTCAGTGGGTTGAGCCTCTGCCTTCGGCTCAGGTCATGATCCCAGGGTCCCGGGATCGAGCCCTGCATCGGGTTCTCTGCTCAGCAGGGAGCCTGCTTCCCCCTCTCTCTCTGCCTGCCTCTCTGCCTACTTGTGATCTCTCTCTCTTTCTCTGTGTCAAATAAATAAATAAAATCTTTAAAAAAAAAAAAGCTCATAACAGAAAAGATATTCTTTGTTTCATCATGTCCTGAAAGAATTAATTTTTCCCTACAAACAAACATAAATGTGTAAATGAATGAGGAAATAAGGGATAGCCCCACAATGAAGAAGTAACTTTTTTCTCATTACTTCCAAGTATATAGATTAGCATATTTGATTCTTCACCAAGATACCTAACGCATTGCTAAAAAGAATTGTAACAGGAGATAATATTAAATATGATGCACAAACCAAAACAACTGTGTAAAAGATTGTTGATCATTAACAAAGTAGAAACACAAATTGGCTGGTGTTGAGTCTTCCTCTGTGCATAGGTAATGACTCTCACTTTCTACTGTTAAAACACTTACCCCACTGGATTGTGACTATTGGCCCCTTGGTGGCAGGAACTATCAGTCTCCTACTGCAGTGCTGGTATAAGTCTTGTGCCATAACAGGTTCTTAAAAATACCTTTTATTAAAAAAAGAAAGAATCTATGTTATCATCAGTCTTTGTCTCCAAAATATTAAAAATGCCCAATCTTTAATAGAGTGTAATGAGGCCTTTTTGTGTCTATATATAATAGATCATTTTCAATTCTTGCATTCCTTGACTTCTCTGTACCATACAAGTTTTAGAATGTTCTCCATGAGTTTCCATGTCTAACACCTCATTTTCCATTCACAGCACCTCCCCACCCCCACATCATTTCTGTCTCCATTTTTTGGGCTCATTCCTGAGCTCTTTTTTCTCCACCTTTATGGTAAATGGTGTGCTTCAGCAGCACCCCATTCTAGGCTGCTCTTTTTCTTACTTACACACCCTTCTCAGGATACTTTAATAACTCATTATTTTGATTATTACCTGTCTTAAATTTGGCTCCCCAGATGTAGACCCTTAGACAAAAATGTCTAGACAAGTGATTTATCGAGGCAGAGCTCTCAGAGAAAAGCATAAGGATGTGGAGGAAGCAGGATAAAAGCCAATCAACCAACCAACAACCCAGTGTGTGACTTCAGGCAAAGTCCCAGCCTCACCTTGATCTACATGCAGTACTAGAGGGTAGATCACATCTAGATTTTGTTCCCTTCCACACATGGACTTTCCTATTTCTTCACCAGTCATTCCTTTACCTCTAGGTAAGGGGAAGGAAAGAAGGGACATAACCCCCCAACGAGCTGAGTAAGGCCCCCTTTCCTCACAGACACACATGAATGGGGAGGGAGAAAACAAGAGTCTGCTAGATATTAAAATGCTAATGACTCTGAAATCTTCATCTCCAACTCCAATCTCTCCCTGAACTTCAGAGATGTGTTTCCAGCTCCCTATTGGAAATTTCCTCTTAGATATTCTACCTCTATGTCTGATTTAACATGTCAAAAATTCATCTCCTATATTCCCTCTTCACTTGAACCTTTTCTGTATCTCAGTGAAACTTGAGGGTCACCAGTAACAGTCCCTCTCCCTTACTCTGCCAGGCAATCACATGTCCCTGTATTTCATGCCATTCCCACTGCAAATGCCTTCCTTTAGGCCACCTCCTTTTCTCACTAGGATTAGGACGTTAGGTCACCTTTCTGTAGTGAACTCATGCTAAAGGAATCTAATTATGCCACTCATCACCGTATATCCTTAGAAAAGAAATCCAAAATCTCAGTCGTTAAGTGTCTTAACTTGAGTCCCAGGTATTTCTAAAATTATCTGTCCACTTCATATTTCTCATCACTGACATTCTAGACCAAACTGTTATCATCTCGCAACCAGTTTGCTGAGAAAGCCTCTCAATTCCATTAATTCTTATGCTAGCTTCCATCTCCTTCATATATCTAAATGAACTTTTGAAAACAAATTGATCCCACAATTCCTTTGCTAAAATATTTTAATCACTTTTCTAGTCATCTTGAAATAGAGACCAAAATCTTACGTGTTTTAGAAAACCCTGCATGACCAGTTTTCATCTATTTCTTACAACTTGTTTAAGAAGACTTTCCTATTCACAAGGTTATATATTTGCCTATAATTTCTCTTATTACAGTTGTAAAAATTAAAGATTTTATTTATTTGACAGAGAGAAACACAACGAGAGAGGGAACACAAGGAGAGAGGGAACACAAGCAGAGGGAACGGCAGCGGGAGAAGCAGGCAGCGGGAGAAGCAGGCTTCCCGCCGAAGCAGGGAGCCCGGTGTGGGGCTCCATCCCAGGACTCTGGGATCATAACCTGAGCTAAGGCAGACACTTAACGACTGAGCCACCCACGCGCCCCACTTTTCCCACTTCCTTAAAAGACCTTTGAAAAAGTCATGTAATCATTTGTACTTGGAATTACTTCATTATTTTCTATGTTCTATTAATCTATTTGTTTATTCATGGCTTTTAAAAGATCTTATCTATTTATCTGAGAGAGAGAGCGTGCATGAGCGGGGAGAAGGGCTAGAGAGAGAAGCAGAAAACTCCCTGCTGAGCAAGGAGCCCAATGTGGAACTAGATCCTAGGACCCTAGAATCATGACCTGAGCCAAAGGCAGACACTTAACTGAGCCACCCAGGTGCCCTTATCCCCTTATCTGTTCTAAAACTCCTCTCAGTTCATGTGGCTTTAGAGGAGGGTAGCATTTCCCTCATCTTTCTTCATTTTCAAACTTAAAAAAAAAAAAAAATCAATGGTTCAAATTATCTGTGCCAAAAGTTGAAGGTTGTTTTTTCTTCATGTAGAGGCCAATGTCAAGGCTGTGGTGTATGAACTAGGCAACACAAACTTGAATCAGAACACATTTTAAAATATTTTTTCTTACTCAATTTATTATCACCAAATCCTGTATAATTATAGTGACTTCTTTCTTATTTGCATGACAGGTCCTATTATAATTTGTTATTCAAATACTACTTATTCATTTCCTAGATCACCAAGGCCTCTACTATGTCTTACCTCTCTGCTTCTTTGCTTCTCAGAAATTGGTTATAGACATGCCCATTCATCCCTTTAAAAAGTAAAAAGAGAAGTGGCCTTAAATTTTTATTCGGCCAATGAGATAATACATGTGGTTAAACCTATCCACCAGAATCTGTGCTATCTTTCTACAAAAATAGGGCTGGAGCCAAGCACATGGGTAGAAAACACTCACCAGACTTTCCTGCCTCCAGATTAAATTCTTGGCAAGGAAATGTGAAGAGAAGTGATGTATACCACTTCAAGTTTTGCATTCTCACCAGCTCCCAGCCCTCCAAAACAACTCCCCATGCATGCTCCTTAATGTTCATCACATTTCCTGAATGACAAATCCTAGGATAATCTTCTAAGTGTCATGTTGAAGAGAGCAGAGCTGTCAGCCAGGGTCTCTGAAAGATTTCATAAAAGCAGAGCTGCTCAGGGCACCTGGGTGGCTCCGTGCAGTGGGTTGGGCCTCTGCCTTCGGCTCAGGTCATGATCTCAGGGTCTTGGGATCCAGCCGGCATTGGGCTCTCTGCTCAGCGGGGAGTCTGCTTCTCCCTCTGCCTGCTGTGCTCTCTTTTCTCTCTCAAATAAATAAAGTCTTTAAAAACAGAGGAGAGAGAGCAGAGCTGCAGCTAACTTGGAACTCCTGCTCTAAACTAAAGAAATAAACTTTTGTTCTAAAAGGAACTGAATTTTAAGGATTCTTACTGTTTCTGTAGTTTAGCCTGCCCTTATCTAAAACAAAGCATGTATTAAAAAACCTCTTATGGGGCGCCTGGGTGGCTCAGTGGTTAAAGCCTCTGCCTTCGGCTCAGGTCATGATCTCAAGGTCCTGGGATCAAGCCCCGCATCAGGCTCTCAGCGGGGAGCCTGCTTCCTCCTCTCTCTGCCTGCCTCTCAGCCTACTTGTGATCTCTCTCCTCTGTCAAATAAATAAATAAATAAAATCTTTAAAAAAAATAATAATAATAATAAAAAACCTCTTAAAATTTGAAGTCCTATATAAATGTAAAGTATCACTATAACTTAAAATTTATGAATAAAAGTATAATTAATGAATGAATGGAAATAGGTGGTTTGGGTTATGACCATATTTTACTTTTCCATATTATGCCAGTTTCTATTGGTGAGGTTACCGAGATTTAGGTATGTTGTAAAATGGTCCATCCAACTCCAGTCAAAACAAGTATCTGTATGGTTCAAGTTAAAAAAATAAAGTTTACCAGTTTGCCATTTTCACTCCCTACTACTCACATACACACACACACACTTCATTCAATAGGGGAAAAAGATTTTTAGAGGTCCTGCAAGCTATAGCAATACCACTGCAGAGAGCCATGCACATTTTTCTCTAAAACCTTCCCATTTTTAATGTTGGGTTTTTTCAAAGATTTTATTTATTTATTTAATTGACACAGAGAGAGACAGCGAGAGACAGAACACAAGCAAGGGGTTTGGGATGGGGAGAAGCAGGCTTCCAACTGAGCAGGGAGCCCGATGCCAGCTTGATCCCAGGACCCCAGGATCATGAACTGAGCTGAAGGCAGACACTTAACAACTGAGCCACCCAGGCCTCCTTTTAATGTTCTTCCTATTTCATTTCTTACTCCAAGAGAAAAAAAAAAAAACTTCAATTAATAGCTTATTTGTAAGCAACACTTTTTTTTCACAGCTACTTGGTTCATTTAACAAAGAAGGTGTGCCCTCAAATTAAGAGTTTAAAGGTGTTTTTGGAGGCAGAGGCAATTAAGCTGGTGAGTTATCAAAGTATGTGGAAAACAAAAAACTTCTTTCTGCAGCTCCAATGTGAATTGTCCCATTAATTTTGAAACATTTATTGTATAAATTGTGTGTTCATATTAAGTGCATTATGCCATGCACTTTAAGGACACAAAGTAGAGCTAAGTAAATAGTGTCCCCACTATTCAGGTTAGGGTAAGCATTAAACCAATTATTTATAAAAAATTTAAATAATGTAATGGAACAATATAGGGAACTATGAGAATGTACAGTATTTGTCTTGGTGGAGTAGGCAAAGAAGGTTTTCTGAGAATGGATGAGCAAATGAGATCTGAAAAATAAGTAGGAATTATCTAGATAAAAAAAAAAAAAAACGAAGTCAGAGAAAAACTAGGCACCTGGCTGGCTCAATTGGAAGAGCATGTGACTCTTGATCTCAGAGTTGTGAGTTTGAGCCCTTTGTTAGGTGTAGAGATTACTTTTAAAAATAAAATCTTAAAAAAAAAAGTACAGGATAAAGCATTCTAGTAGATAGAACATGGCAAATTCAAGGAACCAAAGGAGGTCTGCCTTGGATAGCATGCAGTAATCCAAATGAGGCTATAGGGATGGGTATGAGAAGCTCTTGTGGGGAACTTAAAACTATATAAAAAGCAGTGTGAAGGGGTACCTGAGTCGCTCAGTTGGTTAAGCGTCTGACTCTTGATCTTAGCTCAGGTCTTGATCTCAGGGTCGTGAGTATAAGGCCCATGTTGAGTACTGCACTGGGTTTGGAACCTACTCAAAAAAAGAGAGGAGAGGAGAGGAAAGGGGAGGGGAGGGGAAAGAGAGAGAGAGGGAGAGGGAGAGAAAGAAAGGAAGGAAGGAAGGGAGGAAGGGAGGAAGGGAGGAAGGGAGGAAGGGAGGAAGGGAGGAAGAAAGAAAGAAAGAAAGAAAGAAAGAAAGAAAGAAAGAAAGAAAGAAAGAAAGAAAGAAAGAAAGAAAGAAAGAAAGAAAGAGAGAGAGAGAGAGAAAGAAAGATTGGTAGAATTTTAAAATGCACACATCCCATATTTCAGCTGGCTGCCTTGTGGAAAATTAATGCTGGCAATCTAAAGTGATCAACTTAGAAGACAAAGTAAGAGAAAGTGATAGCATGGATTTAGGCAGTAGTGGTAAAAATAGAGATAATTGAATATTTAAAATATATTTGGAAAATTAATAATAAAATGATTTAAAAAACACATTGGAAATTGAGACCATCTGTGTTAATAGGAGTTAGATAAGACTATAGACTATCTAAATTAGCATGATTTAGATTTTGGTTTTTCTGTTGTTGTTTTTAGGAAAACTCTGCCCAGGAAATATAGTACTATAAATCAGTAAATAACTTTACTGTTTGCTTCAGGAAATTTCTTCTGACCAAGTTATTAGAGTAATCTACTCACCTGGCTAAATACGCATTCATCAGTTTAGTTATCAAGAATTACTTTACAGTATCCATTAATCTTAAGCTCTTATGTCATGGACTTCACTTAATTCTCCATTTCCCTTCTTGGAAGACTTCTTTAAACATCTTGAGACCAGGCCCCAACCCCTACGTAAATCTCATCTCTGGCTTCCTTCTTCTGAAATGTTACTTGGTATTCTCCTATTGAAATGAGTTGGTACTGCATTAACAGGTTGTCTGAAGATATTTGGAGGAGTTCAACAATGGAAACACAAGAAGTTCTTTCAAATATTGGCGTATCGTACAATAAATTATATGCAGCTATCATTGCATCAAATCGTGCTTTGCAAAGTTCTGGCATGGAAAAATGTCACAATATGTTAACTAAAAATTCAAGTAACTAAAGGGTCTATTTTAATCCCAATTTAATTTAGCTTAATCTCAATTTTATATTTGGTTTTTGTTTGGTTATTTGGATGGATGGATAGAGAGAGAGAGCTAAATGAGAGATGAGACATAGATAAAATTCTCAAACTTCAAACAATTTCCTAAATTTTAACTGTGATTATCTTTGGGGGTACGTGTATGAATTATTTCTTTCCAGTGTTTTTGGATTTTCCTTCACCGAATACCTTTCATGTGAGTACTAAAAGCAATGAATGTTCTAAACAGATAAAACTATTGAATTTACATATATTTGAGAGTTAGAATGTACATTCCAGAATCAAAAAGAAGTTTAGGATTTATCAATTCTGTGGCTTCTTCCTGGAGATTTCCTTGTTTGGTGTTGGGGGAAAAGGATGGAAGGATAGTAAGTAGTAACTATCCTTTGCATGTCATAGTTTCCCAGTTATCATGTAAGAAACAGGACATTTTTCATCTTATGGAATAAGAAAACTGGAGCATTTCATGTTTAAATAACTTTATTTCCCACTAGAAATTAGGGCCACTTCAATTTTATACTCAAGCTTTAGACTAAGATAATAATAACAGGTCGCATTTTTTCAGTGTTTACTATATGGTTCACAACCCTCTGAGATAGTTGTCAACTACAGAGCCACAAAAGGTGTACTTTTAATTACTATATGTTATTTTCCATATTTTTATTCATCTTACATGCCACAGCTAGATACTCATAGTTACACTTTATATTTTTTACATGAGTAACTCTGAAAATATTTAGCTATGTAGGTCTGGCTGCTCTTTGAGGGGAGAAACAGTGTGGAATAAACACATGGACTATGGAAGTCATGTCTTCAGGAGAAAACCAGTGAATTTCCTACTTTGATATTTAGCTACACTAAGGCCCAAGTGGGTGAATATTAGCCAATCAGCAACTGCTTTTCCAGAGAGATACGTGACTCATTTTCTAAACATATTTGCTTATGTAACTACCACCTTTGGCTACAGAGGTTTGACTGAATACATCCTTCCTCTCTCTTTTGTGGGCCTTGTCCAATTTTTATTTCTTCCTGGCTCTGGTATCTCTGGGTTAATCTAGGTTAGGATCTGCAAATCTGACTAAGTGATAAGGGGGAAAGTTAATAATAAACTCCTAAGCCCTCACTGGATATTTCAGTGACTAGAGGCAAGCCCTTTTCCTTAATGTTCCCAGCTCACCTCATTTCCCCAGCATATTTCCATGGTCTACTACCTGAACTTCAAACCAGGTTCTTGCAACAGGCTGGCAAAGCCAGATTCCAAGTGGTCCTAGGAAATGTAAAAGAAGGGGGCGCCTGGGTGGCTC
>CM053604.1:79859483-79909667 GCA_028646535.1 Procyon lotor
AGGAAGGAAGGAAGGAAGGAAGGAAGGAAGGAAGGAAGGAAGGAAGGAAGGAAGGAAGGAAGGAAGGAAAGTAAAAAAAGGATTTGCATTCAGATAGGTTCTATCAATATCTACCACTGCCATATGTTTAAGTCTGTGCATTCTCATTTCCATCCCTCCACCAGTCTGGGAATCCCACTATTAACCAGGCTGAGGACTCCCAATGACCAATCCGGCAACTTGACTCAAGGCTCGTCCACATGAGAATCTGTGGAAATCTGCACAGCCAATTACCACCTTCTCTTGAAACGAGTCTTCCTTTAACTTCCTCAATTCCAGTTCTCCTGGTTTTCCTACAGCTAAGAATTGTTCCTTATTTCTGAATATGAATACTAATTCATATTTCTGCCTTGTTCTTCTTCCTTTCCTTATGAAAAAATTCTTTTAAAATGTAATTTAAATTACTTAATTTAAAATTATTTTAACTTAAATTTTAAAAAAAAAATTTATTTTTAAATTTAGGCCTTTCCCACTACTTTGGAGTGGATAACACTGCCAAAATCCTTGCATACTGGCTCCATATAGATAACTCCCACATCGTGATCCCTAGCCCCTATAGCCCTCCAGATTCGCCCACTCTTCCATTGCACTTCATGTTTGGATCCACCAGTATATCCTTTCCATTTCCCCACTTCTTCAAATTCAATCCTTAGAGTAATGTTTGATCTCTTCCTTGTATTCCCTATTTCCAATGTTACCACGTCCTGTAGATTCTATATGAAAAATATCTGCATTGAAACTATTTATTGGGGGAAAGAAGCTACCCATTGGGACTTACTTCTTCCCACTTATATGCCATCATCATAGAGGGAGTCTATCATCATGGTGCTCAGTGACTGCAATGGTCTCCTACCTAAGTGTTTCACCTATGGAGCCTTCTCCTCCAAATCACCAGCCCACTTCTCCAGTGTTCTCTCATGCCCATTAGTCACCCTCTGTTTTAAAAATGAAACCAAGTTAAAAATGGAGAACCTAAATTATCAGGCTCATCTGTATTCCTCTCATAATAACTCTTATTTATTAAGCATCTACTATGTGCCACTTTGTTAACCAATTCACATATATTTATACTTTTAACCTTTCAAGAACTATGGAAAGTAAGGCTTATTATACCTGTTTACATTTGAGCAAACAAGATTCGATTAACAATATGTTCGCTTTTGTAAGTTCACATGTACTAGGAGGCAGATAGAGCTATCATTTGATCTGGGTCTCTAGGATTCCAAAGCTTTTTCTAAGAATTTAACATATGATACTACAAAGATACATAAATTAGATAATCACTGGATACAAATTTTTGTTTTATATGTGACTATATGTCAGAAAAAATTTAAAAATTAATCCAGTGAAGTTAAAAAACTTGCTCTCGGGATTTTTTTTTTTTTTTTTTGATGTAGGATGAGAATAAGTATAAGTACAAGAAAGAAAAAAAATAGTGTCGATACTTTAACCTATTCTAAATTTCCTAGTCAGATTCAAGAAATGGTAATTTCTCTGATGGCCAAGTATTTATTTATACCCAAACTATGATTGTCAAGAAGGAAAACTATGCATCACCCCAAACAATGGTTAGGCATCCTTTGGAGGATATTGTGTGAAATGGACGCTTTCAACACATGATTCTACACAAGATGTCTATAGTGACCTGTGTTAGAGTGAGTTCGCCTCTCATATACCATGGTAGAAAGACAATGAAAACACTTCTTATATCTTGTTGCTGTTTATTCCAATGTTTCTTTCATGTCCTTAAGCTGTTTTTGTACAAAACCTTCTGATTCCTTCTTTTCACTGCCTCTTCAATTCTATGTTTACAAATTGTTCCAAAAAAAGAAAAGGCATCTATATCAAACAACACAGCTTATGGTCCAGCCTGAGGAGCTCATTATTCATAGAAAGTGAATGAAAATTAAATTCATTCTGGATGCAGTTAAGGCAAACCTTTTTGTTCACTGAAGGATTTGTCAGCCTCTGAAACCAAGATCAAACCAGAAGTGAAATGAAAACACGTTGGTGTATTCAAATGTCAATTCAATATGGATTATTGCCAGAATCTTATCAGAATCTGCCAGTAATTCTTAAGACATTACTTTAAAGCCAGTATTTATGTTTTCAAGTATCAAGAATGGACATGATCTACCTTAAACAAAATGGAGGAAAATGGAGGAATTTATTTTAAAGATTCAGGAGAATATTTTCTTTCAATAAGTTTAGAATTGGGGCACCTGGGTGGCTCAGATGGTTAAGCATCTGACTTCAGCTCAGGTCATGATCTCAGGGTCCTGGGATCAAGCATCAGGCTCTCTGCTCAGCCGGGAGCCTGCTTTCCCCTCTCCCTCTGCCTGCCTCTCTGCCTACTTGTGATCTCTCTTTCCCTGTCAAATAAATAAATAAATAAAATCTTTAAAAAAACAAAAAAAAAGGTTTAGAATTTAGAAACAGTAAAACATCATAGTGCTGGCAGTAGTCTTATACCATCTCCCATTTACACTTCTTTCTGTGCTCTACTTTTTATTTCGCAAGGGATAAAATGGCAAGGCAATTCCGTAAAATTGTACAGGTTGTTCAGGACACAAGGGTGTCCAGCCAAAAGAGTTAAAATACAGTCTAGTTCTGCTAGCCAAACTGTGAACCCTCAGGGTTGAGTTGTCCTAGAAAGGATGACTTTTTCTGCTTTCTAAAAAAAACAGCATATGGGCAAGTGGAGACCCCGTCAAAGGGCCATGATTTTGCATATTTCAGGTCTAGCCGCACAAAGAAATTTAATATTGTTCAAGCTCTGAATCCCTGGAGAAGAGATTTGGATTGAAAGTGGTTCCCACTCCTGGTTCAATTAACTATGACTCAGAAAGTAAGAATATGTTTTTTAAAAATTGTGAATTGGTTAGGCCTTGGTGGGTAAGGCAGTTATTCACAATTCCTACAATTTTTATATTTCAGACTGCCCACTAACCTTTAACTCCTGGAGATCTCCTAAGAGCCAATTACTCAATAAATTTACGTTGGAATGGAAATTGTACCAAGAGCAGCAGAAACTATCTTGATTTGGAAAGAAAGCTAGTTCTTTTGGTCTCTCCATATTCATAAATTCTTTATATATTGGCTTTGCATTTCTAGTGGATTGGAGATCAATTTTTTTTTTCAATTAAAATATAAGGGATTGTTGGGGCGCCTGGGTGGCTTAGTGGGTTAAAGCCTCTGCCTTCAGCTCAGGTCATGATCTCAGGGTCCTGGGATCGAGCCCTGCATCGGGCTCTCTGCTCTGCGGAGAGCCTGCTTCCCCCTCTCTCTCTGCCTGCCTCTCTGCCTACTTGTGATCTCTTTCTCTCCGTCAAATAAATAAATAAAATCTTTAAAATATATATATATATATATGTAAGGGATTTTTGTTGAAACATTTGTTTTGCATTTTCTTCCAAAATAAGTTTATCTTCCTTTTATGGTTACCAGACTTAGCAAATAAGAATACAGAGAACCCAGTTAAATTTGAATTTCAGATAAATAATGAATAATTATTTAGTATATGTTTTACCTATATAATATTTGGGACTTAGATATACCTAAAAAATTACCACATGGGACATACACTAAGTATTCATTGCTTATCTAAACAAATTGGAAGGCAACTATTCTTACCACTGTATCACTAATGCTGTACTGTTTGAGACAAATTGAATCAGGCATCCTTTATTTTATTTGGCAAACTTACTTCCTTTTTATTATTAGTTGAACCCTGCAGAACTACTTTTAAATGTTTCTGGATCTAAGTTTGGCAGAGGTATGAAATCAAGAAAATAGAAACAGATGTATATCCTTACATATAAAGGACATTAAAGCTTGAGTTTGTGATTTTACAGTGAAATATGATACATAATCACCTGGTGCATATGAGTAAAAGGTTTATGTTTTGTAGAAGAAAATGAATGAAGACTATGTTGTATTATTTTCATAGTATTATGTACATATTTAATCACACAATGGAGCAAGGACATTTTATAAGTAAAACATAACCAGCTAAATAGTACATAATTTCATCAGAAAGTTAATTTACTTTTTTAGAGCTGAAAGAAATAAGATATTCTACATTAATATTGTCACATATCTTTTTACTTTTCATTTCTATTTTAAATACTTGTAATAGTCCTAAATTAACTCTATGTAATCACTGCCATTATTTATAATTAGTCATTTAAAAAAATAACACCTAATGTTGCCCTTAGTCCTTGAGATTTAGCCTTACTTTTAAGAAAATGGCACACAGAACTGTGTTAAAGTTAGAAATAAAACCCATACAGTTTTGCAACAGAATAACTACCTTATTAAGTTATAGACAACTTAAAAAGTTGGAATAATTATTATTTAGGTAGACATAAAATGCACCTAAGTTTAGACTTAATTAGATAATCTCAGTAAGAGTACCATTTTTGTAAAAAATTAGAGAAATATCTTAGTTTTCCTTTATCAATCAAAAGTAGCACCACTATGATTATTTTAGTGATTTCATGAGCACTTTTCTGTTCCATGCAGTATGCTAGTTAAGGTATACATTTTAATCTTGTTTCCTTTTCATAATTCCTATAAGGTAGATAATATGATCTAGATTTTTTAAACTAGTAGAACCCGATACCTAGAAATATTTATTAACTCCTTTAAGCCATGCATATAAGTAGAAAGTAGTCATATCTGTTCCTAAGGCCTATATGATATGCCATAATAAAAAATAAATATACTGTGTATAAAAGATATGACCCAAACCCAAGGCAGGGAGTATTGACAATTTATCTTGATTTCTCAATTTTTTTAAATTAGGAATAAAGATAAGTACATGATTTTAAGAATTAACACTGGTATTCACAACTCTTTTTTTGATATAATGAATTATTCAGCTCGAACCTTAATATGGTACACTGTTTGGGGGCAAAGATAATGGTCTGTCATCTTATGGTGGAAATATCTTTGGAAGTTGTGGTAATTTTTTATCTTTGAGCAAGTCTTAGAGAGTGAGCAACATGGTATTGACCACTAGAGGGCTTGAAATTTGCAATCCTTGTTGATAATGTAGTAGTACTGATGGACACTTGTCGTTTGTCTTATTTTGAGTGCATTTTATTTTTAGACAACCTATATGATGTGGGTTTTTTTCCCCTTAAAACAATGCCTCTGCTCCAAGTAAATCAAACCCCAAATAGGTGAAGAGCTCAAGACGGCATCAGTCCCATTTGTCTAAGTCCTGGTGTTGTATGGATGAAAAGCAACAGCCAGTTATGACAACAGGTGATAAATCCAAAGTAATAGCCAAATTGGTTAACAGTTTTCCATTTCTAAACCACCCTTAAAGAAAATCATAGACCTGGTCACACTATCCTCACAGTAGTCCAGCAGAGCAGCCATGTATCTGGATTCATCTTACTTGCAATAAAGAATTGGTAGTTTTGGAATTAGCAAGAATGTGCTTGATTTGTTCTGCAGCCCCTGTCCTGAAAGGTTTTGCTCTTTTGGGTCTCTTTTCTTCAAGTCTGCCTTTGGTTAAATTCACGTACTCTTTGAAGTATTCGTAGGCTCCTTTTGTGAATCTGGTTTCCTGCCAGGTATGGTTCATGACAGTATCAACACCAATGACAACTGTGCTTTTGCTACCTCTGCCCTCAGGGTCTTCAGGGGTGGCATCTTCACCAATGAGCTAGTCATCAGTGTTACCCACTGTTCTACTGACCATCTCCCTCTTCACCTCCAGGCATAGGATCTGGGATCTCCTGAATCTTATGGCTGTTGAAGAACATCTCATCATGGCTGATGAGGCCCTGGCAAATGACCATGAGGGTACCTGGAAAGAAGCAAGGGTAACCCTGGTTTAGCAGAAACTGAGAACTTTCCCCAAGTGTGGTGCAGCAGGAGCAGTGCTCAGGTGGAAGCCAGTAGAGAGCAAAAAAGCTGGATAGACATTTCATTAAAGGCTTCTGATAAATTTTGAAAAGGGAAATAGATACACCGACTATGGATCTCCTATGACTAACAAATGTTAAAATTAATTTTAGTGTTTGTTGGAATCTTTACTTCTAAACAATTGTACCATTAGGATGGTTATTAAATAACTATTATTTTATAAATTTCTCAGAGAATCTTAATGAAATTGGAATATAATGTAATTGAAGTGAAGTATGAGAGTTAACAGTAAGGATAGGGAGAGGCCAATAGAATACCTACTGGGAAGAGAAGCCAATAAAAGATTGGAAGAGATTGCCTGGAGAGAAGGAAAGAAAAGATGACAAAGAAGCAAGGACAACTAACCAAAAAAAGAAGAAGAAAAAAATTGCGTACTTTACCCTTGGACTGGCATGCATTTAGCAAAGTGAAGCCTGGGGTTGAGAAATGGGTCTAGATCATAATCATAATTATAAAAGCAACATTTATTGAACTTTTACTACATGCTAGGATTCTACTAAAACATTTATGTGTATTAACTCATTGAAACATCACAGAAACCTCATGATATTTGTTCTATTTTTCTTATTATTCTACAAATAAGGGAACAGAGCCTTTCTCCATAGACTTTTGCCCCGCCCCCCTAAAAATTCAATAAAGGATGCAGTAGATACAAAGCAGCTTTCCTAAAGCAGACTTAGATTTAGAATTTATTAAATTCAATATCCAGGACAAAGCAATGATTTCAGATGAGGATGGATCTTTCATGAGCTTTGGGAGAACTGAGGTCAGTGCATTTAATAGCAACTGATTGTAGGAAGCTAAATGTCATTTAAAAATGTCTGATAATTAGAAGTTGGGAAATTGCACACAGTCCAAAATCTTGTATGGGGGACCAGGGTGAGAGAAAATGTTAATATGGTGTTAGATGGCTAGATATTTAAAGGCTGATCTTGCCATAGGTTCTTAATGGTTTTAAGTGGTGAAACAAGGCAAAACACAGTAGAAAACAAATGCCTGACGTACTAAATATGTATAGCAATTTCTGGCAATTGAAGTTTTTGGTCCAGCTAGTGGTGAAGAAATCCTGCATTTTGGGTACCCTCTGAAGAGCTGAAAAAGAAGTTGTGAAGGGTCATGCCACTGACACATGGAATATTACTTAGAGGGAACATTATGTAAAACTGGTTTTATATAAACCAGTTTTTTTTTTCATAAAGCAGTTTTAAACATAAACACACTCAAAGTTGTAGCACACCCTAATAAGTAAATATACTTAGAAAAAAAAATTTCAGATGAGGAAGTGACAGATGAAGACATTAAATTAGCCATTTAATGGCTGTTTTGTTTTGGGCAAGATGTTGTTCATGGGTGACTCCAATAAGCATAATTATGTAATATTCTCTAGGAGTATCTAGCCACTTGAATGCAGGATAGATTAATGCATCCAACAGATAGGCGGATCTGACCAGAGTTTAGGTTTTGCCAGGAAAGATTGCTTGAGGGAGAAAGGAAAAAGGGAGTTAAAGACATTCATTTAAAAAAATAATTATAGGGCAGAATCATGAAAAACAAGCTGAATAATATGGCATGTATAGACACGGGGTTCTGATGGATAAAGATGAATTACAGGGTCAAGGAATTGGTGGTCATGAGCCGGTGATTTGCATGAGTGGAGTCCTAGAGGGAATAGACTGGCAGAATAGGAGATGACAGTCAAAATAAGATGTTTGAAGGTATGACATATGGGTCATGGAGAAAGATTGGAGAAAAATATTATCAGAGCTAATGAAACAAAGAATTTAGAAGCCAAGGTGATAGTTGGATCATAGCTGGGTTTTGAAGTAGATAATCATAATGGCAGGAAAAATATTAATGAGTGGAGAACAATGACTCAGAGGTCCATGTGTGGCCTGATGAGGAGGGATACAGGGTGGTGCGGTATGAGAATGCATGTTTCGAAAGACATGGGAGTTTCAAAGGGAGAAAGGAGTGATTGTTTGGAAGTAAGAACAAGAAGCAAAAAGGATCCTACCTCAAGCTCCAGGCCTGTATAGTACTTCAGCATGAGAGGAAAAATAAAAATAAGTCCTTCACTTGAAGGGTCTAGGAAAGCAGTGTTTTCAGGAGCCAAGTTAAATTTCAGCAAAAATCTGAAGGACATGTTCAGTGAAGACATTAAAGAAGGAGAGGAGTTTTCTGTTGTCAGGAAACAAGTTTGAGTGGAAGGGCTTGGATAGCCAAGAGTGTGAGAGATACGGTCAGATTCGTGGAGGCTGGGAACAGGGTGGTGAGGAACATCTGTGTGAAACTGGGTCATCTGGGCACCTCAGACTTCTCATGGTGATACAGGAGAGCTGGTGCTGAGGCACGATGGGATTTGTTTCAGAAGCCACAGGACAGTGATTAAAGGTCATGTGGTGGCTGGTCTTGCCAGCAGCTGGAGGTGGGGTGGTAGTGAGGAAATAGTCTTATCCCAGAAGCTTCAGAGCAAAGGATATCTAGAAATCTTGGGTCTAGTGTTTCTGGAGAAAGAGCAGCAATTCAGTGCCCTTTGCTTCCCATTAGGGGCCATCTCTGCTAAGTAATTTATTGGGGAAATTCCTACAGAATCTTGAAGCCCAAAAGTCCCCTGCTCTGTGAACCCTTTCCAAACCTCCACATCTCACGGTTAGTCATTTCCTCTGTAACCAAAAGAGCTTTACACAAATAGCTCTTTGGACTTGTATGGCATTTTATTGTCATTATTCATGTATCTGTCTCTTTCAGTACACACTGAACTCCTTGACCCACAAATAGTGGCTTATTTTGTATCTGCACCACAAAGTGGATCATATCCACACAACCACACAACCAAAAGGTACCAAACGTAGGACCTTTTAAGAGCTGGATAGAATTAAAGTGGATTAAAAGACTGCTTCAGCAGTGTTACTGTTAGTATGACGAGCCCTTGAGACTTTCCCATGGGTGAGCATTGTGCTCGGTGTTGTATGTACCCGATCCAGACTTGCGAGCTGTCGACTGGGGCTCCTTCTTAAGTATACTACAGACTGGGTAGAATAAAAAACAGACATTTATTTCTCAGTTCTGGAGACCAAAAGTCCGAGATCAGGGTGCTAGCATGGTTGGGTTCCTGGTGAAGACTTCCCTAGTTCACAGCTGGCCCTCTTTTCATTGTATCCTCACCCGGAAGAGCAGAGAGAGAAAAGAAGCAAGCTCTCTTTTGTGTGCTTCTTACAAAGCTCTAATCCCATTCGTGGAAGCTCCCTCCTCATGACCTAATTACTCCCCAAAGGCCTTGCCTCCTAATATTACCACATTGAAGGTTATGACTTTATTCTTTTTTATTTTTTATTTATTTGACAGAGAGAGGGAGATCACAGGCAGCAGAGAGGCAGGCAGAGAGAGAGGGGGAAGCAGGCTCCCTGCTGAGCAGAGAACCAGATGCCGGTTGGATCCCAGGACCCTGAGATCCTGACCTGAGCCCAAGGCAGAGGCTTTAACCCACTGAGCCACCCAGGCGCCCCTGAAGGTTATGACTTTAATGTATAAACTTTGGGGAGACACAAACATTCAGATCATAACAATAGATGACATTATTGTCATTTCACAGAAAGCTGGAAAAGTTATACAGTCGAGAGGATGTAAAACCAGGACTCAGTCCTAGTTTATCTGATTCTAAAGCTTTTCAATTCTATCAAATTGCTCTGCTGATACTGCTTATATTCTCATCCTAAGATATAGAAGTTTAATTATTGCCAATGCAGATTTAATACTACAGTAATAAAAATGGAGAAAATAAAGGTTGTTAATTTTGTTGTGATATTTACTATTTATTAATGTTACTCTTTTTAAAAAAATTCAAATATCTTTCTGGAGCATAAATGATAGAAAAGAAAAATGACTTATATAATTCATATTTGATCCAAACTTACTTAGGACAAAATATGCAAATTATACTGAGAATAAGCTCAGCTCAGAATATACAAGGAACTCTAATTCCACCTAAACAGAAAGAAATAATAAAAATATCCTAGAATGTCATGAAGTTTCACAGAAATCCTGACATAGGTAATAAAATATGATACTCTATTTTGCATTTAAATTATTTAAATTATAACACTCTTTTAGAATATAAGAAGCCAAGTAGCCTCGTGTATTATTAACTTTGTAGTACTCTCCCTCCCTAAGCAGAATGCAGTTGAATATCCAGGGCCCATGTTGGGCTTGGGCAAGTCCAAATGCCACAGGGTCCCTGCTGTGAATTCTGTGCTGTAAATTGTGCAAGAGAATCACAATAATCTCCTTCATTGGTAAAAGCTTTAATGTATAAGACCAGAGCAGGTGTTCTCTGTCATTCTGGAGAGAGGAAGATTTGAGCCCTTCCTCAGATCTCGAAAGCAACAAAGAATCCTATTTCTTTATTCTTATCTTCTGGAGCATTTGTGAGAGTATTAAGTTTAATCTGAACAAATGAAAGGATTCCAACTACTCAGTGATCAAAATATTCAATTATTGATACTGTGCATGTGACAGTAACTTGACTGTATGTAGGAGACAAATAGAAGTAACATCAGCAGCAGCAGGTATTTTTTGGAACAAGAAATGGTTGCAAGAGTTGGTGTCCATGAATAGATCCTTAAGAGATAAAACATTTATTTCTTCAGCATGATCCAAGTGGCCAGCTAAATCAGATGATTTCATAAAAGAACTACAGCCAATAGAACTCAAGGTCTTGGATTATGTAGTTTGGTGGTTCATATCCAAATAGGCAGATAATTTGCAAATCATCACTTCCTTTGATGCTTCATAGTCTTATCTTGAGGTTTATAGGCAAATGGAGCAGTAGCTGATTCATTATTTAATTAAAGGTCTATGGAAGAGGCCCAACTGGCAAAATTAGAATTTAACTCTGTGGATTACAACCTCTAAAAGGGAGAGGTAGAGACAGAGAATGAGCCCGGGGAGCAGTAGGCAGAGGGAGAAGCAGACTCCCCACTGAGCAAGGAGCCCTACATGGGACTCGATCCCCTGACCCCGAGATCATGACCCAAGCTGAATTCAGACTCCCAACCTGAGCCACCCAGGTGTCCCGGGGCACTTAAGTTTCATTGGTTAATCTGCCAAAACTGCTGGACTCTGACCAATCCTTTAGGGGCTTACCCAGATTTAGCTATTTTAACACTCAATAATTTCTGTCTAGAGTAATTAAGATCAGGCAGATTCTCTGACATAACTGCTAGGTACATCTCAGCGACATTTATCCCATTGAGTATTTAAAAATTTGAACATGATACAGGAACAACAAGAGTTATTAGCTATTCTCAGCTGATTAAACTTATCAACTATGATCTCAGAAATCTTATCTTTCCCTTTAACTTTTATCTACTGACTCTCTTGGCCAGAGCTTTAAGTCTTCTTCTAAAATCAACTATCCTGCTAAGACTTGAATGCTGAGGGTATAGAATAAACTAGGAGAAGTCAGGATTTGGGGTTGACCACGTAGAAATGGTACTGGATGATATGGTAAACCAGAAAGAAAAGAGATTCTGTTCAGAAGGGTCAGCTAGAACACAGAGAGATAATACAAAAATATCAGAGCAATCAATATCCTTCTAAAATGTCCAATTCTGTTTGCAACGAAACAAAAAGATCAGTCCTTATTTTCTCACCCAATATACTCAGAACATATCTTTACTTTTCTTTACATTTTACCATGATGGTGACATAGTAAAGAAAAAGATTCTGGGTGAGGGACATCTTTGGAGGTGGAGCAGAGGAGGAAAGTTTTATGTTGGTATTTAAAATGAGTTAAAATTTATTTTTGGGGTGCCTGGGTGGCTCAGTGGGTTAAAGCCTCTGCCTTCGGCTCAGGTCATGATCTCAGGGTCCTGGGATCGAGCCCCACATCAGGTTTTTTGCTCAGCAGTGAGCATGCTTCCCCCTCTCTCTGCCTACTTGTGCTCGCTCTCTCTCTGTCAAATAAATAAATAAAATCTTTTTTAAAAATTTATTTTTAATATTTAAATATTTGATAATATTTATATTATTATTTATTATTATTAAATATATTTTAATTATTATTAAATATTAATAATATTTAATATTAATGGGCATAACAAACAGCTCTAAGAAGGAGAGAAGGTGTGTATAATAGATAAAAAATCAAAGAGGAAATATTAACATGGTGTCAGAAATTTTGAGTTGGATGCTCTAAGAATAAAGTATGGCTGGTTAGGATTAGGGTGAATCTGAGAGAGAGAAGAGCTAAATGTGAGTGATTGATTACACAAGTCCCACTCCATTCCCCAACGAGGTTGCTGGCTACTCCTAGAACATACCAAGCATCTATTTTTTCCAGGGGTACTACTGCCCTTCTGTATCATCATAATTTTCAGTCTCTACAGGATCACCTAATTCAGCATACACATATACTATAGTATCTTTCACCTAGAAAACAAAAACAAAAACTGTTTTTATAACATCTTCTGTCCATATTATACTTCTTTGTAGAAAAACTCAAGGAAGAATGATCTATACTCTATTTGCTAGCTGTTATTCTCTCTTGAACCCACTTCACAAGTCCTTCTTCCCTAGTCAACTAAAAGTACTCTTGTCAAGGCCACTTCTGACCTTTTGTTGCTCAATCTAACAGTCTATTTTTAGTCCTAAAATTACTTGACCTCTCATAGAATTTGGCACAGTTTATTAGTACACTTATTTTGAAGCACTGTCTTCTCTTGGATTTTAGGACAACACTCTCTCTCCTATCTCACTCATCATTTCCCTGTCTGCAGTGCATTCCTCTTCATTCTCTCAGTCTCTAATTCCAGGAACCTCCCAAACTCAGTTTTTGGAACACCACTATTTCTTAATTACATTCACTACTCAAGTAATCTCAATCTAATTTTGTGATGCTAAATGATATCTATACAGGATAGAGTCCAAAGTTCATGACTCCAGCCTAGACTTTCCTCCTCAATTTCATTTTCATATATACAGTTACCTACTTAACATGTTCACATGGATAAAGTAAACATCTCAGACTCTTTTTTCCCTAACCACACACCTGATCCCTCACCCTAAACACTTGAATCCACTCTTTCAGTAGTCTCTATAAGTCATTGTACAGTTAATGAAAATTTTATCTTTGAAGTTGCTTAAGGCAAGTCTTTCTTGCTTCTTTTCTTTATCTCACATCCAACCCATCAGCAAATTTTGTTTGCTATACCTCAAAATATATCCTGAATCTGTCATCTCAATATCTCCATTGCTACCACTGTCATTCAAGACACCATTAACCCTTGCCTCAATTACTGCAAGAGTCTCTAACTGGTCTCCCTACTTCTGCTCTAGACACCTACAACCTATTTTTCATCCAGCAGTTGGTATGAATTTTAAAGAACATGTCAGATTACGTCATTTCTTTCTGCACTCAGTAAAATCCAAAGTCTCTTCTCTGACCCTCAAAGCCCTACATGATCTTTCTCTGGCTATCTCTCTGAGTCCAGCTACTCCCACTCTACACTTTACTCTGCTCCGGCCATACTGGCCTCCTTGCTGTTTCCTGCCTTTGTACCTGTCATTCCCTCTTCCCAAAAGAGGATAGATAACCAAAGCATGATGTTCTTCCCTCATTCCCTTTTTGTCTCTTTTTAAATGTCCTTTTTTTTTTCAATTAATTTTATTTTATTTTTTCAGTGTTCCAAGATTTATTGTTCACGTGCCACACCCAGTGCCCCATGCAATATGTGCCCTCCTCAATACCCACCATCAGGCTCGCCCAATTCCCCACCGCCCTCCCCTCCAAAACTCTCAGTTTGTTGTTCAGAGTCCACAGTCTCTCACGGTTCATCTCCCCCTTAGATATCCCCCAATTCACCCTTCCTTTCCTTCTCACTATGTCTTCCATGTTTTTCCTTATGCTCCATATGTAAGTGAAACCATATGATAACTGATTCTCTCTGCTTGACTCTCTGCTTGACTTATTTCACTCAGCATAATCCCTTCCAGTCCTGTCCATGTTGATACAAAAGTTGGGTATTCATCCTTTCTGATGGATTCATAATATTCCATTGTACATATGGACCATATCTTCTTTATCCATTCATCTGTTGCAGGGCATCTTGGCTCTTTCCACAGTTTGGTGATTGTGGCTATTGCTGCTATGAACATTGGGGTACATATGGCCCTTCTTTGTACTGCATCTGCTTCTTTGGGGTAAATACCCAGTAGTGCAATTGCAGGGTCATAGCGTAGCTCTATTTTTAATTTCTTGAGGAATCTCCACACTGTTTTCCAAAGTGGCTGCACCAACTTGCATTCCCACCAACAGTGTAAGAGGGTTCCCCTTTCTCCACATTCTCTTCAAACATTTGTTGCTTACTGTCTTGTTTATTTTGGCCGTTCTAACTGGTGTAAGGTAGTATCTCAATGTGGTTTTGATTTGAGTCTCCCTGGTGGCTAAAGATGATGAACATTTTTTCATGTGTCTAATAGACATTTGTATGTTGTCAGTTAAATGTCCTCTTATTGTGAGGCATATACATCTTTTCCAGATTCTGCCTGTCCATGAAGCTCTGTAGGGTATTGGATCATAGTCCTCCCTAGCTTATTGGCTTAGACTCTAGGCCTTAAAAGCTAATCTAGTATGTGCCTTGCAATTTACCTTGCCTGACTCCAGTTAATCTCTACAGCTAATTGCCAGCTCTAGTCTTGGCCCAGCCTAAGTCTGACATTGATTAAAACAAGCCACCCATCAGGTCATGATCTCAGGGTCTTGGATCGAGCCCCGCATCGGACTCTCTGCTCAGGAGGGAGCCTGCTTCCCCCTCTCTCTTTGCCTGCCTCTCTGCCTACTTGTGATCTCTCTCTCTGTCAAACAAATAAATAAAATCTTAAAAAAAACAAAACCCAGCCATCCACCGGGGCAGTTCATCAAGTTGGCAGCTCAGTTCCCTAGCCTGTTGCTCCATATTGCTATAATTGTTATTGTCCCTTTGATGATGAATCCACTCTGATGATGAAAGAGGGACGTCTGTACAGGTTGTAGGAAACACAGCAGTAAGGGGGTAGACATGGAATCAAATGTGCCAGCCGACTGGTCTTGGCTTCATAATAGCTCTTGGATATATTCTGATCTTTCCCTAGAATTTCTTTCACAAAATCAAGTGACTCATCTTGTGTCCAAGAAATAAATTTTACAGGGCACCTGGGTGGCTGAGTCAGTTAAGCATCTGCCTTCAGCCCAGATCATGATCCCAGGGTCCTGGGATTAAGTCCCATGATGTTAGGCTCCCTATTCAGCGGGGAGTCTGCTTCTCCCTCTACCTCTGTGCTCACTCTCTCTCAAATAAATAAATAAATCTTAAAAAAAAAAAGGAAATAAACTTTACTTTGACATAACTCAAAAAAACTAACTATATTTCTTATAAATGTGATTGAGAGTTTATAGCATCAGGAATTGGGAAAAGGTAGAAAGTCACTTTATTATTTAAGAAGAGAGAAGTTTAAATGCTTTTTAATAGATTTAAAATTAAAGCAAGATTAAATTTAAAAATTAAAGCAAAATTAAAACAATTCATATTAGTATTTGCAGATTGTATACATTTAGAAATCATATGGGCCTGTACCTTGAATTGGAAATCTATTGACATTCCTAGCAATTTTAAGTTTAAATATCATGAGCTAAATGGAAATTCAGCTTGATAAAATTTTTTTTAAAATGCTGGTCATGAAGAAAGACTTCAAGATAATTAGATGAAAAAGACTGTGGTATTTTTTAAGGCCAAAATACCTTGACCATTGTTATTTGAATAGCAATTTAAATGGACTTTTCTGTTGTCATTTTTTTCTCTCTCCTCCCTTTCTGTGAGCAAACAATCATTTATCTGAAACAGGCCACTGCTTTGCTTAAAAGCATCTGTTGCCCTCCAACTTTCAAGGAGTCAAGCCCCAAATCCATTGCATGGCATGCAAACTCTTAAAATTCATCCCTGACCATCTGTCCGCAGCTGTAGTTTTATCTGTAAAATCGGGGCTCCCTAACTGTTCAGGCAGCTCTGCTCTTCCAGGCCTTTGCTTGGATCATTTCCCCACCCAGCAATGCTGTTATCCTTCTTTCCTGGAGGGGAGAATCCAGCATACTCTTTAAGTCCAAATCAAAATTCACTTCCTACGGAGGGTAGTTATTCTCATTTAAGCAGGATTTTAAAAACCTTTTCTCCTTGATCAAGGTGAATTTCAGCAAAGGTGTTAAAACATCTCTAAGACTAGTGTTTACAACATAAGGGCATAAGACATGCTTACACAGAGTTTCTGCATCCAAAATTTAAGTCATTTTAGAAATATAAATAATAAATTGTCTTTACCTCCAGAGTACAAAAGTAATAAGAAATTAAATGCGATGATATGATCAAAAACACCTGCATAAAGTCCACTGGATGTTTTACACACCGGAAGCCCTTGGGAATACATTATAGTAATTCAAACGTTTGCGAGGGCCAGAAACAACCTGAGAACACTGAAGGAGTTCCTTGCTTTAGGAAGTGTTCAGAAATATTTGCAAGATACTGTGTATTAACTCTGTGTGTGTGTGTGTGTGTGTGTGTGTGTGTGTGTGTGTGTGTGTTTGTGCATGTGTGTGTGTGTGTGTGTTTGAAGGATCTTAAACATAGCTAAAGTTTTTCAGAAGTGTCGCAGGTAAAGGACACATCGGTAAAACTGGACAGTTACACTATGCTTTTAAAATGGACTGTTAACGGGAACCGATATTGCTTGCTAGTATAGTCAAAGATTTTTAAAAAATCCTGAGAATTTCTTGAGCAGCTGGGTAGTAAATCCAGCAGCCAACCCCCCCAAAATTTTTTTTTGTCTTGGTGATTCTTATTTTATAGCCAGAGTTATGAAAAGCCAAACATTCAAATTATAGGCCTGCTTCCTGTGTGCACTGGCAGGTTCTCTGCCTGGCGGACAGGCCTCTGTGGCAAAATTCAGACCTCTCATGTTCTAGAAAAGGAAATGTTGTTGATGGCTGACCCACAGGCCCTGATTCAGAGTCTCAGTCATGATGGATACATTACCAAAAAAAATTATGCCGGTATTGGAGCCATCTAATTCAAAACTGTTAAAAAAAAAAAAGGAAGCACAAAAGCAAAAGTTAGTTTTAATGACATTCGTTACCTTGGATATCCCAGGTGTTACATATCTGCTGCTTTCCTTGTTCAAAGGAAAAGCCCATTAAAACAAAAGCGTGACAAAGGAAAGGAAATCCTGACATGATTTAATGAGCTTATTGCTAGTTTTCATTTAGGTGATATTTTTTCCCCACAGGGTTATGAAAAATGTCAGAAGATACACAGAGCTTTAGGTAGGATTATTCCATTAAATTTAATGGCTCTGTTTTATGATTCAGAATCTAAGCATCTTAATCATTGCAATAAATATTTGTAATAATCATTGCAATAATCATTGCAATAAATGTTTGTAATAATATCCACTGTAGTTCATTTTCTTATTTATTTTCCCTACCCAGTTTTATTCATTACCCTTATATTATATCCTTTAGGGACGGTATGTCTATAAATATTCAAAAGAATCTTAATTATCATGTTTTAAACACTATTATTTATTGATATTATTCTAAAAATTTAATTAAAAATATAAAATATCTTCGAACAGTCTGGAAAAGCACATACTTATAAACTAAAAAATATATTGTTTATAGGAGAAAAAAAACCTAAGTAAATAAAGGTGTGATAGGATCAAACTGCTTTTGGTTAGATGTGACAGAAAGAAACTCCAATTAGTGTGTCATAAATAAATGGAGTAAAATTTAAATCTAATGGTCAATGGTTTAATGGGGAAAATAACTATGGTGCTAGGATTTATAAAGAGAAGAGAACCATAGCACAAAGGAACTGAGTTTCTATTTTTATAATGACTATTAATCAGGTTTTATACCAGAGTCATGATAGATTCGGGTTCTGCAATTGCTTTGTAATGTGGTGAATTTGAAGTGAGATTCAAAGAACAATCCATTTACAGCTTAGTCTTGAGGAAAAATTTCCTGGGCTAAATACCACACCCAAAATGGATCTGGTGATGAGACTGGGGTATCACCAACAGCCGTTGGAGGAGCTCACTCTTTTAAAATTAGTGATTCCTTCCGTCACAGGTATCTCTAAATTCCTCTAGTATGTAAAAGTGTAGATGTTGGGAGGATCACTTCAGAGCTTCTGGAGATCACAGATTCTATCACTTGCTCAATTACCTATCATTGTTTTAAAGTGAATTCCAAGTGCTGTGCAAAATCAGTAAAACTTGTTCATTAACTAGCCAGCAATATCGAAAGCTGGCTACGGATCGTAAACTCTGTGGTGGCTTATACTGTGTATTAGTTCTTTATCGCTGAGTAACAAATAAGTCCCAAATTTGGGGGTTTCAGACAACAAACATTATCTCCTAGTTTCTGCGGCCGTGCATCCATGGATGGCTTAGCCACGTGCTTCTGCCACAAGACTGTAATAAAAATGAAAGCTGTGGCCGTGATATCTTCCAAAGGCCTGACTGGAGGAGGATACGATTTCAAGTTTGTTTACATGGTTATTGGATTCAGTTCCTCATAGACTTTTGGACTGAGGTCTCAGTTCCTTTCTGACTGTTGGCCGGTGCTGTATGAGCCTCTCCGTAGGACGGCTCACAACCAAGAGCTGCTTCCATCAGATTGAGTGAATACGTGAGTAAGAGAGAACATCACATCAGCAGCCACAGTCACTTTGTCACCTAACCTTGAAAGTATTCCATTATTTTTGCCATATTCTATTCACTAGAACAGTGAATCGCTAGGTCCAGCCCACACTCAAGAGGAGGGTTTATTATACAAGGGCATGAATACAAGGGTGTGGGAATCCTTGTTCACCATATGTCCATTTACAGATGAGGAAACAGAGTTTTAATAACATTTTCAAGCAAAATAGATTGTAAATTTAGGAGCTGGAATAATCAAATTGATGTGTGATTAATTTCAAAGCCCAGAGTGTTTACATTGCAACACATTGCAGCCTAGTGGTAATGAAAGAATAAGAGAGTAAGGTAGAGGATTTTTGCTTGGTATGAAGCTCATAAAATTACAGGTGGTATTGGTCCAAGTAGGCAATAAATCAAAGGTACAAGCCCCCAAACAGACCCACACATATATAGTCACTTGATTTTTAATAATGTTGGCACTTCAGAGTAGCAGATTAAGGAGTGCCTTTTCAGCAAATGGTACTAGGTTAATTGAATATCCATATGAAGCAAAGTGAATTACACCACACACAAATATTAATTTGTAAGTAAAAATGTGGATAGTAAAACGCTACCTTTTTAGAGGAAAGCATAAGAAAATATCGTAATGAATTTGGAAAAGGCAAAGATCTCTTTAAAGCGACACCAGAAGCACTAATCATAAAAATAAATTGAGGCACCTGAGTGGCTCAGTGGGTTAAAGCCCCTGCCTTCGGCTCAGGTCATGATCTCAGGGTCCTGGGATCAAGCCCCACATCAGGCTCTCTGCTGAGCAGAGAGCCTGCTTCCCCCTCTCTCTCTGCCTGCCTCTCTGCCTACTTGTGATCTCCCTCTCTGAGTCAAATAAATAAATAAAATCTTTTAAAAATAAATAAATAATTAAAAATAAGTTGTTGTATCTGGACTACAATGGAATTAAAACCTTCTATTAATCAAAAGACATACCAGAAAGACACTTTGTGGAGAAGATGTTTAAACCCTTTACAACTGACAACATATTTGTATCCAGGATATATAATGAGGTTCTTACAAGTAAATGTGAATGCAAAAGAGAGCCCGATTTAAAAAGGTGGGAAGAGAATTAAGCAAGCAGAATAGGATACTCTAATGGTGAGTAAATAGATCAAAAGAAGAACTAACCTCCATGGTAATCAGAAAAAGCAAATTAAAACTCCAATGAGATGTAACCATACACCCATAGGATGACTAAAGTTCAGCAAATTAAACTTATAATCACTAGCATTTGCAAGGATGAGAAGCTGGTAGGATCACAAATTAGTACAATCACTTTTGAAAACGCTTTGGCATTATCCACTAATGGTGAGCATATATTACCCTATGACCTGGAAATCCTAGGTTTACACCAAACCAAAACAAGACAAAATACATATTCAAGAACCCCCTATGGGTATAATTTTAATAGACCCAGAATGGAAACACCCCAAATGTTCCTAAGCAGTAGAATAAGCAATATAAATGATATAGCAATGAGACAGAATAGAACACTGCTACTCAGAACAACAGGGATGATTCTATAAGATGCCAACTAGGCAAGAATATGTTCTATGTGATTTTGTCTATATAATGTTCAGTAAGGGGTAGATAACTAGTAAGATATTTGAGAGGTCAGCTTTCCAAGCATACAGAAAAGAAAAATTATTTCCACTAGAAAAAGTACTATTATAGAACACAACAAACCAAATTAATGAATTAAAGAAAATGAAGTTGATAAAAAATTTTTTTAAATTTCTTATTCATTTAAGTACTCAATGTATTCTGAGTTTGTCCCTTGAAACAGTAGTATTTTAAACTGTCTTGATCTCTTTCCTTTGTAGAGGCAAATTTTTTTATCCACATAGACAAGTCTGATGAATATACCTGGAGATTTTTTTTTAATTATCTAAAATGTTAGAGAGCAAATTAAATGAAGTAAACTTTCTAAAATAAATTTTAGGACTCACTAGCTTTTAACAGTTGTATAGTCCTAAGATTTGAGAGCAAACCTTTTAGTAAATTTCACCGATAGCAGGTACATAGACAAGGCATAGAAATGGTTACAATGATACTGGTACACAACATTACCTTTTGTGCATATGTAATCTTTGGTGATTATGGGATGGCTGTTTAGTTTGGAAAATTTAATTAATTTCTAGACAGAAGACTCGATGCTGGCAATGTTCTACCATGTTTTAAATATTTCTGAAAATACATTTCTTTAATTAGAGCCTTAGATAATTTAATTCAGTAACCTGATTTTATAACATCTCTGTAACGCTCTCTTCTTATGTGAAAACTCATACTCTGGCTTAGCAAAAGGACGAAAAGGGATTTAATAGCTAGCAATTTAAAACTCCTATTTGCATATGGCATTTGATATCCGAGCAAGGCTGACATGACTGTGTACATAATTAGTATTTAGGATCCTGCAGAGCATCCTAAAAGTAAGGGCATACATTTCTTCACTTCTGATGTAGAGTCAAAGACAGCAGGAGGGAAAACACTCTCTGTTATAGTCATCTTAAGTCTGGCTAAACATAGAATACAGGAGCCTCTTACCCTTTCTGCATTTTATTTCCAAAGATCAATTTCCTTTTCTTGAAAACACTCACATAATCAAGAGGGGAGCGCATCTCTTTGATGTGTTCTATTTATTATAAGTATACATAATGCATCAGACTAAGCTGTCTGTCACGTATAGGACATCCAGATCTACGATGCCTTTAAAGTCTGCGTCAAGAAAACTAACTAGCATTGCACTAATTAGGGGAATGTGTGGAGTGGACTGAGAGTCTGACACATGGTCTCCATCCACGGCTAGACCATCATCTAGCTGTGTCCACGTAGTAAATCAATGAACATCCCCAAACCTTATTTTCCTCATGTATAAAAGAAGGGTATTGGGCTCATTTAAACGGTTAAAATGTTTTTCCTCTTGCTTTACAAAATGATGTGGCAGCCATGGGATGAACAGTGTTTACAACTCAAAGTGCAAAAATTACATGGAGACCCACAGCTTGCTAGACTGTGGGTAAGAAAAGATGGAGATGTAAGAAAATGGAGAGAACATTCAAGTATTGGATCTGGAGTCGGGAAATAGAGTGAATCCCAGCAATGTTGTTAGTCGCTTTGGAGTGTTGAGAGAAAGTCACCACCTTTTTTAAAACTTTAATTTTATACTCTTTAAAACGTCTGCCTCTAGGAGGACTCACATACATATCATTTTAGGTTATCCACGTTTCTCCTGGAGCAGCCTCAAGACTGCGACTGTGTGTGATCTGTACACGACTTGGGATATATTCAGTGCACATTCTAGGGATAATGAAGACTCTAACTGAAAGCATATTAGAGAAACCAACTAACCAGCAGAAGCTACAGCAAGCGTGCTGAAATCCAGGGTTGTAGCAAGGGGAGTTATCGGAAGTGCTGCTTGGTTCAGGACATTGGTTGCCCACCCTGCAAACAATCACAGTTTCTGTCTCTTATTTAAATTCTTGTGAGGTCATCGGATTGGTGTCACGAAGCCAATAGACTGGATGCACTCCAGGCAGAGTCCAACGCTGAAAAAACAGCTGTGGTCTAAGTGGTGGAGTAAAATAACAGAACCAGGGCCAAATGAGACGCCCAGGAACAATGGATGGGATGGTGTCCAGCCAAAGACGCCATGAAAGGGAGCATAGTCTCTGAGGAGAGGGTTCATTAATGTGCCTTATTGTGCCCACCGTCATGCGGTGGGGCCCAAAGACAAAAGCTGTTTGTGGTGTTTGGCCAAAGCTAAAGAATATTAAAACTTGCTAACATACAATGATCTGTGATCTCCAGATTTTAACTCTAAGATTGCAAATTTTAACTCTAAGATTGCATATGTTTTTAGAGTTTAGACAGCAAATTACTCACTACCTACAGTAATCATTCTGTGCTCTGCCACACGGTGCCATTGTTTCTATTTTTTCTCACTTAAGTCATTTCATCATGTAAGAAATTAAACATATATGAGTACATTTCTAAGTTCAAGTTTATCCGAGTCTTTAAAATCTTACATTTTTTTCCACAGGGCTTATAGTTTTGAAAAAGTATAAGGTACTTAGACTTTAAAAAGGCAGAGCCAAAACTCAAGAGGATTAAATATATCTCAATCATTCTGAAACCAAAGGCTAATCTAAGGTGATATTTTAAGTGGGAAATATTATTTATTTTGATAATTTTACTGATTTTTGTAGATATGCCCTTCTTCATTGGTTTGACTTTGAAATCTGAGAAAATAAAATGAAGGAGACTGTTTTCCTAGGATAGCTGCATGACAATAAACTATGTGTGATATCATCAAAACGTTAATTTTGTGAACTTTATGTGAATTTAGGACTGACCTAAACAGCTCAAGCTGAAAAGGCTAAAAATTATTTTCTCATACTACTAGCTGCCAACTATTGCAACATTTCTCCTGATTGCCCTTTAAAGGGGAAATGGAACAAAGTCTTAGAGCAAAGGGAAAAAGTTGCAGAAGGGTGATGGAAGACAGGGGGGTGCTGCTGCTGTTGTCAGCTTGGACAACTGTCCTCTTCCCCACCTTGGGTCCTGCTCTGAAGCAGGGCCTGTCGTGGAATGTGACATTCCACCAGAGAAGTGGACTGTGCTTGCCATCACTTTAGAGCGTTTGCCAGTCTAAAGTCGTCATTATCTAAGTGAGGCATTTCTTAGGCAAGTGTCTTATCTTGTCATGCAGCTTCAATCCCACCCCCCATCCCTCCGGTATTGCCCTTTAAAAGAGAATAGTAGTTCTAAAAGCCGCCAACAAGTGTGATGTTCTAGGGAATATTTTCTTTTCACTAATGTCCTTAAACAAAAGTCTTAAGACGGATGCGTTTAGAAAAAAAAAGGTTGTGTTTATTAAAATAAATTATTATGTAAACCAGAACTCAGTGTCTGAATTCCTACCGTTAGCTATTGTTATAGAGACCAATCTTGAAAATAAATTCTAATTTATTCCTTTTTGTTGTTGCTGAATGATGACAGAATTCTTTTTGCCCGACTTTTTAGGGAGAAAAAAAGACCTTTTCTGCCCTTAGAATAATATATAACAAAACCTTTTCATGATTTTAAGAAATAGTAAGCATAAAGTTCAAATTACAGTAGTTCCGTTATAAAAGCACTGTATAATCACTTCATTAGTAGTGATTATTTGGATATTAATAGAAGTTCGTATCCCGCAGATTCCTTTTGCCAATGTTTAGTATGATTTGCAACAATGTGCTACAAAATATAGCTATATATTTTTCACTTGCCTTAAAATTGAAGGCCTGAGTCCTATGAAGATTTACAGGATACTGAATGATGTAAACTTTATTGTCTGTCAAAGGAATCTTGTCTCAAGAAACAGTACAGCTCTTTTGCTTCTGGAACCATTTTGATGTGTAGTAGATAGAAGGGTGTGTGTGTGTGTGTGTGCGCGCGCACACACGCGTACCCGTGCGTGTTCATCATTTATTTTCTTGTGTTGTACTATTACACAATGAATCAAATTACATATTGAACTGGATACTAATCTTAGGAAAAGCACTGTACTTTGGTAGTGTGTGATTTTGTACCTTATAAATGGTTGGTGGTAACTTACATGGCATTATTGGAGAGTTTTCCCATAACTGAAAATTTGAGGTATCAGATACTGAGAGGCAGAATTTCTTTTCCTCCTATTTTCTATTGCTTTAAAAAAAAAAATAGTAACTTCAGTAATTCAAATTTCTCTTGCTCCCTGCCTTGATAGGAATAATTTGATGAAAAATGTAAGCCAACATTTTGTCTACCAGAATCATTTTTCCTTTTTTATGGGCAATCATTTTTCTTAATTTAAACAATCAAGACATTCAACTGGATACTTTTTTAAGTTGAGAGATAAGAATTAAAACAGCCATTTGTTAACTAAGAAGACCTATTGTTTAATTCTTTATCCTCTACTCATAAAAGATAGTTCTTTTGCTTTGGCCAATATCTTAATATACTTTTTTATGATGCGATTACTCATGGCCTGAATTAAACGAAATTCACAGGAGGAAAACAACTAGGATGTGAAAAAATCTGGTTGTTGCATTTCTAAGTACATTTTTAACATGTTATTTGCTAGAAACAAAAGCCAAAAATCAAACCTTTCTTCTCTGAAAGAGAAGATGTTTTCATAAATCAAATTAGTACTTCAAAAGGGACCCTGTAATGATTACATCATCCATGAACCCTGGAGTCATCCCTACCTTGGTTGAAATGAGTACTTATTGTGGGGAAAGTGCTTTGTAACAAATGTGATAAAAAGATGCATTACAAGGAGATACCTGGCAAAGGGCTTAGCATTATATAATCAAAGCTTCCCCTGAAATGCATTTTTCTTCTGCCAATTCTATCATATAAAATTTTAAATGTCTCTTTGCAAAATCAACTCATTCTATTTCCCCTTATACTTTTCTTCGGATAGAAGATGACAAGAACATCAAGCCTCCAAAATGCCCATGAGGGACATCTCTGACACAGCTGTTTAGGTGCTTTTAGTAAAAATTAGAGAACATTCTGCCGTCCTTATGAGTCAATCTGATTTAGGAAATCATTCCACGGCAGAGTAGTCTGTCTTTATGATGGCAGGATTCTCTGAGCTCCCTTTCTACACCTTCTGGTTTCTAGTTTCTTGTGACATTTTTGGAGAAAACCTAACAAGAATAAAATCCAGAGGAAATCTAAATGCTAAGTGTTCTTGGGAGCCTTTTAGAAAGAAACCGCAGGGCTTCCGGAGGAAGACCTTGTCTAGGCAGAAGGCAATGGAGCCCACAGGGCATAGGCTGTTTGTTTTTTTCTTGTCCCCGTGATGCAAGAAATAGGAACTAATTCTGGTCCTAATTCAGGAACAATTAGCAAAACATCGAACTGTTCAGTGTTCTATTAAAACAAGGAAGAGCTTACAATGACAGGAAGAGGAGATTCTGCCAGGACAGACCTTTGTATCTGCTTTGATATTTAACACTCCATTTGCAAAGCAGCTTTAGAACTTTAGGGACTATCTGTTATATACGTTTACAAATGAAACTGAATCATATTTCTATTGATGCAGACAATCTGTCATCATTTAAGAATTAAGACTTTTGGCATACTTGTAATAAAAACAGAAGTTGCGCTCCCTGAAGTGCAAAGTTACAACATCTGATCATTGATTTTCTGCCTCTTGTTGAAGAGGGATGAAAGTCTGAGCTGCAATGGAAACGTCAGTTCTCGGGAATTCCATTTGGTTTCTCCAAGGGACGAGCACGGTTCACTCCACGTCTGGCTTTTCTCATTTATTGTGCAGGTTTAAATATTCCTTTGTTAATTAAAGACTGGATATGTACTCAAGTATGCAAGTAGGCATGGAAAAATTGAGTCAAAATCCGACAGAAAATTAAGATTCTCATGATGAAGCCAGAGACGAAGCACAAGAAACTCCTCATGCATTGATTAGTTACAAGAGTTATGGCGAGATATGCTTTGAATTATGGTTTTCCTTATTATTTTCTAGTCTCCTATCATTTTCTTTGTGTTTTTCTGGAAACACTTAAACAAACATAAACAGCCATGACAGAAAAGCTATCCAAAGCCAAACTGGTAAGTCTGACAGTATTCCTTAACTCAGCATTTTGATCCTTAATGAATGCAGTATTAAATAGTTTTCTTCTTTACAGTCCATTTAAATTAAGGATCGGGATTCATAGACAGCAGTATTATCTTCATTTTGATTATTGGGATGTTTCAGAAGATTCGGATATTCATGGCATAAGTATATGTATAATTTGAGAGAAAATTGTTTCTTTTGTTCCACAGAAGTCTACATGTAGCCTCTTATGATGCTTAGTATGTTGCTGCAATTTAATATTTATAAAATTTTCTTAAAAACTGAAGCATTTGAAAAAAAGGATGAAACTTCAATATGACATTCCATGTCTTTCATTTTATATATGAGGAAAAGTAATGCCCCTCCAGCCATTTGTCCTTGTCAAGGCCAGTAGAGCTGAAGTATCATTCAAATTACACATTCCAAATGCCTAAAGCACTTGCTGAAGGCAACCTATTGTCTAACCAACCAACCAAGGACGCTTTGTAAAGACATTATAATGATTATTTACTGCCATGTGAACTTTATGCAAATAATTTCAACTCTCAACCCAAGTTTGTCTGGAGAAGAGAAATAAAAATTAGAGTAGAATCTACTTCATTGGATTAAATGAGATAAGGCCTGGAAAGTAAGTTATATAAAAGTGTATTAGCTGTGATGATGGGATAAAAGTATCTTGGAATAGGTGTGAAGGTCCATGGCTCCACGTTTTCTTGATTCATTGCTTTACTATGCTAATTAATGATACAATATAGGACTCTGTGCCAAGAGGTACTTGTTTTATTCACTTTCCTATCTTCAATGTGTAACCCAAGTTTTGCCTACAATGGATGCTTAAATTATAAAAGAAAATGTGACTTTGTGCTTGTTTGAAAATTTGACTATGGTGAAAAAAACCAAGTTCAACTGAATAAATTTAAAGCCCAAAAGATCTTTTGGGCTTTATTGCACAACTCATGAATCAGGCAACACTCCATCTAACAAACAAAAAAGAGCTTTGAAGAGCTATTCAAAAAGGAAGATTTAAAAAAAAATAAGTAAAACAAAAAAATTTGAAAAGAAAGGAAGATTTTTATAAGTACAAGGAAGTGGGACAAGGGAGTTATTCTAGCAAAGCACTGGACAGCAGGGGTCTATCAGTCAGATTACCTCATTAGTGCTGACCAGAAAATTCCAGACTGACCAGATAAGATTACATTTCTGGAAAAGGCTGAAACTGCAATTAGGTTAGGTATTAAGTCTTGGTTTGGTAACAGGCTTGGCATAGGTGACTCCATTTGGGGCCTCTTGTCACTTTTTTTTTTTTTTTTATAACTACCTTTTTTTGGATTGGTGTTTTCACCCATGTCGATGAGGAAAAACTGACCAACCAAACTGGCAAAGGAACTCCAGTCCCTGTCTCACAGCCCTTCGGATTCTTCTTTCCTACCCGGTTTCCCGCGTGCACGTAGGAGGGTATAAGTTAACCCTCCCTGCTTGTGCTCTGGGCTCAGACTTTCAGAGAAGGATCTCCTTTGGGCCGGTCGGACCGTGTTTAAGTAAATCTCCAAACCTCCTTGTCTCGGAGCTTGGTTTTTCTGCCCAGATCCAGTCCAGGTTCTGCAACAATGTAACCACCTGCATTCTTTATTTCTACTTCATTATCTTAGCCATTTTTTCATACCTACTCTAAATTCTATATCAAAATCTAGTGGAAAAAAAGAGTTTGTTCATCATATTTTTTATCTGTGACTACGTGCATTGTATTTTAACCCATTTGGCTGCAAAGAACATGCATGGCTTTTGTTTTGTTTTGTTTTGTTTTTTGTTTTTTTTTGTTTTTTTAATCGGTGTCAAGTGAAAGGAGCTGCAGTTGTCTAGATGAGAATGCATGACAAATGTGGGCCTTGGCTTATAAGTGTTTATTCTTTGGACGGTTTTGTCTATCTGCAAAGCTAATTAAATTTAAATATTGAAAGAATAAATATTCTAAATATTTCATTAGCTTCTCATTGTGCGAATGATTGAAATGAAGAAGCTATATCCTACCTAAAGTATAGATATGGTGGTAGTAGCTAAAAATTCAATCAAAATGTGGTTGTTATTTTTTAAATAACAACTGATCCACCATGTCACTTTGTATGCGGGATGACGATACGTATGAAAAACATTTTTTTTTCCTAAATCCCGATATATGGATAAAAATCAAATGCCCAATTGCTCTTGCCCTTCCTTTCCTTGTCTCCAATACTTGCCAAGTGCAACAATGTTGGAGGCTAAGTAAAGAACACATCAGGGAGTAATTACCCTGTGTTCTCACTAAAGGATTTTCATTAACAACCACCACCACAGGATAATAGTTACTGGATGTCTTCTGTGAGCAAAAGATACTGAAGGGTTAAAAAGATGGAAATTTAATTTTTATAACTGTTCAATGATATCTTCATTTACACATAAGGAAACTTAATATAGAGAGAGATTAAGTAATTTGCTCAAGTTCACACACGCTGTAAATTGATTTGAACCTGGACTGTGTGTTTGTAAATGCAATCCACAAGGAGCAGGCTGTCTAGGAGTTGGGGTAAAATATGCACATAAAAAGATGCCACAGACTGCCCAGGGGGATCTGCTTAGCATGTCCCCATTGCTAGAAATACTTCCATCCAGGCCACTTAAGACTAGAATGTTATATTGGACAACGCTCTTCTTTTTTCCTCTTTGCAACTATGCATAAAATAAGGCTATAGAAAATAGTTAAATGGAAAAATATCAGATGTTTACTAAATATCTGAATTCTATGTGAAAATTATGATGCCTTCTAGGCCAATCTCAATGCAGAGAGATGTTACAGCATAGTGGTTAAAAGCATAATTTTAGAAATCAGTGCATCAGGGGGCGCCTGGGTGGCTCAGTAGGTTAAAGCCTCTGCCTTCAGCTCAGATCATGATCTCAGGGTCCTGGGATCAAGCCCCGCATTGGGCTCTCTGCTCAGCAGGGAGCCTGCTTCTCCCTCTCTCTCTGCCTGCCTCTCTGCCTACTTGTGATCTCTCTCTCTGTCAAATAAATAAGTAAAATCTTAAAAAAAATAAAAAAAAGAAATCAGTGCATTAGCTATTAGTTTGGGGAACTTACTTAACCTCTATGGGCATCAGTTTTCTAATCTATAAAACGAATTTAATAATAATAGTTCCTCATAGGGTTGTCATGCAATTAAATGGGATAGTAATACTTGTAAAACACTCAGCACAGTGTAATAAATGTATAAATAAATTTTATTTAGCATGTCCCCATAATAAATTTTATTTATACATTTATTATATGTATTATAATACATTATTATATAATGTACATTATTATATACATTATACATTATACAATAATAATACATTATTATATAATGTATTATAATATACTATAATTATAAAATATTAAAATATACTATAATTATAATAATAAATACATTATTAATGTATTTATAAATACATTATTTATAAATAAATAAACTCAACACAACATAATAAATGCTGAATAAAAATTAGTTGTTGCTGATGTTGTATTATTATCCTTACATCTAAGTAAAGCATAAGAAACAGTCTTGTTTTCCTTAATGTTTCTCTCCAGGCTGTCAAAAACCATAGTTGATGGTTTCTTTTAGACTTCTGGAACGAATATCTGAGATATGGTCATCCTAGTGACATCGCTTTTGTGTTTTCTTATGGCTCATTTTCTTTCCTGGTTAACATAATTTTTCCTTTCTCCCCTTTTGCAAATGACATATTCTCTTTTCCTTCTTTCTGGGGTAAAAACAACCAACAACAATGACAACAACAACTTCTCTCTGCTGCCCTTCCTTGCCCAGGTCCCACAGCACACCTCACCCATACTCTCCTGGTGGTGGCTTGTGACTCCTCCCCCTCCTCCCTCCTCAGCTCCCCTATATGTCACACAGCCAGGAAGAAGGACCCATGGGAAATCAATAAAGTGCTGAAGGAAGCCAGAGAGGGGAGAAGTTATTTCCAGCTGGGAGTTATAGGAAAGATCTATCTGCATGGGGAGCAGAAATGGAAAGAAGACTATTGTGGAAAGCAGACATAGCAAAAACAAATGAGCTGCGTGATACACAACACTCTGGATAGTTCCTTTGGAAAGAAACTCTTCTGGTGATTGTCAGGCGATCTCACAGATTTTGAATGCTATGACTCTTCTAAAAACTTTTGGAAAAAAGATGAAGTATTATTCTATGTGGAAATTATGCCACTTCTAGTCCTATTGGGTTGGGATAGGTTTAGAGCCATTTACATCATGTAAGTCCCACAACAAGGAAACACATAGCTATGGTCCATAAGCTGCAGTGCGGCTGCTGCTAAATAGAAAGTTTTGCCAAAGCCAGCTTAGCTACCTGTCCACATTTGGGATGCAAATTGTGCTGCAAAACCCCTAAATATCTCCAGAGCTATGTTTGCAAGCAAGAGCAGATTAAAGAGCCTCGAAATATTTCCTCTTCACTGTGGCTTCCAAATTTTGCATAAGTACATCTTATTGTCAGCACCTCATTTGCACTCGGAACCCTAACTGCAAAGGACTCTGAGGAAATGTAGCTTTCGGGTTTCCAGCCCACGTGTGATGACATTCCAGCAGGAGGGGATACATTCTGAGTACCCCAGACCCTAGTATTTACCATTCCCGCATATCACAATAGCCTTGTATTCACGCTTGGATGTTCACTTGTAAATATGATCCTTCATATTGATAAGTCTGCACAAGCAGGTTAGTCTGAGATCTTTTGGGGTCTGAGTTACCCCACATTTTTGTCACATAATTAACAGCCTACAAGCACTTAACAGCAAGGAGCACTTCACAAACAGATACCTATAGACAGAATGGAGAAATGGCTGAACTACCTGGGAGTCGGGAACCTGAGGTTTGTGTGTGTGTGTTTTCTTCCCTCCAGGCTCCCAATAACTGTGTGTCACTGTCAACAAGACACCTAACCTTTCTGGGTTTTTCAGTGTTTTCTCCACCGTAACAAGAATAATGGTCTTGTCATTTCCCTGCCTCTAGGGGTGTTGTCAGAATTAATGAGACACCAGGGTAAAAAGCTTTCCATTTTTTTTTCCCCTCAGAGAATGCTGGAATGTAAATAAAAGTAATATCTCTATTTTGTGAACACTTTTCCCTTCTGCATGTCTTAATAACATTCAGAAAAGATTTTTTGAAGCAGCAGCAATTACCGTAGGTGTTACATGTAATGAAGGAACTGTATCTGCCAGGAAAAACAAAGGAGGAACCAAAAACTTGAGTCAGAATCTGCTCCCAACTTACTCTCTAATGGAGTCAGTAGGAGGGCTGAGGTAGTCGCAAGTAAAATATTACAGTACAGAGAGCATATGAGAGTAGGAGGAGAGACTACTAATTAAAGTTGCCATCCTGCTAGTAGAAAGAGAAGAGATGCTAACTGCTGACATGCCGAAAGGTTCTTAGACATGCTGGAGGGAGAAGACAAGGGGTGGAGGTCAAAATGTTTGTGCAGTACGGTTGAGCAGCTCAAAGCAATAACAATAATACCACTGCTCGTTTTATCCACCTGGAAGTTGGGCCTTCATAAAATGAAAAGTTCTCTGCGATTCCTCTGATTGATTAGCCAATGAACCGTCTGTTAAACATAGACACCATGTCCTACAGCAATGCTGTGACTTCAGTGGGATACAGTCCTCTGGTTTTGATTGACGTTAATGATGTCAAAAAAATACACATCTCAAAAAAATTTGTTCTTTTCCATCTGTAGATGATGAATTTCTAAATAAAGCTTTTCTCAGAGATAGAAAATAGCCAACTTCACTGAGATTATACTGGGGTCCATGCTTATAAGAAAATTAAATTGCTTTCTTTGCTTAGACGCTTTCCTTTTGGCATGCTGAGCATTTAAAAAAATATCCTCGGGGCATTTATGATGATCACTTCTGATGGATAAGGTGCGACAAAGCAAGGATGGACCACGTATCTGGGCTTGTACTCAGATTGAGAACTCGGGTCTCTCTCCCAGTGGTCATATTCGCCGACTGGCTCCTGAAGAAACACAGCGATCATTTCTTCTTCCCAAGTGTCTTTATGAGTACGGTATTGCTGAAAGTATTTAATCCAGTTACAGAAAATTTTCTATTTTCTCACAAATTTTCCCGCACTCAGAACAAACCGTATTAGTGCTTTTCAGTAATCACAGCAACTTTTCACATCCATCTTTGACCACATTGATCTAACAAAGCTAAAAAGAACTCAGCTTAATGGGACGATATATACTAAGTTCAGAATATGATCTTTTCTTATAAAAGGTCATTCCAGCCTCACTTCAAACTTCCTGCCTTCAACATTTTCTTTAGGATAATAATGGCCTATGCAGAACTTTTTTTTTTTTTAAGGTAAAAGTATTATAGAAACAAGGACTCCAGGTAGTTTAAGTATGTTAGGAGTCAGATGTGATAGAGAGTATGAAGCCTCATTTGTATCTCAAATATAAACAAGATTAGGAGTTAAGATGAGGTCCAAATGGGGCATTCAAAATAACATACTTATATCCTTTGCAAAGCCCCTCAAAAATAATATTTGGAGCAGTCAAAATAATTTACATACTTCTTGGCAAAAAGAAAAATTTGTTTTTACAAAGAGCAGGATGCAGGATTGCAGTAAAACCGCTAAGAATGTTTTAAGTGTCCAGAGCTAAATTCTCTGAAAGAGCGTGTGATGGAGAAGCAATCTCTTCATGGAAACCCCAGGGGTTTCAGGGGTACTGACCCGAACATCAGTGTAATTTCTTGCAGTGACCATCACTTATGCAGTGGTAGGGAATGTTCGTGAAACCCAAGGGTTTCCCATTTTTGTGATTTAGTTGGATGGGAACAGGAGAGGATAGTTGTACAACAGGATCAACGGTGCAAGTCAGATAAAAATTTAGGTCATTGGGGCGCCTGGGTGGCTCAGTCGTTAAGCGTCTGCCTTCGGCTCAGGTCATGTTCCCGGGGTCCTGGGATAGGGCCCTGCATCGGGCTCCTTGCTCGGCGGGAAGCCTGCTTCTCCCGCTACCGTTCCCTCTGCTTGTGTTCCCTCTCTTGCTGTGTTTCTCGCTGTCAAATAAATAAAATCTTTAAAAAAAAAAAATTTAAGTCATTGACCAGGTCCAGGGCGCATGGGGAAAAAGAGAGATACTTGCAGAAGTCGGTAAAGAAGAGGTATAGGCATCTGAAATATCAAGTGACTAGAAGTCTCCAGCTTCCAGCTCTTAGAAGTGAAAGAATAGGTAGGAAATATTCTCAGAGTGTCAGATAGCTTCGTTTAAATTTCCAGAGATTTTAGTTCCCAGGAAACAACAAGGTGTCGGGTAGAGCTAACAGCAGGTACCTGTTTTTTTGAAGAAACAAAAAGGGAAATTACTTCCTCAGTTATCAATTGCTGTGCAACAAATTACCACAAATTTAGTGGCTTCAAACATTTATTATCCAAGTTTCTGTGGGTCATGAGTTTGAGCCTAGGGTCTTACAATCAAAATGCTGGCTGAGCTGCATTTTTATCTGGAGGTTCGGCTGTTGAAGAATTTCCTTCCGGGTTTACTCAGACTGTTGACCAAATTTCTCTGTGGCTGTAGGACTGAGGGTCAGGGCTTTTTGTTGGCCAGGGGCTGAAGATAGCCCTTAGCAACTAGAGGTTCCTCTCATTTCCTAGAGGCTGCCTGCAGTCCTTCCCCATGTGGGCTTTTCCAGCTGGCCCCTTACCACATCAAAGCAGCAAAGAGGGATGCTAGCGAGACATCCTGTCATCTCTGCCTCGTTCTGTTGGATGGAAGTAAGTCACAGGCTGCACCCTAGATGAAAGGGCAGGGCTCGTGCAGAGATGTGAGCAACACAAAGGGGGAATCATAGGAACCTCCTTTGAGTCCTTCCTTATTAAGGAAGAAAACTCAGAGGTCATTATGACTTTAAGATTTTCTGCGATAGAATGAACCAGGTGCCAAAGACAAATAAATGCAGGAAAGTAACTAAGGACCAACAGAGACCAAGAGGGACAAAAGTGGAGCTAGTTGCGTAGTTCTGAATCTTAGAGGCACAGAGATTTTTCTATGTGGCTGGAAGAGGAAAACAGGAAGCTGCGTTAACCACAGAAGGAGAAAAGCTCACAGCGGGGCATACAGGAAGTTTGGGAGAATTGACAGCTTCCGCTGCAGAAGTTTAGGTTTAACTTTGGTTAGAAATATGGAGTAGAAATGATCGTTTTCCACTCAGGTGAATAGGTTGATATGTGAAAAACGTTGCTTACCATGGCATAAGTTAGAACAAAATGAAAGGAACCATGAAATAAAGGAGAGCAGTAGGGAGATGAGTCAGCCTGTGTAACTTTTCCACTTACTTATAGTTCATCAGCATTTGCTTCTTTTGCTTCATTTTAAACTTTTTCTGTTACTGGTTATAGATGCATCTCTCATAAACTTGGTTTTTTTTACTGCAGTCTAAGTCTCTGTTACAATATAGGAATTTAATCCATTCACTACTTTTTGTTTACTGTTAGACTTATTCTTGCCTTGTCTTATGTCTTTGTGTTATAATGCTTATTTTTTGTCCATCTTGTATATGGTTGATAGGTTGATACAGTAGTCTTTGTTCCATTTCTTATCTCTATCTGCCACATCCCACCTTCTTCCTTTTATTGCTGAGTATTATTCCACTGTATGGATTACCGTGGTTTGTTGATTTATTCACCACTGAAGAAACTTTGAGTTGTTTCCAGCTTTTGGAGCTCGTGAATAAAACCAATATTTAGATTCACATATGGGTTTTTGTGTGACTATTTCTTTTGGGTAACTATCGAACAGTCGAACTGAAATCTCTGAACTGATTTCCAATGTGTTTATACCATTTTGCATTTCTCCCAATACTTTTTAATGCATCAACTTTTATTTAGATGGAATTTTAGGTTGACTTAGAAACCAGTTAGATTAATATGGATATGATTTATTTGTAAGTCAAGGATATTAGTAAAATATGTAACTTACTATTCACTCCAGAAATTATACTTATAGAATCATATTTAATAAGGTCCTTTTCATTATGAAAAATGTCACCCACTTGTAATTATATAATTATATAAAAAAGATGGGAAAAGGTGTGTGAAATTTCCAATGATCTCTGGATAATCACTGTTATAGTTAAGATTCTTGGAAATCACAGAAAATTCAATTGAATGTGGTAAATATATTGGCTCTTGTAATCCACGTGAAGTGTAAAAGTAACAGGAACAATTAGGTTTCGAGAACATTTGGGTTTAGGATTCACAAAATGTCTTCAGGTGGCAGTTTCTCCCATCCTTCCACTCTGTTAATTATTGTTTCAAATTCATTCTTCATCTCCATGTAGTGGTACAATTATTCTAGAATTTCTATGTTAGGAAAGAGAAAATATCTCTGTCCAAATATTCCCAGCAAATGTCCCAAAAGTTTCTCTGACTGGACGAGTACAGTGTATGTGTCCACCCCTGATCTAATCCCTGTCTCAAGAGGCTTGTGTTGCTCTGATTGGCTTCTGCATGAGTAATTTGTTCCATTCATGGGCTGAATGGGGAAGTGTACCCACACTACACAGATAGAAAGCAAAAAGGGGTGATACAGGGCCACATGGGGAGATGGGAGATGGATCCCAAAAGAAAACCAGAATTTTTGATGCTAATAGTCCCAGTGTTTATAACATTATACCAATCAACCAATGTTTATACCCTTATGTTTATGTTTGTGGAACATTTATGTCTGTGTATGTGAGTGTATGGATACATACTACACAAAGTGTGTGTATGTATGTATCAATACTATGTAATTTATACATTATACTCAATTATAGATATTATTATATATAAAATAACCAATGGCTACACTGTTATAATTATTATTCATCTGTATTTATAAATATTATATACATATGTATACTAAATTTCTACATTATACAACAATTATACATACGCACACACACAGAGTATTTTCCTTGATTGGCATGTATCACTTTTAAAATAAGACAAAGTAAATGTTAATAAACAATGTGGCACAATCAATATTTCATACTCATGGCTAAGAGTTTACCAATTTAAAAAGAGCAGGAATAATTATGTGTTTAGATGAAAACTTTATGTCTTCAGGCCTTGACAGATACCCAAAAAGCATATCAATTTCTACCATGGGGTCAGTTATAACTTTATGCACCTAAGGAGATGACACGTGAATCTAAACATGTAAATTCAACAGTGGCTTAACAGTACTTCAAGTAGGCAAACTAAGCATAATTTAGTGGTGTTTTGAACTGTTTTCTTCATTTTCCCCAGGCTTCTGAGAATGGAAACCAGCAAATTCTAAATGTCAATCATATTTTACAATATTAACTTGAGAGAAAGTGCTTTCATACATCATTTAAAAATCAAGTCAACTAAAAAGAAGCAAATGGAAATTAAACCCATGGTTCCAAATCATAGCATGGAAGGAATTTTGAATCAGGCAGAGATCAATGACTGAATTCTGAAAAATAACCATTCTCAAATGCTGGTGATATTTAATGCAAACAGTGGAGAAAGGCACTCGAGGAACGCTGATGGCTTACATTCTGTCCCCTCCCTGATAAGCCTGGGCAAACTTTCAGGAGCTCTCATACCTCTCTCAATAAGACTTCCTGTTTTCTCCTTCCCTGCTCTCTCTCTGAGTCTGTGTGTCTCTCTCTCTCTTCCTGAAAGTGGTAAGTAGCTTTAGGTAGATTGAACGTGGAAAAAGTTCGGGTCAAAGGTGGTCAGGAGGATTGTGGTGGAAGAGGGATACAGTGCAACATTCCAGCTCATTTCTTCCTCCATCTCAAACTTAAGCAGAAAAAAAAAACAGGCACCTGGGTGGCTCAGTTGGTTAAGCAACTTCTTTCGGCTCAGGTCATGACCTGGAGTCCCTTTATCAGCAGCGAGTATGCTTCTCCCTCTGATCCCCCCCTACCCCCCGCCATGAGCACACATGCATGCTCGCTGTCTCTCTCTCTCTCTAATAAATAAAATATTTAAGAAAACAAACAAAACAAAACAAAAACAAAAACAAACCGACCATTGAGAGGAAATTATGGAAAGATACCTGTCCAGAACTATTAATGTGAACGATGGTGTTAGCTCCGGCTTTCCAAGAACAAAATAATCATCTTTAAGTCTTTCTTCTCCCTTCCAAATATGTATACCAATTCTGAGATTCTAAGAGATCTAGCCTAACGTTGGCCCTTTCTCAAACAGAGAAGGGGGAAAAATGGCCTGCTTGGCTAGGTTTCAAGGTCAAAGGAGGTCTGCCTGGCTTTGACATAAAGTTCATACGCTAATAAGATTTTTTAAAATTACTCCTATTCAAAGAAACAATTCACACAATCACTTGATTAAGTGCTTCAAATAACAAAAATTGGAATGTAATCAACTTCTTTGATATTTTCATTGTTCTATTACTTTGAATATTCAAACTGGTTGCCGAATAGATAAATAAATAAATAAATGACGAATCCTTGAGATAGTCCAAAACTGAGCGTTGGAGCAGAACCTAGGAATGATGGTTGGGAACAACCCACCTTGGCTGACACTTGCTTCTTATATAACACTTGGCTTTTCCAAGCCTGGAAGAGTCTGTGTTAAGACACCATGTGTGCAGTTCTTCCTGCCAGAATGCCAATGTTGTAGCTGTCTCTTATTGGACTCTACACTGGTGGCCTCCAGGTGGTTGAATGCTTCTATCCAGTTCAAATGTGTTTGTTTTATAATGACTGAATAGGTTATTTAACAAAGGATTATGAAATACGACAGAATAACTAGTTGAGGAAAACTTGAACAACATAATGCTAAACTAGTCATCAGGGTACTCAATAATTAGCTTAAACATACACAGGTAACTAAATACCTGTTCTTATTTTTCTTTTTAGTTTTATTTATTTAAGTAATGTCTCCACCCCACCTAGGGCTTGAACTCACAATCTGGAGATCAAGAGTCACACACTCCTCCAACCGAGCCAGCCAGATGCCCCAGCTAATGACCTATTCTTGACAAACCTGTAGTCTCTCTACATTAGCAACATTTATTTTTCACACTTTATTCATTAGAAAACAAAATCTACTGACGCTTACTTGTATCAGACACTGTTCTAGGCGCCCAGACACAATGATAAGTGCATGGGACATGGTCCTGCCAGTCCTCAGGAAAATATGTGCTCAGGTGGAGAGAGGGATACGCTAATCAAATAGTGATTAACAAATGTAGAAATGACAATTCTTTAAATACCGCAAAGGAAAAGTATATGAATAGACTTTTCAGGGCACTGAATATGGATGGCTGTTGGTAATTATGGGTTCTCTTGTGACTACGGCAAAGAAGTAAATTTTTATCCTCTTTAAATGAAAGGTTCTTCTCGAGCCCATTCCTGACCCATCTCATCCCTCGCTACCTTTTGCTGACTCCATTCACGCTTTGAAGGCTCAGATTTCTCCACCACTTACTATCTAGCCCGACTTGCTCCTCCACCTCCTTAATGAGGCCCCTCCTTTTCCATGTCCTCTAAATATCTCATTTCTAGAAGAGGAAAAATTCAGCCTTCAAGTGACTTCAAAATCTTTTTGTCTCAAACAGTGCCTAATGGCTCCATTCTTTGGATCTTTGGGTTTGGGTTAGGGGGAAATGTCCTCAGAGCGCTATTTAGAAAGCAGAGGGAGAGACAACACTCAGAAAATATACAAATTACTACTTTTAGGTAAAGTGCTGCCATATTAGTAAAGCAGATGGGTAGATATGTGGTACAGAAGAAGGCGTAATGAGTGGTGGTTTGGCACAAACAGATGAAATTCAAAGCAACTAGTCAGAGATGAGCCAGTCTGTAGGAATGACAAGGTCAGATAGTAGCAAGATGGATCCATAACTATGTACATTAATGAAATTCGATAAATATATGAAGTTCCAATATCACCTCTAAGTAATTTCCTCTGCCAGGAACAAATCATAGCGGACTTGCCTGGATAGAGCAGACAGAGGAGGTGGTTGGAGGTACATAGCAGGGGGGAAGGAGTGAGGACGGTCAGCTGAAACTCTTAGGGACGATTTTTCAAAATCACGTAGTCTCAGATCTTGTGACAGGCTTTTGAAATAATTATATCCTTTAACGCTGGGCTAAAAGTAAGCCCTTATCTCACAACACTTTGTCTGGAAGACAGAAGACATGATAGTTATCTTGAAATAGTTAAAGGACTGTAGTATTAAGACACATCAGGCCTATTGTTGAGGACTCCAGAGGACAGGGGTAGAATTTTGTCTAATAAAGAATTTCCTGACAGTGGAAGTTCTTTGAAATAGGAGTAGGTAACCTCATGGGGTACCTCGTGTGGCAATGTTCTGAGGCAGCACGGCCTTTTGTCAGGGCTGAACAGAAATTCATGCATCAACCAAAGATTCAAAATGAACTCTAAGCTTCCCACTTGCTCTACAACTTCCGCAGTGAATATTCCCAACCAAAAAATATCCTTAAGAAGACAGTGCCATTAAAATATTTTCATGTGAGAGGAAATGTTTTATAAGTACTATCACAAAACATGTAAGAAGCAATATCACAACTGCAAATTGCTGTGATACTTTCATTTTGATTCAATTTCATCACAAGTTGCTACAATGGATTTTTCTAGCTTTACATTGAACATGTAGGTATGCTTTGGAGAGGAGTTGGGGATTAGATTTAAAAAAGAGCATCATTTATTTTTAACATTTAATGTTTCAAATGTCTTGTTGGAATTTGCAGAAGTTTAGTGATCAACTCCATTATGAGATATAAATTCAACTTATCATTTCACACAAAATAGTCCTTGTGGGTTTTTTTGGGTTTTTGTTTTGTTTTGTTTTGTTTTGTTTGGCATGACGCATGGTTATAGTAGGTAATGCAGAAAACTTTGGAAGTGATTGCTTCGCTTTTTCTACAATGTTGACTGTGAGAGTCAGCAAGTACTCTTTAATTAAGATAGGCTCTTCAAAACAAAATTCTTTTCGCCTGAGTTGTAGCTTCTAAAAGATAAATAATTGAGCAGAGTCACTGATGACTAATATATATCACTATATATACCAGGCATATCATAAAAATGCCAATTTAAGATTTGCAAACTGTTCATTTCTATGACTTATGATAATTTTCTGAAGCTATGCTCCATGTCTGAGTTTCTTTTTCATGTTCATTCGTGTAATATTTGTTGATCTCCTACTATGTGCAAAGTATTGTTTTAGATCCTCTGAGAAATACACAGATGAATGAAAGATGGCATTTTCTTCCCTCGTATTAGAAGAGAAAATAAGACAACTAACCACACAGAACCAGAACTTAAGGTATATTCAATAAACATATTAATAGAGGTATAAACCAAGTATTCAGAAGATCAGACAGAGAGACAAACCTCTTCTTATTGAGGAGACCCAGATGGGCTTCATGGAGGCAGTAGCATTTGATCAGAACTCTAAACAATGAGTAGGATTTTATAAGTAGAGATGGGTCGTTAGATTTTGATGGAATGGTGAGAAAAAAAGGCAGAAGAGAGGAATGTTCAAGAATTAATCCTTAGCTCAGTTCAGTTGTTTTTTTTTTTTTGTTTTTTTTTTTTTTTTTTTACGAAGAAGTCATGTCAGATATGTCTAGGGTAGATCAAGCATAAGGTTGCAGCATCAGGCTAAAGCTTTGGACTTGAGCTTCTAAGAATGGAATGATCAAAATAACGCTTTAGGAGGACTGGTCTGAGAACAGTGTTTAGGGAGAGAGGTGAGATGAATGTGCTGCTGTGGGCTACGATAGGAAAACAAGCATGAGGATAATGGCAGCGGGAATGGGATGGAAGATCTAGGTAGGACAGATATTGGGAATAATTAATCTACAGAATTTAGTGTGTGTGGTGGGGAATGGGAGGAAGCAGGGGAATTTATAATAATTCCGAGGTTTTGGTCTCAAATGGTTAGCAAAACATTAATAAACTAATAAAAATACTGTAAAGAGGACAAAATGCTAGTTTTTGATTTTTGAATTTAGATTTCTTTTTTTTTTTTAAGATTTTATTTATTTGACAGAGAAAAACACAGCGAGAGAGGGAACACAAGCAGAGGGAATGGCAGCGGGAGAAGCAGGCTTCCTGCCGAGCAGAGAGCCCGATGCGGGGCTCAATCCCAGGACCCTGGGATCATGACCTGGGCCGAAGGCAGACGCTTAACGACTGAGCCACCCAGGCACCCCTGAATTTAGATTTCTTGATTTCGAGATGCTGATTGTGTATTCATAAGAAAACTTTTAAGGCATGAGAATTAGGAGATCAGGCTCTGAAATAAGATACACTGAGGCATGAATGCTTCCCCTACCACATATTTGGATAAATTACCCCATTCCCCTGAGTTTCAGTCTCCTCATCTGTAAAATGGGGATAACTTTTGCATTTAATCATAGGTTTGTATATAGATCCATTGAAATGGTTTATGTAAAATTCTTCTCATGGTGAGTGATAGCATGTGGCTTAATAGTAGCCAGCTGTTTTTACTGATAGTCTTGTTAGAGGCAAGAGGAAATATGAGTCTAGAAATTGTGAGAGAATCCAGGAATAAAAGTATAGTTACACATGTCATCCTTGAAACTTGGCTGGTTGAGGTCATTTTAAGGGATGAAAATAGATTTTCAAAACTTGGGGAAGTGTCCCATTTAGGACAGGGAAAAGAAAAGGGTTTACTAAAAGTACCAGAGAAAGAGTAACAAGAGATAATAGAGGGAACGCTCTTAAAGTCATGGAATACCAAACATGCACATTTCAATTAGAACTGCTAAGCAGGTCGAATTTTGCTAAAATCTTTTTTTTTTTTTATATTTTATTTATTTATTTGACAGAAAGGAGAGAGATCACAAGTAGGCAGAGAGGAAGGCAGAGAGAGAGGGGGAAGCAGGCTCCCCGCTGAGCAGAGAGCCCGATGTGGGGCTCGATCCCAGGACCCTGAGATCATGACCTGAGCTGAAGGCAGAGGCTTAACCACTGAGCCACCCAGGTGCCCCTAAATTTTGCTAAAATCTTAAGGATAGAAGGCTATTGAATTACTTAGGTCATCAGTACCATTCAAAGGCATTTACCAGAGGATTATGCTTCTGGATTTTGGCCTTTGGCAAGACTTCCTCCAAATTGTACTTGGTGGCCTTACATTCCATACCATTAATTATGCCTATCCTTTACCACCTTATGCCTAATTTTAAACATCCTAGTTGAGCCATATTATTTGTTGAGAATTTCTAATGCCTTCTATGATCCCTCCAAAGCCATGAGACTCTTTAACCATCATTTCTATGTTTATTTGAAATAAATGTAATAATACTACTTTGCAGTTGAATGGCATCTTCTGCTTTTAATACACTTTTAGTTAGACTAATTTTATCCTTACAATTACCTTATTATTTAGGTAAGGGAAGTATTATATTTCCTCATTTTATATGCAAGGAATTTGAACTTTCAGAATGTTATAAAGTGAATAAGTAAAAAACATTTGGCCTTAAATTTAATACGTAGTCCAGAATTTGCACCAAAATACACTCTGGTCCATTCCCTTCTGTATTTACCCTCTCTTTCCTACTTTAGAATCTTTCTCTGTGTTCTCATTTAGCAAAATTCATTCTTCCTCCTTACATCATTTTTTTAAATTTCTATCCTTCCTTTTATTCTTTATAAATATCTTTAATTGATACCTCATTTCAGGCCAGAGTAGAAGTCCAGATTATTCTTTTTTTATTTCAGGTGAAAGGGGAATGGTGAACTCTCTATACAGACCTGATTTTGGCTCTGACAGAAAGAGAAAGAAACAACAACCAAAAAAACAACCCATGATTAGAAGTTTAGCAAAAGCACTAGATAGTCTTGGTTGTCATGGAGACCACCAGTGTCTGCTTTATATGCAGATAACGTTCAGGAAGGGTAGGCAGGAAGATTACACATAGATAGGGCTCCCAAATGGGGAAATGGTAGCAATAAAATACGCTGTCGGCTTGGGGAGGTGAGAACTAACACACATCAGAGCAGAAAGTTCCAACTCGAGGTAGAGGGTTTGACTGGGAAGCCCAGGTAGGCAAGGTCTATGAGAGAGCTTATATGGTAAGCATTGGTACTGCTTCTGGAATATTTCTGGCTCTCTTCCTCCAAAGTAAGTGATGAGACTAATACTTCTGGCACCTTTGTGGGTAGGAGGAGCCATATGACTAGTTCTGGCCAATAAGCCAACACCAGAAGTAACTGTCATTTCCAGACTTAACATCTAACTGCTGGTACAAGACCCTTCAGAGCTCTATTTTCCTCTCGGCTGGTGATTGGCAGTGTTTATTAGCTTGAGTCCCTGAGTGACCAGGATGAGGTGAACTTCCCTGTTGACCCACAGACGATGTGTGGTGTGAGTAAGGAATGAGCATCTATTATTTAAAACCACTGAAATTATTGGGTTGTTTTCTGCCTTGGTGTGGCCTGGCCTGTCCTGGCTATTACAGCTCATGAATGGTAGAGGTCAAGTTGGCAGGCCATATATGAGAAGATTTTTCAGTTGTTTATTGCCGAGAGCCACAGAAACCTCGCTGTTTGACCAGGTTTCGGTGAGGACATGGCAGGTTTGCATGCCTCCTGCCATATGAACAGGGATTGGGATCTCTTCCTATATCTCTTTGTGTTACTCGAATTCCTTTTTTCTTTTTGGCCTAAGCCTTTTGCTCAAGTTGAGGCTCTGACCCACTTAACCCACTTCTAACCAGACCGAGATCTCCTTACAGAAGCTACATAAAGCAACCAAACCATTCCCCCGCCATAAAACCGTTAGAGCAGATAACTGCGAGGATCCTTTCCAATGTTTGTCCACCGAATTGTTGCAGATAAGATGATAAGGTACTTAAAGGCCAAAAACTCACACAGACCTTTAATGATCTACAGCCAACTTTAGTTCCCCCTAGGGATTCACATTCTATCATCTACACCAACACCTGCATTCCCTTACAATGGAGAGTACACGTAAGATAAGGTAGGAATGGTTAAATATAAAGACAATAGAGTTTTACTTCAGACTTTGCTAAAGGATACACAAGATGAGGCTCCCAGGTGTCTGCTGACCCCACAGCAAAAAAAGGCTTCTACAAACAGCTTGGGCCATTCTTCATAAACTCAAATATCGTCCTTCTTCTTTTGGTTAATGTGCAAAAGACATACGTGACTAAATCTTTTTCCAATACATAGAAACAGAGTCATAGAAATTGTTGTTAAGAGTCTTGTTCAAAATGAGATAAGCCTGTCTCTGCCTTAGTCTTAGAAAAAACTGTAGGTTCTACAAACAACTTTTGTTGATCTAAGCCCCCTTATCTAAGAAAATCATTGACTGTTTTCCATGTAACCTGCTGCCTATAAATAAAGAGTAAAAAACCAATGAGGCAGAGATGCCTGCCTGGTGATTGAAAGAAACCTCTGGCACTCTCATTCCTTTCGCTGACGCTGTCCATCCTTCAGGGAACCCCTGGACTGCCTGGGCTGGACCCCGGCAGTTTATTGCTGTGTAAGAAACCACTCCAAGACTTAGTGGCATAAAATAACAAGTGTTTTATAATACTTATGGATTCTGTGGGCCAGGAAAAGACAAGACAAAATGGAGCTGTTTTTTTCTGCTCCACAATGACTGGGTCAACTAGAATGTCTCCTTAATTAGATTCATCTGCTGGCTTTTTCTCACAATGCTTGGTGCTTGGGCTAGCTGGCTAAAGGACAGGCCAAAGTGGGCCTGTCCCCAGGAGCCCTCATTTGTGACCTCCCTGTGTGGTTTGGGCTTTTTGCAACATGGCAGCCAGATTTTGAGAAGAAGCATCCTGTGAATGAGCACTCCAGAAGGTCCTTGTGGAAGCTTCATGGCCTTTCATGACACACAGTGTCAGGATTTATGGATTCTATTAGTGATGAGAAAGTAATAAACACAGCCAAGAATCCAGCGGTGAGGGGTGGAGGGAGGAGTGGGCATGGAATTGGACTTTACTTCTCCATGAGAGGGGTTTCTAAGAATTTGCAGCCATTTACAAAGTCATCATGGGAGGGTAAAGAAAAGCTTACATAATCATGGAAGGAAACTCACGTGCAATGTGGCCAAATGACAGTTTATTTTGTCAACTTAAGATCTTATCTCTGTACAGTGTTCTGCAGCTTATAATACACTTTCATATGCCTTGCCTGTGTGGTCCTCCTCAAAATCCCATGCTGTAATGCAGCACTGTTATGGTTATCTCTAGAATACAAAAGAGTCAAAGAAATTCTGAGAGTGGGGCGCCTGGGTGACTCAGTGGGTTAAAGCCTCTGCCTTCGGCTCAGGTCATGATCCCAGGGTCCTGGAATCGAGCCCCACATCGGGCTTTCTGCTCAGCAGGGAGCCTGCTTCTCCCTCTCTCTGCCTTCCTCTCTGCCTGCTTGTGATCTCTCTCTCTCTGTCAAATAAATAAATAAAATCTTCAAAGAAAAAAAAAGAAATTATGAGAGAAACCTGAACTAACTAAATGCCATATCACGTAATGGATAGATATTTCAATCTATCTTCTAATATTTCAAGCTGCCCCCCATGTCTTATGCTGAATTAAATATAATATCGAATGCTTATTAGTTATGAAGCACTCTCTTGGGTGCTGGGGATATACAAAGATAGGCAAACTATCTTCATAAGCTAGTTGAGGAGGCAAACTTGTAACAGAGAATAAAACAAAAGGGCTAACAATAAGAGCCCAGTGACAAGGATGTGTAGAGGAAGGTGCAGGTCATTCAGACTATAAGGAAGTTGTATTTAAGCTAAAACTTAAAAAATAAGAAATATTTGGATTAGTGGAAAAAAAGGTTGCCAAGTATGTTCTGCATGAGCAAAGGCACAAGACATGACTGACCATACATGTTCAGAATTTATTCCGGAAGCCGGAGTGTGGCTGGCATATAAAGCAAAAAAAAGAAGAGAGGGAATCTAATACTGTAATTGGTCAATTCACCTCCAGTTGTCTCAAGCTGTCCTATAATGTCTTTACTGGAGAACTATGCAATGGTATGTATTAAATATTTTTTATGTATAAATCGTTTTCTATCCCTAGAAGTTGACTCATTGTCACTAATGTTCTCCTTGTTCTACCTTGTTCTCCTAAGATTCTTCAAAATTGTCTCTCAGTTGATGACTTCCCTTTCATTGAATACTACTCTTTTTGGTTATGAACTGCATATCCCCCTGGCAGAGTATTAGCCATTTACCTTCTCATATAGGCTAGAGCAGAAATTAATAATAATTTAGGTGGTCTTAAAATTTTCCAAAAAACATACTCGAAGGCATAAGAAATAATTATTACAGGAACAGGTAGGGAATTATCAGCTAACTTTATAGAATCACCCTTACTATGATCTAACTGTAAAATAACAGTGAAAAAATAAAACATCTTCCTTCTAGGCTGGTTTTCAAAAGGATTTTTCGATTCAGCTGTTAACACTCTTCTCTAGGCTACTCCTTCTTGCCCCACCCCTAGCTTCTACTCTCCTCTCCTCCCGCCTCGAATTACTCAAAATCCATTATCTATTTGTCTATTTCCTGTCACCCGCCATTAAATGCCCTTCTGGTTATAACTACAGGGATTAAATGCTTTGCACTTACAGAAAAATATTATCTCCCCAGGATTTTGCTATCTAACTTTTCATGACCACTAGGAGATAGTGAACATGAAATGATTAAATAGGAATGACTTTGAACTACTGTTGCTAAGAGTATTTAATATACCATGTTGAAAGTGTAATGGCACTGAGCATATGGATCTGATTTCATTTTATGCTCCAAACAGGAAATTACTTTCTTGCCTAAAGACATTCAAACCCTTGTGAAGTCCCCACAGCGTGGAGAAGAATATTGGTCCTGCAGAGAGAATGAAGCAATTAAAACAGAGGAAACTGATCTTGCCCACCCCCACGTGCCCCAAACAAGGCACCACATCACATGGCCAGTGTGTTAAAGCATACCCGCTGAACTGCAAAGCCTTCTGGAGAATTCAACTGACTCTGAGGAAATCAACAGGTACAGTGCCCAGCACATGGTAGCAGCTATATAAATATGTTAGGAGAAAGACGAGTACTAGAAGACTGTATTTTGGGCAAGTACATAAGCATAATTCAAACCTATTAAGAGCCTGAAAGAAACAGATATCCCAGTCCCAATTTAGTAGGAGAGTGAACTGGATTCTATTTCTATTTCTCGAAGGCTAGAAATTTTCTAGAAATTTAAAAAACAAGCGTTTTGTTTTTTAAATAATCAAATCCTTTAGAAGACTATACTAATAGACCTTGTTTGTACAGTATGTGTAAGGTTATGCCGTAAATTTGGTCTATCTGTCATGATAGAGTGCAGGTTCAGTTAATTAACATACATATTTTTGCTATTTTCATAAAGTTCATAATGAAATAACCCTGATAGCTATTGTTTAATGTAGATTCCTACATGCAGTGACCCATGTCTGGCTATTCCAGTTAACATTCTAGTGCCTTGATTGGCAAAACTGGGAGAGAAGTAATAGAATTGGGTCTTTAAGAAACGAACTCCATGCTTCATAGGTAATTCTGTTATTAGAGAATAACTTGAGACTTAGGAGCCCGGGTAACTTGACCAGTGTAACTACGCGAGTAGGAGGAGGAAGAATCAGGACCCAGATATTGGATTGTCTAGCTCTAAAAGTCAGGCTGTTTTGTTATTTGTCGCTGCTTCAAGGCAGAGGAAACGACTCATGCCCCACCGTTGAGCCTATTCAGTGTGTGAGGCATCTCCTGCGACAGTTAGCCTAGCTGATAGAAGGATCGAAGCAGAACTGCTGTATTTACTCACTGACTATTTTTGCTCTGTTGATCTTTAGCTGTAAGGTACATACCACCGCTTTTAAGAAAATGTGTACACCTACGATGAGAGCCACAGGAGTTTACAGATGCGGCTGCTGAAATTCTTCCGTTTCATATTTAAGGAAGAATGTGCAACTAGTATCTATCAGTATTCTCGGAACTTTCTTTTCTGGCTAAATTTAAAGTCTTTTGCTAAGTGTATGACTGAAAATGACATTTAATAAAAATATTTTAAATGGTGGTAAATGTTATGCATTCTACCTCTGAAAGGTCATTTTCAGAGGAGAGCATTTCAGCTTATGATTACATAATTGGGCCAAAATATATCTGCAGGAATGAATAGGCATCTCTTGCTTCATCTTAAGAGTTATGACTTTGGCAAAATGCGTAACTTTCAGGGACTGTCAAGATCTAAGAGAAACGGTTTCCTCAGAACTGCAGACATCAATAACATCTAGTTGGAAAGGTATTTCCAACAGTTAGCACTTTTAGAGTTGGCATTGCTTTCAATGTTTTTAAACTGTCCACATAAAAGAAAATATCTGTCAAATGTTCAGAGCAATGATCTTTTTAAACAAAGTCTTGCATTAAGGAGCTAATAGAGACTAAAATTAAATGCACACAAAGAAACAAACAAATCATTTCAGGGGCCATAGCCTCTCTCTTTCACTCTTGGCCGCACCTTATTTTGTGCGGGTATCTTTAATATTATGTCAATCACTCATTCTTTTCTAAATATGTGCATGAAAATTATATGGTAAGTACTTTTAAAGGCATTTTTGATCTCTTGGGCCAAATTCTTGACAGACAGCTCTTATCATAGTCCTGGGAGCAATAAAAAAAGGTGTCTGCTGTTTTCAAGGGCAATCAGCTCATTAGCAATGGAGCTGATACGGCAATTTAAAGTATTTCCAAGTCGGTGCTGACTAAAATGGACACAACTGGATTACCTTGAGGAATTTCCCATAGTTATTTCAACACACCATTTAATGACTTAAAAATAAAACATCTCATCCTGTTAAGCAGAGCAGTTGAGCACCCATATGACTCGGGAATAGAATCATTTGAGAGCAGCAGTAGGTATGTATATCCCTGAGAGGAAAGCATTGAGACGCCATGGTGAAGATGAACAAGTAGTTTTTAAGACTAAATATGGTGCAGGCATGTGTTTCCATCACTGCATGTGTTTTGGTTAAAGCATTTTAGATTATTTATTGAAATACAGTAGATAAAGATACAGCTTATATATATATGTGTGCACATGCATAGTTTAAAACAAAAGTGCTGATAAATAGCATCGCATTCCCCTATTTGAAATTAAGAATATCCTTTGGCTGTAAAGACTTGGATAATTTGGACCAGAAGGGGTACTGAACCTAAGTGCTCTGGGATAATGGGATGAGAAAGGAAGCTGAGGCAGGGCTGAGGAAATTAACCTGGCTTTTGTCTGGGTTCCCAACAGGGCAGCGGCCAGCCTCCAACGCACGGTGTCCAAAGGGTGAGGAAAGGTTTGCAAGAAGTAACAATCGTCGGTATAGGGGAGATGGCCATATCACGGTTCCAGATGGTCTCTCTCTAAGCCAGGATTAGAGAGAGCAAGACGCAGCTCCCAGAAGCTGAGCCAGGGCCCCTGGTTTCTAGTCTCAGCAGGAGATGGTGCTGCGAAAGCCAGAAAAGCAGGTTTTAATATCGTGTGTGTTCTTTGGAATCAGTTAGACCTGGATTATAATCCTGGCTCTCCCACATACTCAACATGTTTTGTAACCTCTTTAAACGTAACCTCTATAAATCTCAGTTTTATCACTGGTAAAGCGGAACAAGTAATATTGCAAAAGATTTTGTTGAGGGGGCGCCTGGGTGGCTCAGTCGTTAAGCGTCTGCCTTCAGCTCAGGTCATGATCCCAGAGTCCTGGGAT
>CM053604.1:79910167-79931536 GCA_028646535.1 Procyon lotor
AAGATTTTATTTATTTGACAGAGAGAAACACAGCGAGAGAGGGAACACAAGCAGAGGGAATGGTAGCGGGAGAAGCAGGCTTCTTGCCAAGCAGAGAGCCGGATGCGGGGCTCGATCCCAGGACGCCGGGATCATGACCTGGGCCGAAGGCAGACGTTAACGACTGAGCCACCCAGGCTCCCCTATTTTATTTTATTTTACTTTACTTTATTTTATTTTATGTTTTAAAAGATTTATTTATTTGTTTATTTATTTGACCGAGACAGAGAGGGAAACAGAGAGAGTGCACAAGTAGGGGGAGTGACAGTCAGAGGGAGAAGCAGGCTCTCTGTTGAGCAGGGAGCCAGAATCTGGACCCGATCCCAGGACCCCAGGATCATGACCTGAGCTGAAGGCAGGCACTTAATGACTGAGCCACCCAGGTGCCCCTCATTCCAGGTTTTAAAATCACGAGCTTCATCCCAGAGATGTTGGTGGAGTCTCTCTCTGTTCATGTGCCATTTGCCATCATCAAGAATGATTCTGCATCTGAGTAGTGAGAGCCACTGCTCAATGAAAGGTCCATAAACCGAGGCTTAACAAGGTAGAGGAGGAGTGAGAAAATAGAAGACCATGTGGTCGCTTTTATAGGTTCTAAGAAGAAAACCATATGTGTCTGCTTAGAATTTTGTTGTATCTTTCTCAGAATTATTGCCTCCTTCCTGGCCTGTTCTGCTTTGCTAAGAAGCTCCTGAAGATGTGTCAAAATAAGTCCTAACTGGGACCAGTTAGGTCTCATCAGTTTAAATGCATTTTTCGGATTTGCACTAAAGAACATTACCAGATACTTTCTCAATGTTCCCATTTCCTTAGTTATAAAATGGAGGAGTTGAATGAGAAGTTCTTTAAGAATCTTTCAATTCATAAATTATATGATTTGGCTTTTTCTAGAATATCACTTTCAGAGACTAGGACATATGATTGTTGTAACCCTTTTTTAACAAAGTCCTTATGGAACTTCATGTAACTAAAAGACGTTGGATTAGGTCCCAGGTCATTAAAACTAACTTCTGTAATGTAGTGGGCTCTATTCTGTAGAGATTTTAGTTTCTAACATATGTGCATTAAATAAAGTAATTTCTAATGAACTAAAGCCTGAGAGAGATCTGACTGTTTCTCAGTATGTTCTGTCTCAGCAGTCTCAGCTGATAGAGTTGTCTGTAAAGGAAGTTACCTTGAGAATTCTATTAATGGTTCCTATTAAAAGCTTCTCACTTCAACGTATTGCTTAAGCCTTAATAGCTGTTCTGAATTCTGTGTCAGGCTAATTCTGACAACTCTCGGCTTTGCAAATATCACATATCTCAATAACTGTTATTACTTCTTCAAAAGCCTTTGCTTTGTATTTTTTTCTCCTTCTGACGTGTTATGTCACAATAACAATAACTGACACCTCCAGGCACATCGCATGTGCCTGGCTCTATGTTCTGTGTGTTGCTTGCATTGCCTCGTTTAATCTTCATGGGAATCTTGCAGGGCGGTGCTATCATTACCTCCATTTTGTGAAAAAGCAAATTAAGGCTTTGGAAGGGTGAATCTCTTGCTCCAGGTCATGCAAGTGGTAAAGTCAGGACCTCAAATACCAAGTTCGTATTTTTAATCACTCAGCTTTCTAGATGAGCATGAGGGAGAGGTTGACAACGGGGATGGCAAAAGCTTCTCAATTTAGATGTGTGACCTTCACTAACAGAATAACTGCAAGATTTTCAAGTGTATTTTATTTGAGCATTGTCGATATTTTGTAGAACTTGGGGATTCTCTTTTGTGGCAGATATTTTGCTTTCTATAAGCCTGTTCATTGTATTTTTCTCAGATGGAGCTTAAATCTATTTTTATCAAAACTAACAATTCATCCATGCTTTTAGGAAGTTTGGTAATTGTTTCTATTTAGAAATGGCTTATAAAACTTCCCTGGAGGATCTTTGCCTTTTATGCTCTTGAAAAATAAATTATTTTGAGTTTCTTCTGTCCTCAAAGAGCTATTATTATTACTAACTGAATCCTTAGCATCACAAATAGGCCAAAGGGTAAGAGGCTTTTATTGATACTGTTCATTAAAATATTCATAACTAGGAATTTAAGATGCATTCCCTGTTGAGTGTAATCAAGCTATTATTGTGTGTGCGTATCTTTACCTCCTTATTTTTTTTACAGTAATTTTCCAAAGTATAAAAAGTGTTAGACTTTATAAGTGAAATGTGTACTTTTGCTTTGGCATAGGGTGGGAGATGGGAGAGAGTGTGTAATAGAAGATTTTCTCCCCTTCATGTACTCCGTTAATTGTTAAATCCATAATCGAAGCATGGTACAAGGGATTGGGCTAGGTATTGCAGATACAGGGAAATAAAAGAATATATGGTCTCTGGAGCAACAGGAGATATACTTTAAAGAAATAAAGGGCAACTTATAAAGTCTCAAAAGAATACTGACAATGCTAAATGCTTTAAAAAAAAAGAATTTGTGTGGGATTGTTATGAAAGATTTAACAGAAGATGAGAGTTGAGCTTGTCCATGAAGGAAGAACAGGAATTAGATGCAGGGAGAGATATGCTGAATTGAAACTAGAGGCAGAACCATGACATCAAGAGGCACTCAGGTCAATGACTAAGACCTCCAGGCTCAAGGGGAAAGTGTGTATAAGGGCAAAGTTAGAGAAAAAACAAGTGTAGCTTATGTTCTGGTAATAAAGAAGTTTGAATGCTAATCCAAGAATCTTGGATCTTAATCATCAAAGAGGCACTGAAAGTTTGAAAGTGGATAAATGACATGATGTTGTTTAGGGATAATTTCTTCTTAAGGTTTTATTTGAGAGAGAGAGGGAAAGAGAGAGAGAGCACAGAGGGAAAAGCAGATTCCCTGCTGAGTAGAGAGCTCCATGTGGGGCTCAATTGATCCCGGGACCCTGAGATCATGACCTGAGCCGGACAGTGGGCACTTAACTGGCTGAGCCACCAAGGCACCCTGTGTTTAGGATAATTCTTAAAGAAAGGTAAAATCATGATTCTTCAACAAAATAAAAGATAAGCATGTATTGAGGATTTTATTTAACTCACAATAAGGGAATGAGACAGATGTTCAAAAGAGAATCCAAAGAACAGGCACATTTTTTGATCAGGAATATTGAAAGAAATGTGCAAATAGAGGCAAAATTGGTTTTTTGGAGATGGGGGGCTGTCTCTCCACTGCACAGGATTTATTGGCTTGTCTCTAGGCAAGATTTAGTTTGCATTTTGATTAGCTATCTCCAACATTTAAAATTGTAAAAATCAGAAAAACCCAGAAGAATGTATAGCACTGTGCAGGTTGAATTGAAAGGAAAACTAGAGGTTTCTATATGAGCAGTTGGTAGTTTGTAATATGAGTAGGATGGGAAGAAGGAGGAAATACAAGATATTGCTTGAATGTACTTGCATTATCAGTCATGAACTTACAAGGGAGAACGAGGAATCCATGATTACACTGATATACCAATAAATTGTGACTCTCCAAGGGAAGGCAGAGTGAAGATGAGGATCATTGAGAAGTCCTGCTCAAAACTTTGAGGGTAGGTACTGAATGGGGACAGGGAAATAGAGATGTATGATAAAAGAAGGATCATTCCAAGCAGAGAATCAGGGGGCTTTAAATTCAAAAGAAAGAGGATATGAAATTTAATTTTAGGATTGTGTCTTTGCATGGTATTGTTTCTTTGCTAAAAATAATTATTGTGATGGTAGGAATTGGGACAATAAAACACCACCAAAGAGTTTGTAAATGTCTCCGCCACTCACTAAGCAGTTTAACCCTGAGCAGCGTGCTCTTGCTGCGCTATATATGGTTTACTCAATGGTAAAATGGGGATGAAAGCTTTTTAAGCATCATCATGCAGAATCATTGAGTTGAACTGTAGAGCACTTAGAACAATGCTTGGAACTCAGGTAAGCATTCAATGAGTATTCACTGTTATAATTATCGCTAATTATATTAATGAGGCAATTCACTTTCCAGAGCATTTGAATACATTATGGTAATATTAGTCAGTGTTCTCCAGAGAAACACAACCATAGATGTGTATATATAAAGATACTTGTTTTAAGGAATTGGCTCCTACAATCATGAAGACTTGGTGAGTCCAAAATCTGATAAGGAAATATGGCAGGCTGAAGACCCAGAAAGAGCCAATATGGTAGTTGAGTTCCAGTTTCTTCTTTTGTCCTTGTCAGTACTTTAACTGATTGGATGAGACCCACCCACGTTATGAGAGACAATCAAAGTCCACCCATTTAAATGTTAACTTCATTCAATAACACCATAACAGAAACAGGATGTTTGAACAATGTTTTAGTCAGTTCAGGCTGCTATCATGAAATACCGTACACCAGTAGCTGAAATAATAAAATTAATTTTTCATAGTTCTGTTGGCTGGGAAGTCCAGAATCAAGGTACTGGCAGCTTCATTGTCTGGTGAAGGCTCTCTTCCTATTTGCAGATGACTACCTTCTTGCAGTACCCTCTTATTGTGGCGAGGGAGGGGAGAGAGACACAGATCGAGGGAGAGAGAGAGAGAGAGAGCACACTCTAGTCTCTTTATCTTTTTATAAGGACACTAACCTCATTGTGAGGGCTCAGGACCTCAATAAACCTATTTGCTTCCCAAAGACCCCACCTTTTAGTACCATCACATCGGGAGTTAGGGTTTCAATGTATGTGTTGGGCAGGGGCTTGGGGGAGATACAAACATTCGGTTGAGAACACCAAATACCTGAACACTGTGATCTAGCTAAGTTAACACACAAAATTAACCATCTCAGTGGTTAATCATCTTAGCATCCCAGGGTCTGCCTATTTGGTCCACTTATTTAATGCCATAGAAAAGTGTACTTACCATTGCATGCCATAAGTTAACCATTTCTTGACAGAGTTGTGTCTTTTAGAGTGTCCTTCTTTCATTCTTTTGTCTCATATTTTAAAGGGTTTTTTCTTCACCTCTTGCATATTTAACTAGTGGGACCAGATGCCTAAGCAGAGGTCTAGACTTCTGGGGGAGGTATTCAAAAGCATCCTCTTTAAAACACATAGGTGCATATGGTCAATGCCCATTCCTAATTCATAATGAACCCACCTGGAAATAAAAGCAAATGAGGCTAATGGAAATTTATTCAGATTAGATTTTTAAGTTTTATAAAATCTTGTGTGAGATCTTATTGTGTTTTTCTTTCGATAAAGTTTGAAGAGCTCCATACTGAGGCTTATACTGCACGTGATGCTAGCATTGCTGCTGTTCTTCTGGGAGTGCCTTCTTTTTTTCAACCAGGCTCTTTCTTGAGACTAGCTGTTCTCATTCTGTAGCTCAGCCCTTGCTATACACACCTTGGAAATGCTGTAGCAGCGGACATCCACCTGTTTATCTATTAATCATCCTGAGTCCTTACTGAGTGGCTCATTCTTCATTCAGGGATCTCTGGAGTGTATCTCAGTCTCAGCCAGTATGCTACTTTTGTGATTATAGTTTTTGGTATTTATTTTACAATGAAGTTCTCAGGTACGAAATTATTTTCTTGTCCAAGGTTAATAGAAAGGCTTATGATAGTTTGTCTTTCAGCTTAAGTCCAATAGTGCAGTTATTTGCTTCCTTATCACCTGGTTAGAAATTCTTTTTCCTGGCATGTTGACTTGATACCAGTTTTAGAGATCATTTTTCTTTTCAAAATATCTTAAAATGTGAAATTAAGACATACTGACTGTAGAAAAATAATGAAAAAAAAATTACTAAGGAAAAGCTAACAATTTCCTTTCACCGCCTTGAGGAGACCAATGCCAACAAGTTGATGGGCACCCTTTGACCTCTCTCCAAGTTTATAGGAACATACACAGTTTAGTGTTATTTGTTTTTGTACATGGCATCACACACATTTATCTGCACTTTGTATTTTCCTTATTTAACAATATACTTTAGGTAACCTTCCAGGTCAACAAATGCATTTCTCATTTTTAAAATAGCTACTGTTTTAACCTGAGTTTCCCCCAAAAGAGCCTGAGACAAGGGCTTGCCTGCAGGCAGCTTATTCTGGAAAGTGATCCCGAGGACCAGGAATGGAGGACCAGAAAGAATAAACACAGGAAAAGGAAAAGTCGGCTAGCTAGTCGTTCCCTACGGAGCTGCCCAGAACTGTGGGAAACTAGGACTTCTGAGGAGCAGTGTAGAATACATCTCAGAATTGTCTGCTTAAAGGACTGGAGAGAAACCACTTATATGCTTGTTCCAACTCTCCAATAGACAGGATAAGCCCTGTGTTCTTTCCAATTGCAGGTTTGTACCTGAAATGGCTGTGAGTTCCTACAAATGTTCCAAATGCTGATGGACTGAGACTCTGAGCACAAATCAAGAAATATGTGATGCAGCTGAAGGAGGTTGCTGTCAATTATACCTATAAGCAGCTGGTTGCTACAGCAACAGCTGGAGTAAAATGTGGACTGAAAAGATGTGAGATGATACCCGACAGATGTCTAAAACAACTGCATAATGTTCTGTAATGTGTATGTACCACATTTATTTAACTATACACAGTTGGAGAGATATTTGTTTTGTTTCCAGTTTTATTTTTTGCCACCACAATGTTGAACTGAACATCGCTACACATACATTCTTATTAGGGGATGCTTTTAGGGCTATTTAACATATTCCCCAAAGTAGAATTGCTGGCTTGAAACACTTTTCATCTGTTAACTCACTCAGTCCTCCCCCACCGCCTAGTTATTATTACTGTCCTCATTTTTCACATGAGAAATCAGGGGCACACAGGCATCTAGGAAATGGAAGCAGTTAGAATTTTTTAATGAATCCTGAAAGATTAGATTCCAAGTATTTCTTGACTCTAAAAAAGAAAAGATTTTAACATAAAATCAACATGTTTTTATTTCTGTAACCTGCAAAACATGTTTCCTTGCAGCCATTAGAACATCCTCTCTCCAGGAAAGGGGCACAGGAGAAGGCCACTCCCAGAAAGAGGAGGTTCTGATCTAGCAGAATTTTTTGTTCACACTGGCAATTTACCTGGAAGGTCACGCCTGGGGTGGACTAAGGGAATGACTAAGAGAATGACTCTTAGTTAAGGGCTATGAAGTGGATAACTCACATTGTAAACCTTTGCAGGAGGAAGCCCTGGGCCCTGACCAAAATAAGAGAAACCACATTCAGGAACCCAACTTATGAAACGAGAAGACAGCAGGGGAACTGGCTATCAGGCAGACACAGGAATGGGCATGTTATAGGGCATGTAATTAGGGCTAGGGTACAGAAATCGTTGATAAAAATATCTTAAGTTGTTGAAGTAACGCTGAAACAAAATGTTTAGATTCTTGAGGGGAACTCAAGATCATGTTGTGACCCCAGTATTAAGGAGATGCTCTTCTAAGCTCAAAGAGAGAAGTGCTTAGGTTCAGATGAAACTAATAACAAACACATCACAATCTGAAGGTCCATTATGAAGCAGAGATGAGGAACCTAAAGATCTTCCAGTAAATTCGGTTGATTCTTGATTGCACTTGATCTCTGGTCCAGTCATAATCCCAAGATGAGGTCTCACCAAGGGGTAACGGGTAGTTCCTAAGTTCAACAAACTGAACTTCTAATGAGTATAATCAGTACGTAAACACAGCTAATTTGAACATGATCTGACATGTTGTGTTAGTTCTCCATTGCTGTTGTAACAAATTACCACAAGTTTAATGGTGACACAATTTACTTTCTCACAATGTCTGTAGGTCAGAAGTCCATGAGAGCCCAGCTGGGTTCTTTGCTTACAGCTTCCCAAGGCTAAGATTAAGGTTTCCCCCCCGGGGCTGCATTCCTTATTAGAAACTCAGGAAGAATTGGCTTCCAAACTCATTCAAGTTGGTGGATGATTCCACTTCACTGTGGTTGTAGGACTGAGGTCTATTTCTTTGCTGGTGGTCATCCAAGGGGTAGTTTTTGCTCCTTTAGCTGCCTGCATTATTTTTCATGCTTTCTGCTCATTGCCCTCCAGCAGCAAGGAGTCAAGTCCTTCTCAAGCTATCCACCTCTGACCTGCACTTGGATATTTCAACTGAAATCTATCATCCCCCCCCTTACCTGTTGTTTTTGTGTCTTGACCACTTCCAGCTTACCCACCTTATCCCCACTACCAACCCTAACACCATACCCAAGAGTGATTCGTATTCCAATGTTTCTGGTCTCAGTTCTTGATATCAATATTTTTAGCAATTAAAATAATTACATAAATACATCCCAGAGTGCTGTTTGATTCTTATGCACTTTGCATGTGCCATTCCCTTTACTTGGCATACCCATCCCAAGCTCAGACAGCTCCCCATTCTGAAGCCCCCCATATATGTGGTCACTCTCTATTCTTTGCTGCTCTGTACTTGTGCACACTCTTGTGGTTGCAAACATTGCACTGTATTGTAAACAGCTGTTAATACATCAGATTCTTCTAGAAGTACACTATGGGCTGATTAGGATTCCCCGCCTTTTCTTCTTCATATTCATCATACTTAGTGGAGTGTATGGCTTGTAGTAATAGATATTTAAAAAAATCAATGTTGAGATAACTTTGAGTTTATCTTAAAGGCAACAGGAGGTCACCAAAGTCAGTTCTTAAGTCAGTGAAAGATATTATCAGATAAATATTTTAGTAAAATAATTCTGGCACTATGCTAGGTGGATTGGAGGGAAATGAGAGACAGGTGGCTGAGAACCTATTTAGGAGGTTTCTTTATAATCAAAATGAGAGATGATAAAGGTCTAGCAGTGACTGTGGAAATGGGAAAGAATGAATAAATTTGAAATTATGACAGGCGGGTTTTCTGACTTATTGTGTGATAGGACGATGGAAATGGGGGAAGAGAGAAGAGGACAATGTTTTGGTTTGGGGCTTGGCTGACCAGATGAAATAAATGTTGAGTTAGGGGACTTACTAAGGAAGTCTTTATTCATGGGGGAAAAAAATACAAGGTTTGGTTTTGAATGTGTTGAGTTGGAGGTGCTCAGAGACATACCAGTAGAAATATCTAGTAGGTTGTCATATACAGAGGTTATATATATACATTGTATGTCTTTAAAACATTCTGCCAAATATGCATATTGATTTTTAAAATGTTTAAACAAATTTATAAAACATTTCTTATCTTTTATTGCTAAAATCAAAGGCTTTATCTCATTCTATACTATCTAGACACAGTACTTGGTACTGTATGCTGAGAATCAAGAAGAGAAGAACTAAGGTGAGAAGGTATTGGCCCTCTTCACCTCTCCTTCATTCCCACCTCCTTGGTGAGGAGGAGCACAAACACACACCACGTATCACTGTGGAAACAATGGATACACAGAGATCAAGAATGGAACTTGCTCAAGGTCCTGTGGGAGGGAGTAGTGGAACTTAACTACAGTTCCTGACTCCTCAAATGTAAATGTTTATCTCCAGAGAGCATTCGACATAGAGTTTGACTTTTCAAAAGATGTTGAAGAATCTCTTCTCTCCCAAGATCTAGCAATAATGGGTCCTTGAAATGCTGTCTTTTTTTTTAGATTAAAAATATTTAATAAAGTACTTTAAAAAACCCCAGCTGTAAAGTAAACCAGCTCTGCAGAGAAAAGATTATCACAATATTAAAAAAAGAAAGAAAGAAAAGAGAAAAAAATGATAAAGAAACTAGGCTATAGGCAAGTCAAAGGCCATCTTAGAAAATGGCACGCGACTATAAATAACGATTGACTTCTATGTTTATCTTTCTTCTGTTTTATGTTTTTTATGTTTATCTTTCTGTTTCTTCTTGTTCGTTATCCAAATCCATTAGGCAAAGTAGCACAGCAACTGAATGCATTTTGTTGAAGCTATGACATAACACAAAAAGGCAAAACATGGAAAATCACGTTAATGAAACATAATTTGGGGAAATAAGGAAATATTAACTAAAAATATTGTGAACTGTAGCTCCAAGAAACATTTCAATGGTTGTTCTCCCTGTCATACTTTAGGATGTGAAAGACCTTTTATTAAAAATCCCAAGGAAAAGATTCCGTTATCTCCTGAAAGCCTGTCTTAATGGTATTGTTTCCAGAGAGTATTATGCTCTTGAAAACCTGTGGCATTAGTCCTTTAGTTTATACGGATTTTCATGATTCTAGACAAGACATTTAAGGCCACCCTTCCTCTGTGACCTCTAATGTGATGGAAAAGGCTAAGTGTCACATGTGCTCTGAACAGGAAGGGAAAGAGAACCCAGGAGGGATATTTCATGAAGCAATCATTTCCCTGAAGAGTGTGATCACACTGTGCAGGTTTTGTGCCTGGTTAGTGTCTCTAAATACAGATTTAATTGTACTGTGATAGCATGTTCATACTCACCAAGGATATAAGAACAAGTAACAACTTTCTCACCAGTAAGGCATCTTATTTACCTAGTGCTTTCTGGCTGCATAGAAACCACAGACAATAAATCTCTCTCGAACATTTATGAGATTTCCTTTTAAAATGCAGGAAATGTAGCCCTCCTACAGATTGCAAGCAATTCTAGCAATTCTAAACTCTTTCCTAGGAGATTTCTCCTTAAACTCTTTGTGCCAAAATGCAATTTATTTTGTGTACTCTCGAGTTTCTCAGGACCTTAATGAGTTTAATGAACATTTGGCTGTCATTTTTACATCAGTGCTGTCTATTATGAATAGCTGTAAGCTTCAGAGGCTAGTTCTCTGTTACAGTCTATCAGAGCAGGTCCCTCCCTGGCTGGCAGGTGGACATTAGGCATTTTTAAATTGTTTGATTCTGAATGTCATATGGTACAACAGTATGAAGTATGTAATCTACTATGCTATGTGGTAGGTATCCAGAAATAGAAATAAGTTCATCAAGGTGCTGGCACCTGCTTGTCCTCTCTCATTCTGATCTCCTCAGGGAGGAAGAGCACAGATGCCTATCAGGGGCCCTTGTGGACAAAATAAAGTAGAAGCAAAGGCTGGTAGATATAAATGCAGATGGTGTGTTGGGTGCACTATAGGATAGTGGGAGTTGGAGACTAAAGCGTTAATGGGAGAAGTGAAGGGCCTGGAGGCTGTCCTTCTCCCTTTGTCATACTACTGGTGAGGGCTTAGTGTACTTCTGCGCCCCCCCCCCAGCTTTATTGAGGTATAATTGACAAAAATTGTGTACATTTATGGTATACAACACGATGCATTGATTTATGCATACATTGTGAAATGGCTACCAAAATCAGATTAAATAACATATTATCACATCACATAGTTGCCATTTTTTTGTGCTGAGAACATTTAGGACTAGTCTCCCAGCAAACTTTTTTTTTAAAGATTTTTATTTATTTGACAGAAACACAGTGAGAGGGAACACAAGCTGAGGGAATGGTAGCGGGAGAAGCAGGCTTCCTGCCCAGCAGAGAGCCCGATGCGGGGCTCGATCCTAGGACCCTGGGATCATGACCTGGGCCGAAGGTAGACACTTAACAACTGAGCCACCCAGGCGCCCCTATCCTAGCAAATTTTAAGTATACCATATAGTATTGTTAATTATTGTCTCCATGCTGCACTTTAGATTCCCAGAACATTTTTACCCTACATAACTAAAAGTTTATATTCTTTGAGGAACATTTCCCCATTTCCCCTACTGCTTAGCCCCTGGCAATCACCAGTGTACTCTCTATGAGTTTTACTCTTGAATTTCTCACATAAGTGAGATCACCAAGTATTTGTATTTCTGTGTCCGGCTTATTTCATTTAGCACAATGCCCTCAAGTTTCATCCATTCATCCATATTGTTGCAAATGACAAAATCGTCTTCCCTTTTAAGACTTAATAGTATTCCATTATATATTTAATCTATTTTCTTTATCCATTCATTCATTCATGGAGACTCAGGTTGATTCTATATCTTGGTTATTGTCGGTAGTGCTGTAATGAACGTGGGAGTGCAAATATCTCTTCAAGATACCGATTTTATTTCCTTTGGCCATATTCCCAGAAGTGGGATTGCTGGATCATATGGGAGTTCTATTTTTAATTTTTTGAGGAACTCCATACAGTTTTCATAATGGCTGTACCAATTTACATTCCCACCAACAGAGTACAAGAGTTCCTGAGCTGGGTGTATTTTATGCAAGTAGAAAATCTTGGTTTTAATTAGAGGAATGCCAGGGTGAGCCATATGGGAAGAGAGGCAGGATCAGACTTCCAGGTTTAGTTTGGCTTCTTGCATGAAAGAAGTATGACAAGAGAGAGGCCAGGCGGTCCTTGAGGCTCCAGTACTGTCTGACTTGGATTCCTAGGTAGGAGAGAAGATACGTGTTTTGAGTCAAAAGCCTTACTGTGAATGAGGAGTGTACACTGGTCTGAGCCATTTCTGAAACCCAACAATAGGTACCCATTCAGCTGAGAAGAGAGATGCCCTAGAATTTGACAGAATGACCTCCTGAAATAGCAGTATCTGTAAAATTCTCAGCACAAACTACAAACTGCAAAATGGAAAAACAGAGTTGGTTTCAGAAAAAGAGAATTACGTACTAAGCCATAGATAGCATCCTGACTTCGATATTCTCATTAAAAAAATAAAAAGGCAATGATGAAGTTTGTCATGTGGTATTAGAGAAAATCTCCCTATTCAGCTCTAGGATTCTTCAAGACAATTTGGTTTCCACCTGGCTGCCCAAAGAGAATTGCTTGGCTGCTATAGCAACTGTAGTCCCTGAATGTATGGCAGTTGACAAAAACACTCTTGATATGCTGATTTTTATGCTTAGCAACGTAGGCTGGGCTGGTGAACTGGATAAAATAACAAGGCAGATGATAAAATTGCTGTACAACAGTGTTGTCACACTCTTTCTTTATCTCACACCTCGTCTCCTCCCAGTCATCCCCAAATCCTGTCAGCTCCACTATCCCCCGGACCCCGCACCCCATCTAGCCACCATCTTGGCTCATCTGGATTCTTGCAGTGGCCCCCAAATTGCTCTATTTCCCTTCACATATTTCTTCCTTCTACTCTCTGAACAGCTGTCAGAGTGGTCCTTATAAAATATGTCGGATTACTGTCTTCCTCTGACGTAAAACCTCCAGTGGTGTATTAGTTAGCTCTTGCTTCAATAAGGCTGCTAAACAAACCACTCTGACTCTCAGTATTTGACAACATTAAGCGTTCATTTTACTTGCCCACAGGTCAGCTGGGATGACTCTGCTTCAGGTTTCGGGATGGGTTCTGGTGTGCTCCATGAATCTTATTTTGGGACCCTTGCTGATGACGCAGTGACAGCCTAGAGCCTACTCTCCAAATGGTAATCCAGGCAGCTCCTGAAGCCAAGACAACCCATGTGACCACATGTAAGCCTCTGTCTGTGTCACATCAGTGAACATTCCATTGACCAAAGCAAGGCATATGTGTCACTGGTGTAAGGAAATACATGTTACACACGTGGGAGGGGACTGCAAAGGACTATGGCGGAGGGTGTGTATAAGTATATTGTCCTATTACAAGCAAGTGAAAAAAATGGGACCAATAATCCAAGCTCCCCAGAATGGCTTCAGAGGGCACTTGCGGGGCGGGGGGGACATTTCTACAGCCCTTACCACAGTTTACAAGGACCTGTGCAATCTGTCCTTTGACTACCTTTAGGAAGTAATTTTCTACCCCTTTCCTCCTTTCTCTCTGTTGTAGATGCTTTAGTTCTTCTTCTATTCATTGAACCCTCCACACATGTTCTTGGCCCTGGACTTTTCCATTCATTATTCTTGCTGCTTGAATTCTCCCCACAGTTCTACACAGTTCACTCTTCTTCGTCTCATTCTGGCCTCTGTTGAAATGTCATTTCCTAAGAAAAGCCTTCCCAGGCCCCATGTTTCACCTGACAGGACTTGCCACACTCCTTCTTCCCAAACTGCCCAATTTTTTTCTTTTTCTTTTTAATAACATTAGCACTGCCTGTCATGCATTGTAAACTTCTTTATTTATTTGATTTTTCTCTGTTTCTTCCATGAGAAAGTAAGCTCTTTGAAGGCAGAGCTTTGATGCTCCCAACACAAAGAGGGAGCTCAAAATATAATTGTTGCTCTACTCCTTCTCTATTACTCCACGCAAACTTCAAAGTCCTGGGGATACACTGTCACGTGACCTTGTAAAGACAAAACACTCACCGGCCAAGGGCAAGGTTTTTTGTTTTTGTTTTCCTCTATGGTTTCTTACCAGCTCTTTCCACCAATTGAAAATATTGATCTTAGAGTCATTTTTTCTTTTTTTTTCCCCTTCCAAATACTTTGTGTCAGGTTTTTGAAATTGAAGGCCCAAGGATTTTGTTATGAGCGCCTATCAATCACTGCTTGAGTTCAGTGCACTCTGGGTTGTTTGTGATTTGTGCATATCGGGGATAGGCAAACCTTCACTATTGGGTGCCAGGTTTCCAACTTCTGCTTTTTTGTTTGTATTTTAATTATTTTTGAGATGTGGAAGTTCCCTGTCACTGATAAGGCACGTGTATGTTTGAATGTACAACGGCTCTTATTCTCTTGCTCTGGGGGTTTGACCCAGAGTGAATAATCTAGCACTTGAGAGAAATATTGGAGAAAGCACTTTCAGAAACAGGATCGCTTTAAAAAGAGATACATGGGGAGGACTGGAGACGGCAGGAGGCCCGGTTTTCCTGGGAAGGTTGGATGATAGCGTGCACAGCACGGGCAGATGATCCTTCACATATGCATGCCAGACCTGTGATGCGTTGTGCCTCCCTTGTGGGCCAGACCTGGCCAAATACCAGCTGTGAGGAGGGTCATAGGTACGGTATAGGGGTTGGAGGCATTTCCACAGGAGCTCCTTATCAGTGCATAATTTGAGATGATGTGCAGAAGAAGAACTGTGATTTGGACTGTAGGGCATGGAGCCAAAAGTCCAGAAGTGGGAGGGCAGCCAGTCAGTGTGTTGTGCAGAACAAGAGGGAACCAGGGAACAGGGGAAGGTTCGGCACAAAAGAACAAGGAAAAGCCACAAGGGGCAAGGGAGCAGTTCTGAAAGTCATTCTGTAAATGCCCATGTGTGCTGCATATATCTTTTAGGTGCAGCCTGTAAGTGAGCTGGAAGGGGTATATTAGATATGTGTGCTCAGTATTTTCAGAGATTATGGTTCAATGTATTTGTTTGTTTTTAGGATTTTATGTCTAAGTTATGCGTACACCCAGGGTGGGCCTTGAACTCACAACCCCAAGATCAAGAGTCACATTCTCTACGTACTAAGCTTTTCAAGTGTCCCTCAATTATTAATTGCTATTTCTGTTTAGGCAAAAAGGCGTAATTCGAGTTAGTTAGGTGTGTATAGGTTCTAGTATTCGAAGGAATCTGAGTTGCAAAAAATAAAATAAAATACAAATTTTTCTTCTGCCTCAAGTCATTTGGTGTGTGAACATTTAGTCCTAATAAGAACCAGGAGTGATGGCCGTTACTCCAATTAAATGTAAAAAAGAAAGGGTATGAGAGTAGATAATTGAGTCTGTTTTGAAGCCCAAATCTTTTCTGTCAGAACTCTAATGATGTATTTAGACCCTAATCGAGGTGACATTTAATGGAATCTACATTTATAAATTTTTAAAGTACACAGTTTAAGTAAAACATATTTGTATATAACCAATAAATATTGCAACATCTTTAAACTTTAATTTATCATCACATTATTGAGTCTTTATTTGCGGCTTTAGCTCAATATGCTAAGATAAAGGACAAACCTTTGAAAAATAATACACGATTATATTGGCAACATTAAAGATAATGGTAAGCAAGCTGGCCTTATTCATGTAATTGTTTTGGGCATCAAGTAGTTTTAAATAAACACTGGTTAAAACTGCATTTCATGAATTCACACTCGTTCACTAAGTTTTTTTTCTTTGTGGAAAATCACATAGTGGAGGGGAAAATCTTCTGACACACTGATAAGGCACATTTTCTAGGATTATCTTGGGTTCATATAATCACCATTTCTGCTCTGCCTGAGAGGATTCTATTTCCATCAGTATCCTTTTCTACATCTTCCCTCTTTCCAAATTAGTTTTAAGTAGTGGATACTTGCATATCAATTGTCTTAAATAATATAAGTACTTCTTTGTTTATTCATGTGAATTCTTTATCACGGTGTCTTGCACAAAATGGTTATTCTCTAATATTAGTGTTCATACTACCCCCAGACTAACACATTTACTTGTCATTTTTCATTGTTACCTTGTTCAACAAATATTTACTGAGTGCCAGTCAGGCTCATAAAAAGTTGTATGATAATGAGCTACCCTGGTGAGCTGCATTCTTGCTGTGTGCCGGGTCAGAGCCCAGGCCATGATCAAGTTATATGGCCCAATTCTAACAGAATTGTATCTTTTCCCTTTAGTCTTCTATGGTTTTGTAAGCAAACCCAAATTCTCCATGTCAAAATATAAAACCATTACTCATTATTTATTTATAGTATTTTTTCATTATGTAACATTACTAATTCATACACCAGTGTCATTGTATGAGTTATCTATTGCTTTGTACCAAACTACCCTCAAACCCTAACCTCTTAAAACAACAAATGTTTATTATCTCCTAAAGTTTCTGAAAGTTTGGAGACCAGAAATGACTGAGCTAGGTGGTTGTGGCTCACGGTTTCCTTTGAGACTACAATAAAAATGCCAACCAGGGCTGTGGCCACATCTGAAGGTTTGACTGGGCCAGAGGGTCTCTGTCCAAGATGGCTCAGTCATGGAACTTTGACCCGAGGCCCCAGTTCCTTGTCATTTACGCCTCTCCGTAGGGTTGCTTACATGGTATCTAGCTTCTCCCAGAATTAGCAACCCCAAAGAGAACCAAAAGAACTTAACTTTCTGTCAACCGAAGAACAATACTCTATCCTCTTAAATAAAAGAATCTATTAATAATAATAATAATTATTATTTAAAAATTTAAATAATTTAAATTTTTAATAATTTTTTAAAAAGAGAGCAGGGGACAAGCAGGCAATGCCTTTTATTACTTATTCCCAGTCACTTGTGCCACAGTCTGTTGTCAATGAGTCAGGAAGACCAGCCTACGCTCAAAGGGAAGAGAATGAGGCTCTACTCTTTGAAGGGAGAATCCAAGAATCTGTCGATATATTTCAAAACTACTAAAATCATAGCATCATCAAGCTTTCTTAACCATTTTCTTACTTTCCTAAATGAGGAAACTGAGTCCCAGAGTCGTGATGACACTACAAGCTCTTACCACCCTCCTGCTTCTATCTTATATGGAGTTGAAGCCTTTCATTTTTTACCCTAGGTCTTGAGTTTTCTGGCTTCTGGGTTTTGTTGAGGTTTATTCTGTCCCTTTCACTGCTTTCCATCGTAAATAAAGTTAACTAAGTAATAATACACATTTGTCTATAAATTCTTCATAAACAAAAAACACTTATTACTCATATTTTTATCCCAAATGACTGGCGTAGAGCCTGACACGTAGTAGGAACTCAAATATGTATTTATTTGAGCTACACTGGTTAATATTTGCTCATCTCTTACTGACATGCCTTTCAAGCTGGTGTGCTATTGTTTAAAGTCTCAGATTACAAATAGCCAGAGGATATCTCTTAATTCCGTTTTACAGCTTATAAGTAAAGGATGTGTACATTTGATTATGAAGATATTGAGGCAAATAGCAAAAGTTGAAAAAAAATCGTTTTTGACTGCTGTTATTCTGCTAAAGGAATTGTGTGGTAGGAGGTAAAACAAGGCAGATTTACAAAAGGAAATGAGAATACTTAATGTATCTATTAATGGCTATAGAATTTAAATTGGTAACATTAAATAGAATCTGATTGCCTAAAAAATGGAATCAACTACTCCTTAAATGTCAAGGTTTACTAACGGCTGGTATAGATAACAGTATAAATTTTATTCAACAGATGAATGTGAATGAATGAATGTGAAGGGAAGACATTCCATTTTATTCTCTATTCCATCTACCAGAGTGGAACAAAATCCCAGAAATACAATACTGGTATTGAAATAAGTCTACATGGAAGAGCTAAATCTCCTTGTTAGCTACTATCTGGTTCTACTTATCCTGTTGCCCTCAGAAAGCACAGCCCATCTCCAAACCAGGTGTCTGGTGTCTGTCCCTTTCACTGCTTTCACCAGGAAACACAATCTCTAGAGAAAGTTCAGGGATTAGCAGCAAATGGGGACTGGAATCCCACTGTAGCTCTACCTCACACTGTTCTCTCTAGTGAGGTAGTTTTTCATTGCTATGAGCTATTCACAAATGTATTCATTTATCCACTATTTGTCAAGCACTCCCTACATAATTCACATTATACTGACCAGTTAAACTTAACTAGTTTAACTCACATTTAACTTAAACAGTTAAAAACAATAAATAAGGCATTTTTTATGGTACTATAGGTACAATAATAATATTTACTTGCTTTGTGTTTTTCAATGGACAAGATACTTTATGCTTCTAACCTTCATCACCTGACATTGCCAAAGTAGATATTATCCCCATTTTGCAGATGAGGTAAGGAAGACTTAGAGCATTTAAAGCATGGGTCCTAGATGGCAGGCTAGCAAGTGTCAAGCCTGAGCTCAAATTCAGGTAGTCAACCATATGTAGAACACATTTTCTGTCTGCAAGACATAGCACCTACCAATAGCTGATGCTCAAAAATGTCCATTGATTTGAAAACAAGGGCACAATTACTAAAATTCAAGGACTTTTATAGCCATGAGTGAATGTTACAAAATAAATGTTTCTCCAGATCCCAACTGTTGGAATATGAGATCAATTACATCTCAAGACAGTCTGTCAGGCCTCTGGAAGGGAACATGAGGAAAGTGTCTGTGGGCCAACAGTGTCCTCACAAGTCTTTGTTTTGAATACTTAAAAAAAAAAAAATGCATTTAGTAGGGTTAAAAACATAGGTAGTTCCCTTATCACTTATCATCTTTTATTGCTGGTTTCTCTTCCTTTTATTCATCATCTTATTTTGCCTACTTTCCTTGATTATTTTTGTTCTTAGTTCCAAAAGGAAAGAGAAAATTAATGTTAAAAAAAATAAGAGGATGCAAGTTGTAAAATTTCTTCGGATGCTTCTTACCTCAGTGGCTATGGTGTCTCCTTCATGTGAGGAAATCAGGTTTGTGGGAAGCCACGTTCTTGGGTATCATTGATTGGATGAGCTATTCACAGGACAGACATATGAGAAAGTAATAGCTTTGCAGCGCCTGGGTGGCTCAGTTGGTTAAGAGTCGGCCTTCGGCTCAGGGCATGATCACGGAGTTCTGGGATCCAGCCCTGCTGCTCAGCAGAAAGCCTGCTTCTCCCTCTCACACTCCCCTTGCTTGTGTTCCCTCTCTCACTGTCTTTTTGTCTCTGCCTGATAAATAAGTAAAATCTTAAAAAAAAAAAAGTTAAAAAAAGTAATAGCTTTAATGCAACATATATATTTGCCTTACACAAAGTTTATAATTATAATTTCTCTAGTTGTTGTTTTTTAAAACGTTGTTTTCCCTGGAGAGATAGAAATGGCATCTCGGGAGAAATTACTTCCCAGAAGCTTTGTAATTTAATTGGATTTATTTCTAATAACATGTGACATGAAAAGGTTAATTTGAAATGTTGAAAAGCAATGAATTCCTTGGATGATTCACCAAAAATTAGCTTTACTTTACAAATTACTGTGCCGTACTGTCTTTCTTGCCTCAGGGTAAGCTGGTACTGAAGTTCAGGCTGTTGGGTATAAAATAATGAGAAGAAATAACATCACATAAAAAAGAAGAAAATTTCACATTCAAAAACTGTTATAAATTAAACCGCTATTTTACATATTTTTCATTACTTTCTGCTTTTAATATATACCCTAAATTTCAGGGCATTTTCAAAGTTCAGTGCCCTGAAACTTACATACTTTAGTTAGTAATCTGTTAAAAACCAGAATAATTAGATTTAACATGCTACGAACACCTTTTACTTGCTTTTTTTGTAGTAGTTAATTCCTTTTTGTTTTAGATTTTTGGATTATTCCTAAATGTGATTTTGAAATACTTCTTTTAGTATCTTTAGCTCTATGTCTTGGAGCCAATAAAATAAACCGGGAAATGTTTAATACCACTGGTCAGAATTTAATTATGTTTTAGTAATGTTCCAATAAAGTAAATGAAGAAACTACCTTTTATGTTAGACAATTCATTAGTTATTGACCCAATAAGAAATCATCTCATAATCAAAATAATTTCAAGGCCAAAACTTCAGTATCATTTATTAATTCATTCACCTGTCAAATGTAAATTAAATATCTCTTGGTTATTTACAAAAGTACACAACCAATCTTACGCTGATTCTCAGTATAAAACTCTACTAAAAGCTACAGTGCATATGGAGTATCAGATAGGAGACTGCAGACACGTATAGACATAATATTATATACATATATTCTATAGATTAAGTAGTACCACATAAGTTAGTGCTTTCTATATTGTAAGAATTTCCTTCGGAATGTTCACGAATTCAAGAAAATTTCCTTAACAAAATATACCCCTTCACGACTATCTAAAACAGTGAAAAATGTGAGCTCTGACCCCTGTGAAGCACAAAGAGAAAATAGTCACTGGTTGCAGAGACACTCACATCTTAACAGGAAAAGCTCAGATGGAGGATCGGTGGGGGCAATCACACGTATTATTAAAGTCCAGTTACCCTACAGAACGCAAACCCAGGCTTCAGCCCTACCATCTGGGTAGCCATGGGCAGCCCCGTGAACATGTATAAAGGGAGACCACAACTGTCATAACACTAATAATTATGCTTAATAATGCTTTTTAGTTATAGAATGGTCACTGGAGACAATAGCAACATTTACTGAGTGATGGAAAAAGACACAAACCAGAAACATCGAGATAATGCATAAGAAAAAGATAAAACTGAAATGTGCTCAGAAATACTTTCTTTTTTTCTTTTTTTTTTTATTAATTTTTATTAACATATAATGTATTATTTGCCCCAGGGTACATGTCTGTGAATCGTCGGGCTTACACATTTCATAGCAGTTAACAGCACATACCCTCCCCAATGTCCACAACCCACCACCCTATCCCTACCCACCCCCCCCAACACCTCCCCCCCACTCTTAGTTCATTTCTTGAGTCTAGGAGTCTCTTATGGTTTGTCTCCCTCCCCATCCCTTCCTGTTTCATTTCTCTCCCCCACCCCCCCAAACTCCTGCCTTGCCTCTCAAGTTCTTCATATCAGAGAGATCATGTGATACTTGTCTTTCTCTGACTGACTTATTTCGCTTAGCATAATACCCTCCAGTTCCATCCACGTC
>CM053604.1:79932036-79948352 GCA_028646535.1 Procyon lotor
GCTATAGTGTCTTATACCTGATTCCTTCTCTTCAAATACCAATTTCTCCTGCACTATTGGCTGATTTTGTGTTCTGTAACAATCCTAGACATTGGAGTCTGCATAGAACCGTGAGGATTCATATTTTTCTTTATATGTATCTTGTATTTATAGGGGTACATTAACTATGTAATTGGATTAAAACAATAATATTGTATTAGACATTCCTAGACAAAAGAGAATTCTAAACTACTGCCACTACCAGAACCTAGTGATATAAATTAATATTTAAAAAGATTACAGAAGTCTTTATACATTCTAATGCTGAGCTGAAAGGCCCACTTAGCTTTTGTCTTTTAATTTGGCAGGAAAGTGAGAATGATGGCTATTGATTTTAACAGATTTGGCATCAAATCTGGGTTTATTATTGTTCATATGGAATTTTCTTCACATGGTACCCAGATGGTAATAAAAAAAAAGTAGACTAAATTTCAAAATTAGTTCATTTTTTAGTCATGATTACTGCATTCAGGAATTTTTTTGTGAAAAACCTATTTTTTAAGCTAACTTTATATTATTCAAAGATAGAACTTAAAAATATACGGATGCATTGTGGAAACTTCTTTATCCAATACCTGTACGTAATATTATAAACTTGTTTTTGTAAAGCTGCTCTGAAGTTGCACGGCATTCTTTAAGGAAACATTGACCTGTCATCCTTGATCCATGAATCCTTAGAGTTAGAAGGCACCGTGGAGGTAGCCTGGTACTCCTTTCCCAATCCAGATATGTCTTTTACAGAATCCCTGGCAGATGATCATATAGTCTATTCTGTTGTTTTTCTTTCTTTCTTTTTTTTTAGTTGTGGGGTTTTTAGTTGCTGTTTGCATTGCTGTTGTTTTGCCACCTACCATTTTGTAATGTTATCCATTAGTTGGAATTGTATACTTTGGAACAAAACAGAGATCAGCTGGTCCATCCACTATTCACCAAAATATGAAAGCCGCAAATTCAGAACTCCTTGATTTTTTCCTTCTCCTTTCACTCCCCTCCCTTCACTGATTTTGTCCTATCAGTTCTAAATTCAAATTATACATCTGATTTATCCACTTACTTCCATTTTTACTGCCACTAGGTGGTAGTCCAAGCCACCATCATCTTTGACCTACACTACTGTAATAGCTTTCTCATTAATCCCTGTGTTTCAGTTGCCATCTCTTGACAGTCAACTTTCTGTACCAGCTCTCTCCACGTTGGAACACATACACTGCAGAGCAGTGCAGGATCATTCATTAGGATACAAGAACAAATACCAGAGATTCTATTCGTATTTATTTTTATCCCATTCTTTTTCATTTCTATTTTGTGTACACTTATAATATTCATAAATTAGTACAGTAGTGCATGTGTATCATTTATAAATAAATAAGTGTACATATATTTGGGGGAGCATGTTTAAATATTGAATACTCTATTCCAGATATATTCCAGATATATTAGCACAGAGTAGGATTATTACTTAAAATTTGCACACTGCCCTTATATAACGTAAGATCTTATTAGCATTTTAGCTCTTTTCTGTCTTGCTTTTTTTCAAATTCATAGTCTGATATATCCAACTTCCCAGATCCATAACAAACATGTAAATCATTACTTTTTAGCATGCAGTGCTTTCCATTTATTCCAATTAGATTTTCTTACACTTTAAAAAAAAATTTGACACAATCTCATACTTAGGCCTATAAATAGAATGACAGAGGAAGTCAAGTACCATACACACACAACACAAATAACATTTTTTCCTGGACCATTTGAGAGTTCACTGCCAACCTGATGCCCTATCATCTCTAATACTTTAGTTTATATTTCCTACAAACAAAATTTCTTTCTGGGCTGGTCCTGAGACTATCAAAACCAGGAAATCAATATTGTTAATCCCACTTAATGTTTAGACCCTATTTAAATTTTGCCAGTTCTCAAAGTATGTCCTTTATCATAACTATTTCAATTCAGAATCACGTTACATTTATTTGTCATGTTTCCTTATTCTCTTTCAAATTGGAAAAATTACTCATTCCTTCTTTGATTTACATTATCTTAACACTTGAATTTAGACCAGTTATTTTGTAGAATATCCTTCAATTTAGGTTTGCCCATTGTCTTCTTGGGATTAGATTCAGGTTATGCATTTTAGGCTGGCACACCACAGAAACAACGCTGTGCTCCTCTCATTGCATCCTGTCTGCAGGCACATGATGGTTTGTCCCAGTTATTGATGATGTTAACTTTGACCACTAGATTAATATGGTGTTTATCAGGTGCTTTCACTTTACAGTTCCCCTTTTAAGGATTTTATTTATTTGTCAGAGAAAGAGAGCACAAGCAGGGGGAGCAGCAGACAGAGAGAAGCAGGCTCCCCACAGAACAAGGAACCCCATGTGGTACTCAATCCCAGGACCTTGGAATTATGACCTGAGCTGAAGGCAGATGCTTAACTGACTAAGCCACTCAGGCATCCCTGCACTTTACTCTTTCATTGAATGTTTTGTGGGAGGTACTGTGCGACTATGTCATTATCCCATTCCGTAGCAAACTTTTATTATTTACTGATCAATTTGTAATAGTATGGACTCAGGGTTTCCCATTTTATTCAATGGGTAAAATTTTTTATTATCACTATTTATTTCGATACTCACATTGTTCCATATTTGGCCAGTGAGATCCCCTTTATTCAGGCTTCTATATCTTTTTGACATATTCCTTTCACTCTTTGGCGCTTCCTTAATTTTTGATCTATATTTCACCTTCTTTGTTTCAACATTTCAGGTCATTTATATTACCTTGAGTCTTGATTAGTCCACTTATAATATCAACTATTCTTCCTAGATGATAAACACTTCTTCTGTTTCTTTATTCAAGTCATGGAGAATAATGGATGATAATGGATATGGATACATAATGGATTATAATAAGTGGATAATAATGACTAATATGTTGAAGCCAAGGAAAGAGCCCTCTTGTACTGTTCTAGAGACTAATTTCCAGATCAGCAGCCTTCAGCCAATTAATCAATATACTATTTTGTATCTTGAAGAATTATTGGTCATCAAGCTAGTTGCTGCTGCCTCATCAAAGTCATTATCAAGCCAAAGATTCTTCCCCGGCTTTCAACCATCTCCTTGAAAGAAAATAATTTACTAACATTCAGTGCTTTTCTCCATGACTGAAAGCACTGTCTCCATCCCCACCTGATCCCGAAGTTCAGAGAACTCCTACTTTAAAGTCACTCCCATTATCGGGAGGATCTTGACTTAGAGCTCACTTAAGGATATCAAAGCTTTGGATACCAGGAGGTGGTGGACAAAACAAATAACAACTTAGTCCCTGGCGCACAATTTACACTCAGTAGACTGCCTAATAGAGCAAATGAATAAATACTGAAGATTAATGCAAATAAATTAACCCAAATTTTAAATGGGTCTAACTGTTCAATAATCTGTGAGTGTTCATGGAAAATCCTCTAAAGCCAAAAATCTGGATTCCAGATTTTTTTTCAAGGATTACAACTGTAAACCTTGACAAACTACTAAATTGCCCTGAGTTTCAGTGTTTTTTTGTTTTTGTTGTTGTTAGATGAAAATAATAAATAGAACACTTCTGCCTCATCCACAGACTTGTATAAGCCAGAGAAATCATGTAAATGAAAATTATCTGTATGCCTTAATTGGTACTAATGTGTAACATTATCATTCTTATGGTGAATATACAATGTTAACATAGTAATTTTTTTCATTATTTCATAAGAAAATGAGCAGATTTTTGAAATGCCCATCATTTTCCTAAACTGTTTACCTGATATTACCTGATATAATACTGATTTTTTTTAAAAAGAAAATGGAGCTTAAATTTTTTAAAATTAATTAAATAAAATAACATAGAGAAGAAAAGAAGCTTTTTGAAATGCTCACAAATCATTTACTTAAAAATTGTTCTCGAATTTCTCTGGAATCAATATAAACCTCACTATTTGATTTACAAAAATCTTTGCTTTCTTTAATTAGAAATTTAGAGCAGATTTGCTTCTCAAAACTGATGACATTTTCCCCTGCTTTTTGATTTTTCAAAAAGTACTGATTTTCTTTTTTTTTTTTTTTTTTAAGATTTTATTGATTTATTTGTCAGAGAGAGAGAGAGAGAGAGAGAGGGAGCACAAGGAGTGGGAGTGGCAGGCAGAAGGAGAAGTAGGCTTCCTGCTGAGCAAGGAACCTGATGTGGGACTTGATCCCTGGACCCCAGGATCACGACCCGAGCCACAAAGGCAGATACTCAACATACTGAGCCACCCAGGCATCCAAGAAGTACTGATTTTAACTCTTAAAAAGAATAGAGAGAGCATCAGATTTAACTCCTGTCATTCAGGAATCAATTTCACAGGTTGATGGGGCAGGCTCGAGGACTTGGGGGTCATCTCTATATCTCTCTTCTATCTATAAAATTAACATAAAAGCATCCTACTTCTTACTGTTATAGTGAGAACTAAATGTAATAATGCATGTGAAAGAAGGCCTACAAATAATAAACCTTTGTGCAATTATGTAAGGGATATATGACTCAGAACTTGAAGGTAAATAATAGCAAAACCTGTCATCTATTGATGTACTCTCCTTATCAGATTCTATGCTGTCTTTCAATGTTACAACAATCCAATATGTATTATTATCCCTATTTTACAGATGAGGAAACTGAGGATCAGAGGGGTTAAGTATTACCCAAAGTCACACAGCTAATAAGCAGTGGAGCAAATTCAATCCCAGGTCTGTCTGACCCCCAGACTCTACCATTAACCCATGACCCCAATTCTACCCCAAATGCCACCAATTTGGCCCCAAAGTCTCGAATCCACTTAATGAGTCTGTCCTGAAAAGTTCTCTTCTGTTTATGAGCTACTGCCAAACCTTTATGTTGTTGTTTCTAAATTTTCCAATATGAAAAGTGTTCTAGGTTGTGGGAAAGATGGAAACCATACAATTAATATAGTTCTGATGTCTCTTATTTATCTGCTAATACTGTACCCTCTCCTGAAAGAAGCAGATCTCTTCTTTCCTACTCTTTTTTATGTGAGCATTTTCTGTATTTCATGCTTTTCAAAAGGCTCAATTACTTTTGCTTTTAGTACTAGCTGAGAAAATGCCCAGTTTGATTATAAAGATGCATTTGTTAGCCATTCAATGAATTGAATAGATACTCTCACCAAGTACATTTTCTGCATACAATTATTTAGTTAATGATTCATTAAAATTCTTACCCGTACAGATTTTTCCATTTTTAAATTTACTCAGTGCTTACACTGATAGGTGTTACCAATTTGTCATATACTCATATAAAATCGATGGTTTCACAAGTAAATGTTTTGGATCCTGAACTGGATCATCAAAAATTATCAAGAATAGTAGCAATACTTTCTGAATTTGGTATTAAATAATGCTTGTGAAATGCTTATTTCTTTGAGAATTTATTACATTTTCAATTACCATAATTGTGATAATTGTGAAACTTTGACAGCTTAATGATCAGCAGAGTAGACAAGCCCGTGTGGAATGCCACTTTGCATCAGTGACCAAATTTCCCTATGGAGCCTACAAAACCATCAATGTTACTGCAACTGATACTTCAAAAGAACTCACAGTTACATTATCCTGTCATTTGAAAATTTAAATAAATTACACTATTCACCCAAGGTATGTATGACATGATGGCCCTTCAGGTTAAATCAGTTTTTAAAATTTTTAATTTTGATCTCAATATTACTCTTTGTAACTTGATTCCAAGAATATTTTTACATCTACCTTAAAACCTTCTGTAATCTTCATCTTCTCAGAATTTCTGTATTTTCTATTTTAAAAGTCCTTTTGAACTTACATAATGACTATAGAACCAATTGCTTTTAAATGTCATAAACTAATAGGCACATCTTAACCCACATGAAAATTCATACACTTATATGATGATAACCATTCTCTGAGGAAAAGTCCTCGGCAAAATATCCTTGGGAAAAGAACAATGCTGTAAACTAACATTCACTTAGTTTTAATGTATAGAAGGTGTTACCTTATTTTCTTAGACTATAAGACTATAAGTAAATATAATTTTTTTAATTGAGACACTGGAAAAAAATATGAAAGGACTCATTTCCTTCTGTTTTAGGGAAAATGTAATCCTTCTCTAGCATAAGCTAAAACCCTTACCCTAAAATGGTTTTTTAGGATAATGTATTGTGAGCTAGAAAATTCCCTTTCTCTTTACAGAGATCTAACAGGTTGGGGACTAATTATAAAATATTTTCTGACAATCAAACAGCAGACTTTTATGTAACTTTTGCTTGTATTTTTAGTGCTTCAGAATTAACTTGAAATAGATCTCAGGAAATGATTCAGGAGCTAATGTGAGGTCCCTAGACTAAAAAGTAATAATATTCCTCTAACATTTGTATCCTTTCCCTCATAGCATTAGCTTTCTATGTCATGTAATTAATTAAGAGATTAAAGTTTATTCAGATTAATTCCATTAGAAGAACTTTAAAAACACTTGATATAAGGGTGCCTGGGTGGCTCAGTCGGTTAAGCACCCAACTCTTGATTTCGGCTCAGGTCATGATTTGGGTCATGATATTGAGCCCTATTTAGGGCTCCATGCTCCAAGCTCAAGATTCTCTCTCCCTCTGCCCCTCCCTCGTTCCACTTGCACTCTTTCTCAAAAACAAAACAAAACAGAAGTACTTTGAGATAAGTGGTGAAATCTTAGTTTCAAAAGTACTAATTTAGAGTCAAATGTATTTCAAATGTTAAATATGAAGCTAATTAGGATAAGACTTCTGAGTCAACTGTAGAAATGCTGAATTGGTCATATTTTACTTAGGGTAAAGTTTCTCTTCATAGAAACATTGTTTACGAATCACTGTAATATGTCTTTTATTCTGCACTGACACAATTTTTACTCTTGTCAAGGTATCAGATACACACCGGACTTCAACATTCTATCATAAGACCTACCCAACCCAACTGCTTACCTCTGGACAATGCAACCCTACCTCAGAAGCTGAAGGAGGTTGGCTATTCAACACATATGGTTGGAAAATGGCACCTGGGTTTTTATAGAAAAGAATGTATGCCCACCAAGAGAGGATTTGATACCTTTTTTGGTTCCCTCTTGGGCAGTGGTGATTACTACACACACTACAAATGTGACAGTCCTGGGATGTGTGGCTATGACTTGTATGAAAATGACAATGCTGCCTGGGACTATGACAATGGCATCTACTCCACACAAATGTACACTCAGAGAGTTCAGCAAATCTTAGCTTCCCATGACCCCAGAAAGCCTCTATTTTTGTATATTGCCTACCAAGCTGTTCACTCGCCACTGCAAGCCCCTGGCAAGTATTTTGAACACTACAGATCCATTATCAACATAAACAGGCGGAGGTATGCTGCCATGCTTTCCTGCTTAGATGAAGCAATCAGCAATGTGACCCTGGCTCTGAAGACGTACGGTTTCTATAACAACAGCATCATCATATACTCTTCAGATAATGGTGGCCAGCCCACAGCAGGAGGAAGTAACTGGCCTCTCAGAGGTAGCAAAGGAACGTACTGGGAAGGGGGCATTCGGGCTGTCGGCTTTGTGCATAGTCCACTTCTGAAAAACAAAGGAACAGTGTGTAAGGAGCTGGTGCACATCACCGACTGGTACCCCACTCTGATTTCACTGGCTGAAGGGCAGATTGATGAGGACATTCAACTGGATGGCTATGATGTCTGGGAAACCATAAGTGAAGGCCTTCGTTCACCCCGGGTGGATATCTTGCACAACATTGACCCCATTTATACCAAGGCCAAAAATGGCTCCTGGGCAGCAGGCTATGGGATCTGGAACACCGCCATCCAGTCAGCCATCAGGGTGCAGCACTGGAAACTGCTTACAGGAAACCCTGGCTACAGTGACTGGGTTCCCCCTCAGTCTTTCAGCAACCTGGGGCCCAACCGGTGGCATAACGAACGAATTACCTTGTCGACTGGCAAAAGCATTTGGCTCTTCAACATCACAGCTGACCCATATGAGAGGGTGGACCTGTCTCACAGGTATCCTGGAATCGTGAAGCAGCTCCTACGGAGACTCTCACAGTTCAACAAAACTGCAGTGCCTGTCAGGTACCCCCCCAAAGACCCCAGAAGTAACCCTCGGCTCAATGGAGGAGTCTGGGGACCGTGGTATAAAGAGGAATACAAGAAAAAGAAGCCAAGCAAAAAGAAGGCCGAGAAAAAGCAGAAGAAAAGCAAGACAAAGAAGAAACAGCAGAAAGCAGGTTCATTTCCAAATTGCCATTCAGCTATTTGCCATTATCGTGGATAAGTACACATTTTTTCCTGATTGGTTAAACTTAAGTCAATCTTAGTCTTTTATCTATTTTCTAGGTAAACCAGCAAATCTGGCTCAATAATATCACTGCCATTAGCATCAGACTTATTTTCATGTCGTGCTCACAAGGAAAACAGGTCTATTCAGTGCCAGAGGTGCTCCCATTGCAAGCCACACTTGGAGGAGGATGGAGATGTTATTTCTTTTGCTCCTTTATGAAGGTGCTCATTAAGGATCTTAGCTGTTGTGCTTCAGTCAACGGACCAAACATTTGCTTTCAACTGCAGTCAATGAATATGTTAATTTGATGGAAGTTACAGGGTAGCATGATAAAAACTACTTTTGATCAAATATAGTCAAAGGTTGGCTCACTTCAGAAGGCCTTTAAAAATATTTTTTTAGTGAATTATTGCATCTTTATCTTATGATACTTGGTTTTTTAAATTAATTCCATTTCATGTATCATTTTCTTTCCTGTGAAAATAAGCTGTTTCCTCCCGTGTAAACGGCTTACACCTCATTTTATCATGCATGAGGGAATAGCAAATAAGAATGTTTGAGCACACTGCCAAAACGTGAATGTAACTATTTTCTAAACACTTTAACAGAATGACAATTTCAACATAAAGTACATAATTTATTTTACAGAAAAAATATTATTTTGTGTTCATAAAAATTATACAAATGACTTTTATTTTTATTTTCTATATACGTTAGAAGTTTATTTCATATCTTCAAGATCACCAAGCACTGTAATACTATAAATTACTGTAATACTGTGTGATTTATAGAATAGAAAAAGAAAATTATTCAGAAAAGTTATAGTCATCATTGTTCAACCATTATTTTGAATGTAAAAAGATGAATATATTCCTTACGAATTACTTGGAAATTCAGTGTTGTATCGGGTTGAGAGACACCTTTATTGTTTCTATCGTAAACATTTTATTTATGTGTCTTTATTATTAAAATGATTTATTTTACAGTCCTAACAAATTTAGTGTGGTTTTCCTGATCTAATTTCTAGATAAAATTGTATTATTCATCTTAACAACAAAAATCTTTACAAATAGGCAATTGAAGGTATGATTTTCTAACAACCATAGTGAATAATATGGATTTTGCAAATAAGAGGGGTTTCCACTTGGCTATTTCAGAGAGAAAAATGTTATTTTTGTTAATCTATAACATTTATAATGACCCTACTCTTATGCAAAGTAAATATGGTGGAGATATGATTTTAAGTTCTTTATTAATGACCATAACTTTTTTTTAAAGATTTTATTTATTTATTTGTCAGAGAGAGAGAGAGCATAAGCATGGGGAGCTGACAGAGGGAGAAGTTAAAATCCCCACTGAGCAAGAAGCTCAATGAGAGACGCGATCCCAGGACCGTGAGATCATGACCTGATGCTTAACTGACTGAGCCACACAGGTGTCCCCTTCCATATCTTTTTCAATGAGAATAAATTATCTCACAGTCTTCTATCTGGAAATGGCTTTACAGATGTTGTTTGCTATTTGTAAGAATACCTACCACTTGCACATGGTGCTAAGTAGACTGTGAGTTAAGAGAAGTCTGTCTTGCAGGGCGCCTGGGTAGTCCAGTTGGTTAAGCAGCTGCCTTTGGCTCAGGTCATGATCCTGGGCTCCCTGCTCAGCAGGGATTTGCTTCTGCCCCTTCCCTCGCTCAGGTGCTGGGCTCACTTTCACTCTCTCTCAAATAAATAAACAAAATCTCTTTTTTTTTTTAAGTCTGTCTTGCCCTTCAGAAACTAAAGTCTAATATAATAGTCATGTATAAATAATGAACAAAAATATTTTCAAAATACTGTCAGCAAATCTCTAGGTATTTCAAGATGTCCAGGAAGGAAAATACTATAAAGTTGACTTTCGTGCCCTAATCATTAAAACTGTGTTAATGCTGGGCATTTAGTCTCAGGTGTCATTTTCCTAAACTGTGATTCTCAGGCTGCATTTCCAGAGCTGTCTGTGGCTCTTTCCAGTGTAAACTGCAACTCTTTAAAATCTCTGATCCTTTTACTAGGAGACCAAAAGAAAGTCCTGGACTGAAAACTAAGTTTCCCACTAGTTTTCTCAGAAAACAGTTTGTGGATATGGCTATGTGTCTTGGGTGAGAAAGGATATAAAACAGTTAATTCAAATAAAGAAGCAACAAAGCAACAAATAGCAAGGCAACAAACCCTTTGGGTGCCTTTCCAGTGAAAACATCCACACCGGGTCTGTCAAGTCTACTGAAGGAGTTGTTTCATCTATAGTTACACACTCTTACCTCACTTTTCAAAAAATCGAGTGACTGTTACAGCTTTTTTGACTGGGCCCTTTTTGAAAATCTTAAGGATAGAGAAAAACTGTGCCACTGACAGTTAAATAAGTATACAGTAAATACACTTTAGCATTTGTTATTCCAAGGTTCGTGAATTTGGCATTAGGCCTAGCTTCTTAAGCATTTTATTCATAGGATTCTTAAGCACACAAAATATGAATTTGTCAGTACCCCTCGGATTAAGTGTTGGCAGAAATAAGCTGGCCTGCCAAAAGCAGCATGCAAAATTCTTACGTCACAGGCTAATAAATTCATTGTTCCCTCTTAGGAAAAATTACTTCTCAGAATTTATACATTCACTCAACAAATATTTATTAAATCCTACTACCTGTCAGGTAAAATTCTAGGTGCTTGGGATGGATCAATGAACAAAAGGAATAAAAATTTTTACCTTTGTGCTCTTGCCAAGCTAGGCAGATAATCAATAATGAACATAAGTAATAAGCAAATCACATACACAGTCCCCCACCTTAGCCACAGTTTTGCTTTCCGTGGTTTCAGTTACTCTACGTCCACTGTAGTCCCAAAGTAGATGATCCTCCCTCTTCTGTCTCATAAAGTCAATAGTAGCTGTCTCATTGTCTATGTCATTCACCTCGCTTCATTTCATCACTTTGGGATTTTTTTTCATCTCACATCATCACAAGAAGGCTGAGTTCAGTACAATAAGATATTTGAGAGAGAGAGACCACATTTGTGCAACTTTTATTACAGCATGGTTTTATAATTGTTATGTTTCATTAGTTATTGCTGTTAATCTCTTACTGTGCTTAATTTATAAATTAAGCTTTATCATAGGTATGTATATATAGGAAAGCACATAATGTATATACAGGGTTAGATATTATCTGCAGTTTCAGGCATCTCCTGGAGGTCTTGGGACTGCTGTATATATGTACCACATAAAGTAATACGGAAAGGAAAAAGTAGATCAGGAAAAGGGGAGGAGTCATTCAAAGCCAAGTTTATCCACCCGTTCATTCAACATTTGTGAAGTGCCATATGCAGTGATATCTGCTAGCGTCTGGGGACAAGTATCAGAGTCCCTGCCTTCAGGTCCTGTACATTCTCCTGGGAGACATACATGAATTGAATAATCAAACATCCTCATCTCCCCCACACTTCTTCCCTAATTGATCTCTCTCTAGCACTTCTCACCCTTTAATGTATTTCATGATTTACTTACATATTTTCTTTATTCTCTGACTCTTCCCTCAAGAGTATAAGCTTCTTAAAAGTGTTTTATGGGGGCGCCTGGGTGGCTCCGTGGGTTAAAGCCTCTGCCTTCGGCTCAGGTCTTGATCTCGGGGTCCTGGGGTCGAGCCCCGCATCGGGCTCTCTGCTCAGCGGGGAGTCTGCTTCCCCCTCTCCCTCTGCCTGCCTCTCTCCCTACTTGTGATCTCTCTCTCTGTCAAATAAGTAAATAAAATCTTAAAAAAAAAGTGGCTTATGTCTGCTCTGTTTACATCTGTATCACCAGTATATAAAGCAACACCTGCCTCATAGTCAGCATTCAATACATATTTTTGAGTGAATAAAATAAGCACATATATGTGAACATATGTTCAGCTATATTTGCTTAAGTTCCCATTTTCTATTTTTTTTTGTTTGCTTTCCATTTCTTATATAGGGATTTCACTGTTGAAAATAGAACTCATCATCCCTAATACTTTTCCTCATGATAATAGCAATAATGTGAAATGCAAACATTTCTAGCACTATAAAAAAAAAGTAACTCTGATAATGTATAGTTATAGAAACAGAGTGTTATAGCAAAAACCAAGCAAAAGTCACACAAAATCGAGAGCCAATTTTATCTGTATAATCTTTATTACCTAACAGGGCAGAACACTATTATTCTAACACTACATTGAATATCACAGAAAACATTAGCTGAAATGAGAGTTTCCAGAAAGGAGAGGTGGGGGCTTAAATTGTGAATAATTTTTTATAGCAAGTGCTGAAAGGAAAAGAAACCATAAATAGCAAATAAACCTCTACGTCTTCATAGAATTATGAAGCCACATGGACTATCACTCCTATCCTTGGGTGTTCTATTACAAACCTCTCCAATTTACCAGAGCAGGAATTCTTCTTTGAAGATAGGTTTTTCCTAAACTGGTTGTAACATCTCTGTGAAGTCCGTTGACTTATTGGCTAGCTTTGGCATTATTAAACCCAGGACACCACAATGTCCTTGCAAGTTAGGCAGACACATTACCTAACCTTCCATTTCATATCTATGACGAAATTTCCCTTCTCTCAAATTTCTCTACAATCCTATATTCTTAGGCAATTAGCTTGCACAATTTCACGTAAAATTAATCCCAATAACCTCAAAGGAACAAGAAAATAACATAGGCTCATGAAAAATGCCTCATAGTCATCCTTTACAGAAATTCTCTAGCTGAAAATTTTAATTTAAAATTTAAGTGAGGAGCATCTTATGAATCCAAAAAAAAAAGTAAAATTTGTCTTTCAGAGTAAAAATCCAAAAACAATTTTCAAGAGGACATATTAGTCTCTCTGGAAACAATATTTTAAGGAATTAATGTTCCTTCAGACTTGAGAATTGTGAATGACTGGTGGATACTTTCAACTGAACTTCTAAATCCTAAACAACTATGAGAAAAAAATTTTTATAACTAAGGTTACAAAAACAAAACTTTGATTTTATGCAGCATCCGAAACTGTAGTTCCTCATGTCACCATCACAAGACCTTCCAGAGGCTCTTTTTCAGTAAAAAACGGTAACATAATTCACCTGTCATGGAGATGCATTCTAATACATGTCCCACTAACATTTCTCTATTTGCAGCTTTTTGTGATTGGAGTATCAATGCCCTCTAGCACCTGGGACAGCATCCACATTATCTCTACTATGCAGTCACACTTAATTCAGCAACAAAATATAGGGGTTCAGAGTCTCTCATCCAAGAATAGGCTGCCTTGGCATACTGGTTACTTTGAATGAGTTAAAGGCAAGTTAAAAATGGCAGATGCAAGAGGGGACCTCTGACCTTCCTTTTTCTTCTGGAAGGCTGGAGTTAAAACTCCCACGAAAAGTGCCTCCCTGTACCAGGAGGAAGGATGACATTCTCATCACCAGAGAAGGGGACGGAAGGCTGAGAGAAATCTGTACAAACTTGTTAAACTGATCCTCATCTCTCTAGTCACTCTTCCACAATTAACTACCCTAGGCCAAACCCCTTTGTTTTGTCATGTTGTCACAATTTACTACCCTTTGTCCAACCTAGTGCATAGCATTCAACTCTAGCTACTTCTTCGTGTCTTCATTTTCTAGTGAAGGTGCCCTTGTACATGTAAAAATAAAATATACGGTCTTTTTATTAAACTTGTCTTTCTTGTCTTCAGGTTTTGCTCAAAGCCCTAAGGTTAACTTAGCCTTTCAAAGATTACAGTGACAGCTGCCAAGATAAGCTATTATTTCCCAGCTGGGAGAAGTGGCTGCAGTGACAGTCAGACTAGGTAAGCGGATAAGCGGACAGGTTTTTCCCCTATTTTTTTTCCTTTGGCTTCATGCCTGTGTACTTCCTAGCATCTGGGCTATGGTTGGGCTGTTTATTTCTGTCTTCTATGGCTCCACATTTTACATTTTTAGTACCTTCATTATCCATCCCTGGGTCCCACACCACTTCCTGCCACAGAACTAGGCACATAGACACCTGTAGCCAACAGATTATGGACATCTTAATTCCTCCCCTCTTAGAGTTCCCCAGCATAAAGAGATGAGTGTGCAGAGCTACCCTCATCCCCCCTGGTGACAGGAAGTCCTAAGCCCCACACTTAAACCTTTAGCAGCAGAGATCACTGTCGAAGGGGGGAGTGGGGAAGTGTTTCCATAGGAATAAGTGAGATACATCTCCCTTCAGGTTTGAGTAGCTTAGCAGCTACAATACCCAAAGCCTTACTTCAGTTTTGGTAACTAATTAATGCTTTCGGCTCTTGTCTACAGGAGAGAGCAATAAAGTAATTTCTACTGCTTTGGGTCTACCCAAAGCCCCCCTTTAGGAATTCTGCGCTTTCTCATCTAGCCTGGAGGAGAAAGCAACTGAGACTTCTAACCTTGTCTCGTTACCCACACCCCAATTTGGGGAATTCCTGGACCTTTTGTTCCCTTGCCTGGAAGAGAGAACAAAAACCAAAAGCACTATTTGGGCTGCTTGTTCCATCCTAACTCTTGGTTCTCAGCCGACAAAGGTCTTCCCATCCTTTCAACATGTTGGCTACTAGTTTCTGTTGACATCTCTCTATTCCTGTTAGTCAGCCTATCAGGTTCTCCTGTGTCTCTTCCAGCAAACCAGGTTTCAAAAAGGATCCCATCCTTGTCAGCAAAATTGATACATTTTTACTACTTATATTTCTTCACAGTTATCCTGAAAGTAACCCTGACCTTGCTGGGGTAGAGATCGGAGTTATTATTATTATTTACCCATGATGACATCACTAATTTCCCAGAGGTGACCTCATAACAGCCACCTGGTTAGGATTCCATGTCCAGGAGTTGTACCACAAGAGAGGAACCCTGAAGTTAGGAATTGAGGTTTTATATAGGAACAGGATACCTTGCCCCCACCCTCCTTCTGAGAAAAAAGAGAAACCTCTGCTCTGGCTTTCACAATCCTTTGGAATGTAAACGAATTCTCTCAGGAAGAGAGGGGGAAGTCTGTCACAGAATGCAAAGCATTTGGCTCTGGGAGAGGTAAGTTTTATTACCCTTTGAATGAGAACAGATGGTTCAAGATCTATCTAATACCCTTTAACTTCCAAGGCTTTTGGAAGTTTGTCCTTTAAACCAAATGCCGGTAATGTTTTCTCAGAAAGTCCTAACTGTGCAGAACCGTGAAAATATCCACTTAGTGACCCAGATCAGTGGTTGCCTGTGGCTGAATGTTGGAGCATGGTTGATAGCAAACAGGTAGGAGAGAATCTTCTGGGGTGAGTAAGTATTTTAAAACTGAACCATGGGGTCTCAGGATCAAAATGGTGAACGGCCTGCTGTTGCAGCATCAAGCCAGTGGCCAGAGGGTATTCAGAAATGGTATCCCAGTGCCGCAGGGTTCAAGAAACTGGAGTTAGTGCGAGATGATACAGTATGTGAGAGTGATGACATGAAAGAGGCCACAAGGCTTCCTGAGAACCTGTAAAACCACAGGGTGTTTCACATTGAGAGAGCACGGGATCTGACCAGGAGGAAGCAGATCTTGCCTAATGAGCAGCGGACACAACATGAGGAGGGTAAATTCTACCTTGAGCCCCATCTGAAAGAAGTTATTTGGGAAACAGAAGAGAGAGAAGAATGGGCAAAGAGTAATCATGGAGCTGAAGTCTGTGGCTGCAGCTGCCCTCAGATATTTATAAGAAGTTGGGTAAATCTGAAGTGTACAACTCAAAACTATTTGGGCTGCAAATGTACTACTTTAAATAAATGTCTATTGTATTTTTTTAAAAAATTAAATTAAAAAATGTTAATAAAAAACTGAGTTGCAGGGATGATTTCACAACTGCACAATGTACTAAAAATCACTGAGCTGTATACTTAAGATAGGATAAT
>CM053604.1:79954112-79968013 GCA_028646535.1 Procyon lotor
TCTTTCTTTCTTTCTTTCTTTCTTTCTTTCTTTCTTTCTTTCTTTCGGAGAGAGAGAGAGAGAGAGAGAGAGAGAGATTGGAGGGAGGAACAGTGGGTAAGGAAGAGAGAATATCTGAAGCAGACTCCACCCTCAGAGCCCAAAAGAGAGATCAGGAATCATGACCTGAGCCTAAACAAACTGAGCCACTCAGGCACCCCAAACACTTTAATTTAGCAGAATGTTTGACAAGTGGAGCAGAGAATGCCTGAAATAATGAATTAAATGTGATAATGTTTTAAAAATCATTGGTGAATTGGTAGTAAATTACGAAAAATCATCAGAAGGCAGAATTAACAACAACAAAAAAACCCCCACATATCCAGAATGTGAGTCATTGTTTGCCAGAGAGCACCTGCCAATTGTTAGTAAACTTGAGCCTGAATTTTTTTTTTTTTAAGATTTTATTTATTTGACAGAGAGAAACATAGCGAGAGAGTACAGCGAGAGAGGGAGCACAAGCAGGGGGAGTGGGAGCGGGAGAAGCAGGCTTCCCGCAGAGCAGGGAGCCCGATGCGGGGCTGGATCCCAGGACTCTGGGATGATGACCTGAGCTGAAGGCAGGCGCTTAACGACTGAGCCACCCAGGTGCCCCTTGAGCATGGATTTTTAAGGCCCATGTACTCTCATGGAGGCAAACAGTGGGCCTGAATTTCAGAGAAGTCTGAGTCAGTGATAACTTTAAAAATCTGAGAGCCCAGAACCCAGAGGACAATGAGTTCAGTGAATGAACTTGAGGGGAAATCCCCTTACAGAAGACAATATTGAGAATACTTGCACGTCTACCTTGGGTATTATATTTGTTTATGTGTTTGTTTTAAAATTGTATAATACTTGGTCACCTTGGTGCCTTGCTGATTCTTAGAAGACTACCTCTCCCCAGCTACCTAATTCCTAGAGCTAAGGACTTGCCTGTGAACATACCTTCATATGCAAACCAAGTAATTCTGAGTCCTTAACCTCAACCACCTCTTTTGTGTAACTCTCACACACCAAGCCAAGATTCTCTTTGCTTTAAATCACCCCAAGACCAAGTACCCAATAATTAGGGACCACTTTATAGTCCAGAGCCCCCCCAAATTATTCAAACTATGCAATACTAAGCTTGCTCAGCTTGTCTACCCCTCCCTTCTTGCAAAAATCATGATAGAGCCTCTGCCCATATTTTTCTCTTGCTCCTTCTGCCTTCTGATCAACCCTGGTGATTCTCCACATGGCTCTGCAGGGCATCCACGCCCCATTCTCTGGAAAATTTTAAGAAAGTTTTTCTTTGAGGCAATTGCCTCCATATCTGTCATATTACCATACTTGATTAAAACAAACTCCAAGCACACATTAAAACACATTGGCTTTGGGTAGAACAGAATAAAAGCAAATACAAGAAGAACAAAAATTGTTTAAGAGTTTCTAATGAGAATTTTTCTTTTTTTAAGTAGGTTCCACACCTGGAGCCCAATGTGAGGCTTGAATTCACAAGCCTGAGGTCAAGACCTGTGCTGAGACCATGAGTTGGATACTTAAACAACTGAGCCACCCAGGCACTCCTCTAACCAGAATATTTTAATATACATGGAAATGTGGCATGAATTCATACTACTGTGTGAATTGGCTTTAAAACCAAGCCAATAATTAGGTTAAAATGATTCTGGATTGGTAGTGGCCCCAAGAACCTGACAAAAGAAAACATAGATGTGCTGTAGGGAAAAGAACATTAAAAACAACCTTTAAACATTTCTCAGAATTCCAATCAATATCATCTCCCAATAAAATGTCATTAAAAACATAAAGAAATAAGCCATAAGCAAAGTTAGCAGAAATTAAACATGATGAACCTACCTGCAAAGCCTGTAGATGTAATAATCTCAAAAATGAGAATTTTTTAAATCTTTAAGAGTGAATAAAAAATATAAACAAGGACCAAATTGCTATTGATAAGGAACCAAACAGAATTTCTAAAAATTAAAATATAAAATTAGATTAAAACTGATCAATGGAGGGGCGCCTGGGTTGCTCAGTTGTTAAGTGTCTGCCTTTGGCGCAGGTCATGATCCCAGGGTCCTGGGATCATGCCCTGCATCGGGCTCCCTGCTCGGCAGGAAGCCTGCTTCTCCTGCTACCATCCCCTCTGCTTGTGTTCCCTCTCTCGCTGTGTTTCTCTCTGTCAAATAAATAAAATCTTAAAAAAAAAAACTGACCAATGGATAAAATAACAAATTATACAGTTGAAGAAAGAATTAATGAAAAATTGATGCAAAGAAATTATCCAGGATCAGCATAGAGACAGAAGGACATGAAAATGTGAAAGAGAGGCTAGAGGGAAGAGTTTCAGATGCCTCTAAAGATAGTTCTAGAATAATAAAATAGAAAGGGTGGTGAAAAGGACATATTTGAAGAAATAATTGCCATTTCAGATGTTATAAAAGCACCAATGTACCAGCATCAAATTGAGAAAGCTCAATGAATGCCAAGGAGGTAAATTAAAACAAATACACACCTACACATGGTGACATTAAACCATTAATGAAAAAAGAGGAGTTACTTAAAGCATCAGGGAGTAAAACAGATTAACCACAAAAGAAGAACAATTAGATTAAAATTTGATTTCCCAACAGCAGAAACAGAAGCAGAAAACAGTGAAATAATATATTCTAGGTACTGACAGGAAATAATTGTTACCATGGAATTACAGATTAAACAGATCTTTCTTTCACCAATGAGATGTACATAGGTATTTCACATAAGAAAAAGAATACAGGTTACTCTGGTTATTAATAGATAGTCTATTTTAGAATGTAAACTTTCTAACCAGTTTAAGCTCTCCTTTCCTCTAAGTCCTGCCTAGTGGTTCAGGACTTGTGTTGGTAGAATTGGAGCAAACGCTCTTACAACCCTGTCCTTTTTCAAGTTCTTAGTCCTCTGTGTGGAGGCAAAGAGGGAGAAGCTTCAAAATGTGTTTCCATGTACAACTGCCTATGGATAATAGGCTGATTGTTCCCTTTGTTAGTTCAAATGCTCTCCCATTACTTAAATCCAATGTGGCAATTTGTTCTTCCCTTTCTGTCAGTTCCAGCTACTTCTCTGTGAAAGGCATCCAAATGTTTGTTTTCTAAAGGGCAGATTCCCTGGTTCTGTGAAGAGCCCTAATGGATTCTTACCCTTTACAGCCATGGCTGGGAAGAGTCAGCTGAGGCTTAACCACTTCCTCTCCCCATTCCTGCCATGGGGATTTCACTTCATTACCTCTTGTGGTCGGGGATTCCTGTTCTAGTTGGTAGCTCTCTTGGAGAGTACTAGCAAAATCACTCAATTTCTAACCTATCCCCATTGTGCTTGTGGGAAACAGATAATCTTGCCACATCACACGGTGGGGATATAGGCAATACTCCCTTGTAGTTGTCTCTCCTCTCTCTTGTCCTCTCTTCTTTTATCAGTAGCTTTAGTTTAGGGCAGCCAGTGTCCTTCTGGTTCTGGAGATTAGAAAATTTTACATGAGGATAATCAGCAGTCACAACTTAGTGCAGGGAGCAGTGTTTCTGACATCCTCACCCATGTAGGATCAGAAAGAACATTTTGAATGCTCCTCTCACCTATGGGAGGAGTATGGAAAGCTGCTCCACAAACTCTCATTCCCTTTAAAGATGACTTCTAGCCTTCCTTCTCTGTACATAGTTCAGGGGAAGTGGAGAAGCGGAGGGTTGCTATAACGGATGGTTACAGCTGTGCTGAAATAGTGCCTTTCAGAAATCTTCTCTTCAAAGCGGTTGGCCCCACGGCTGGTAGTTTTTGATTTTAGAATTTGACATTGCTTGACATTGGAATGTGGATTCTGGGCATCACTTCTGGGAAAACAAGAATACACTTGTATTACTTGATATCAGACTATGGACATTTAGGCACTAATTCTGGGAGAGTAAGAAAGTTTTCCATTGGTACTTTATAACATCGTGTTATAATAGCATAACTTATCATTAAAGGCACAAGTTGTCCACTGCATAAATACTATGCAAACATCACTGAAGATCATTGAATCCCTGGGCTATATTAAAAAACTAAAGTTTGTATTTTTGGGAGAAAAAAAAAGAAAAAAAAGAGAAAAAAAAAAAAGAAAAAAAACTAATGTTTGTAATAAAACAAGCATATTTAAAATGTGGACAACTGTGGCTGTTGGAGATAACATCAAACTGTAAATAGCATTAGAAAGAAATAATGAAGGTAAAGTAGGTGAAATATAAGTAAGAAAGCCCTCTGGTTTGTGTAATTGTCCAGAATGAACAGTATACAGAGCCATTCAACCTGAGAACTTTAGGGTGCTCATTTCCTATATAAATTCAATCTCATAGTTTTGAGACTAATTCTGAGTCCTAAACTACATTGTACTTGGAAGCAAAATTCATTTTCTGTTCTCATTTCTATTCCACTTCTCAGTCATATTAGTAAAATAATAAAAAATTTTGATTGTGACTATTAGTCTTCTACAAATTAGTACAAGAAAAAGGCAAGTTCTTGCCACACAGAATATTCAGCCAAAAGTATAAGTTAGTGAAAAATCCAGTTCAAGTCCTTGCCTTTTCATCTGCTGGCCAAATATTAGTAGGATTTGTTTTTATTTAATGTTTAGTTCTTTATGAACTCTTACCGATTTCATACTAACAGTTAATTTCAGGTTTTGTCCTTCAATAAGCAAAGAGTAGTTATAATAAATGAAGACTGATCTTGATGTAATGCTCAGCATGTATCTATGAATGTATTCAGCAAACTTGTAGTTGATGTAATTAGGAAAAACAACAGCTCTTGGAAACACAGCTAACGTTTATGAAATAACTCTTATCTGATGCAACACCTTAAGCTCTTGAGGGAGATTTGATCACAATCACATGCATCATATGAATGGCTCCCAGCTGCAGGAAATTTGGCAATAATTAGTCTGCCTCTAAAGTTTCCATATAATGTTAAAACAAACAGCAATGCTTTTCATCAATCCACAATGCCACATCCTAAAAAAAAAAGAAATGATTTTTAAAGTTTTACTTTATGGAATTATATCTTCAGGATGTATTTCCAGAACTTCATTTTGAAAATATCTGTTACTTTTTATATTATTAAAGTGCAAATATATATGAAAATCATTTCAAGTTACTTCAAGTTTTCCTGTTTCCACTGGATATTTGGCCAAATAATTGATTTGATGGAAGTCTAGATTTTAACCATTAGGAGGTGGTAAAAACACAAGGGCTTATTTGTCCTTGTTGTGAGATATGAATTACAGCCACGAAGCTTCAAATTGTCATCTGAGATCTTGGTTCTTTCATTTAGCAATGTTATTTTATTGAAAGTAATGAACCAATTAACATCAGAAGGTATAGGCCCTCTGACTTCTTTCCCAGGTCATCTATTTGAAAGTCTTATCATTCCTAGAAAGGTACTAACTCCAGTTAAATTTCCTCAAGCTGCATTCTTCAGTTTTGAATACATAAGAGGAAAAAGCAGAATCTTTCTTGGCAAACACTATTGTTACTGATGGTCCATTTTCCTCCAGCAAACTCTAGTAGCTACATATGACCTATTTCATTATGCTGAGAAAAATCAGTTATAAAATTTCACTTTTGTAAACTACTTTTGCCCTTTTAAATTTCCATAATTTTGAAAAAGCTACAATATTATATCCTTGTTATTTGTGAATAGACATTTCTATTTTAATATTCAGTGTGTAAATAACGCAAGCAGGCACTTCTTGGGTCATTCCTCTGGTATCATTCTTCCTACCTCTTGTAATCACATGGAAGAGTCTAATGTATGATCCAATGCCAACATATGACTTCTAATATTTTTCTCCCCTAAAAGTAATGAGGGCAGCTTGGAGTATATCTTAAAATCATCACTCCACTTAAAATCAGGAAAATAAGAATGGACTTGAAATACCTTGAAATATCAAAAACAAGAATGCTTTCAGAAATACCTGGGGTGGTATGAAAAAGAGATAAAGGGGCTAGTTTGTCAAAGGGTTTCCAGGGTCCCAATATATCAATTTTAACACCAAAAAGGAAAAAAAATGATTACAATCAATTTGAACATTTAAGTATCTTAAAGAAGACATGACTCTATGATGGAATTAAAAATGCACAAGTTAAGAAGTGGTTGTAATGCTCCTGTGGGTTTCTAAAATATAGGTTTTTTTTTTTAAATACATTAGCTGATTTCTCTTCATTTTTTCTAATGAAGATGAAAAATTTGAGAGAAACGTGTAAAAGATGGAAAAAATCTTTTCAATGTGGTGAAATGTATTTGAATTAGTTAATAAAAATAAAATGTCAGTGAATCTAAGGAAAAATGCATAGATCAACAAGATCTTGTGAAAAATATCAAAATAAGAAGGGGGAAACTGCAGAATGCTTACATCTTAATGACACAAAAGTGAGACTAGACAGGATTACAGAGGGAGTTTGACAAGGTAGGTGGAGGTTTTAAGGAAACAATTGTGTATTTAGGTTGCCCTGGCAACAGAAGTGTCTTACTGTGCTAAAACATTATAACGAGAAAACCCGCGTGAATGTGAAGTAAATCATAATTAGAGTGGTCCTAACTTCCTTGGAGATAGGTTTGGAAAAGAATTTGGGACAGGGTTATGCCATCGACAAAAGATGAAGGCATGAGAGAGAAAATTTGAGTGACGCTCTAAAGAAGTTGAGCCTGTGTGCTCGCAAGCTTCTGAATATGGCACAAATCTGTTCTTTTTCCTACTGATTTCAGTTAAGTTGGAAAATAAAGAAATCATACACGTATTTTCACATCATCTCAATTACTCTATATTTGTTAGAATCACCACTGGGAAGGAACACTGCACTAAAGAAATACGGGAGCCATTTTTCAGGGTGCCTGGGGAAGGTGGTTTTGGATTCAAACTATTACAGCAGTCTGGGCTGTGGACAAGTCTCCTAGCTCTTACTAACACATGGGGTCTGGATATGTTCTTCCCATTTAGTGATTCCACTTTTGTTATATTTCCTTCAAAACAGGAAGCACAAGTAGACTTCTGGGTCGGCCATATTCCAGGGAAGGCAGGAGTAATTGTTAGAACATTCCGCTTCTATTGGCCTAAAATTTACCTCTCTAATTTTGTCTGTTCATCCTTAGGTTTGCTTTAGAGAGCCACCAAAGACAGTTTTAAAAAAATTTTTTAATCTATTTCTGAGCTTTAATTAACTTAAGCTAATGCCTCTTATAATGTGTTCAGCAATGATATATGTTTAAATATGCTCCATAGTAACTGTAACTCTATTATTAACTGTAATAAATAATAATATATGTCTATTACTAGCAATAATAATATTATTGTATTATTATGTGCAATTAGGTACACACTACTTTATATTTTTATAAACAGATAGGGACAGCTGTGTTTCTGGGCTGTGAGTCTCTCCGGGCTGAAAAGTGAGTGTGAGGTACTAAGAGAAGATTGGTTGAACTTATCATTTGATTGATTTCAGGCTTTCGATTATTTGTTGCTCTGTTAACCACCTCTAGCCAAAGGATGATGAGAGGCTTAGGTGAGACTCAGGAGTAATGTGTCAAGCTCAAGGGAATCAGTGACATCTATTTTTAAACATTATTATTTGTGAAAAATCAATTTTGCCTTTTGTTGTCTTGCTTTGATTTAGGCCAACTTTCTTTTTGTAGAAAAATAAATACAAATAGCTGGTTGAAGAGAATGCAATTTTCCTACACATTTCTCGTGGTTCTCATCTTGAAATAAATAAATAAAAGATCTGAATTTAAGCGGTAAAATTCTTGCGTTCTCTGTAGAGGATATACAGCCAGCAATGCGAAGCCTCTCACTTCCTATTTTTCTTCCGCTTATTTATCAACATTGGTTGTCTGATCCAGAGAAAGGGGGTAAAAAGAAATGGAATGAAGTTATTGATGTTTCTATAAAACAGGCATTCTCTTTTCACACACAACTATGGGAAATGCATTCAGCAACGCTGATTTAGTCTTTGACTCATGGAGAATTTTAAAAATGATGCATGTGAGGTGAGACTTGAGAGAATGAATTTAATCCAGCTAATTCGACCCCATTACTCATTATTTATAAGGTACATATCTTAAATGATACTTCAGGTTTCTCAAAGAGATATTAAATAATAATGATAACAGTATTAATAGTACTTTTCCTAAGATAAAGAGATGTTAGTACATTGGAACAATAGTTGAAATATATGTGTTTAAGTTTCTTCCCTCCTTGAGGGTGAAATAAAAAAATGGACTTTGGAAGTCAGATTTCAGAAATGTGTATTTTGTATATAAATAGTGTACATATTACTTTTTAGTATAAGAGAAAAAACAAGCAATGACAGGCAAAATGTCCAAAGATCTACTTGGCAGTTTTTCATGAGCACGTACAGCATCCAAATCAGCTAATTAAATGCTTCAGCTCAGTAACTGGCTTCCTACAAAGAAATTTTAAGATAAATGTCAAAGAGAAAAATGCTTTAAAGGGCAAATAAATTATGGAGTAAATTAGCATTAATAACAAGTTATAAGGAAATTACAGCATTTTCATATTGACCAAAAAAAAACCCCAAGATTTATTTAAGAATTATAAAGGAAACAGAATAACTTACAGTAGAAAAAAATGGTCAAATGATGGTTAGGGGGAAAAGGAGGAATATAATGTGTTAATAACCTGAAGTTTATTGTAAATATAACTTTGTTTTGAATTAACATAAGTCAAATTTAGAGATTGCATTACGTAGCTCATAAAACACTATTTTGTAAATTTATCGGTCAACTTATTTAAGACAATTTAGAATAATTCAAAATACATTTTACTGAAATTATCCTACAATACAGCATAAGTTAGGTAATTGGACAAGTGCATAAATGCTGAACGTTAGTAGAATCTAATTTAATAAACTTTCTTGCTGGGTGGCGCCTGGTTGTCTCAGTGGGTTAAAGCCTCTGCCTTGGGCTCAGGTCATGATCTCAGCGTCCTGGGATGGAGCCCTGCATCGGGCTTTCTGTTCAGCAGGGAGCCTGCTTCTCCCTCTGCCTCTGCCTGCCTCTCTGCCTGCTTGTGATCTCTCTCTTCTCTGTCAAATAAATAAACAAACAAACAAACAAACAAACTTTCTTGCTTGAACAGATTAATGCAGTTTAATAGAAAATGGTGATACGTTTTTGTTCACAAGTACTTAAAATTAAATCTTACATCAATTTTATTTGAAAAAAATGATCATATATAAAAATATTAACAATGTGGACAGAAAATAATACAAATACTAATAATTCATAATCCACAAACCTGAGCCTTGCTTATTGTTTTATTGTGCTGGGAAATAATGTGAATCCATTAAAATTAATTAATATCCTGTCAGTATACATGCCTTTTTCCACTACGAAATATAACAAGACAAATTTTTGGGCTGCAAATACATTTTCTTATTTAATAGCCAATAACATCTATAATTACTTCTGAGAACCATAATTCAAGCAAACATATGATTATAATTAAACATACAAATATATTCACAATAATACTTAAAAATATGGTAATAGTATACATTATATGTTAATAAAAATTAAAAACAATTTTTTTCAGAGAGAGAGGGAAAGTGGGGGTGAGGGGCAGAGGAAGAGGGAGAGAATTATTTTTTTAATTTTATTTATTTATTTGAAGAAAGAAAGTCAGAGGCAGATGCTCAACCGACTGAACTACCCAGGCACTCCAAGAGAGAATCTTAAGCAGGCTCCACACTCAGCACAGAGTCGGCCAAGGGGAGTGAGCTCACACCCCTGAGATCACAACCTGAGTCCAATCAAGTTGCTTGATTGGACACTTAACTAACTGAGCCATGCAGGTGCCTCATAAATCAAGTTCTCTGTTGTTGAAATATGATCACTACTTTTGACTGTAGGTAAAATACAGATTTTCAATCAGTAGTCTTTTTCACTCTTAGGTTAGAGTAGAACATAAGTGGCTACTGGGAATAGTGCATCCTAACATAAAATGTTGTTCAAAGAGTTTTTTACGATAGGTTCACAGAACTAAGAGGAGTCATTGTTGAATTTCAACGAGCAGGTTTGTTTAATTTTTAAACAGATGAGATTTATTGAAAGATAGAGAGGGGTCCCTGGGTGGCTCAGCCAGTTAAGCCCCTGTCTTCAGCTCAGATCATGATCTCAGGGTCCTGGGATTGAGCCCCATGTGAGGCTCCCTGTTCAGTGGGAAGCGTGCTTCTCCCTCTCCCACTCTCTCCCACCCTGCTCATGCTCTCTCTCTCACTCTCTTTCTCAAATAAATAAATAAAATCTTAAAAAAAAAAAGAAAGATGGAGAAGAAAAAGTAAGCATGAGAAAGTGAAAAGAGACAAAGAGGAGTTGGGGGATAGACAAATAGAGGAAGTGCTAGTGGAATGGAGTGGAGAGGGGTAGAGAAATAGTCATGAAAACATGAGCACAAAAGAGGGGATTCAAGGAGAATTCATATTTTCTCAGTTGAGTATCATATAATCAGAAAGCCATAAATGCATATAGGCATGGTTCTTTTTTTTTATTATTAACATATAATGTATTATTTGCCCCAGGGTACATGTCTGTGAATCGTCGGGCTTACACATTTCACAGCACTTTCCACAGCACATACCCTCCCCAATGTCCACAACCCAGCCACCCCATCCCTACCCCCACATAGGCATGGTTCTTTATTTCAAATTTATATTTGTTAGTACTTTTGATTAGAATTGAGTTTGTACTGTGATTACTAAACACGAATCAGTTGTGAATGAAACACATATACAGATATAATTGCACTTACCATTCAATATGATTATTCACATTGCTCTAGTTTTATGATTTAATTTTAAAGGATTTGGATTTGAATAATTAAAAATAATAAAGTTAGTTACAGCTTCAATCATTTGAAAGAAACCTGTTAGCATGATACCTGGTGGCAGTCACCTATAACATAATGGAGGTGATATTTATTTAGGTCCCACTGATTTCTGCATGCTGGTTAACATGGTAAAAAAAACGATTAAAATATTAGATGACTCTGGCCTTTTTTGGTTCTGTGTTCAATGTTAATCGTGTACCATAGTGTGTAAGGTATTCTACTAGTTATTTAGTTACTTATTAGTTTTACCACCAGGTTTGGGTAAACATGGGGGAGTAGATATTACTGTGTCATAGGGTAGGTACACAGTAGATATGCCCATTTGATACACCTATTATATATATATACAATACACACACACACACACACAGAGTAGACATATACAGTAGACTCTACATGTACAGTGAACTCTGATAGTGGTGGGGTTGGTGTCAAGTATAACAAAAATAAAAGTACACAGACCAAAAATGAGTAGCTTAATAAATTTGTAAAAAGTGAACACACTCCCATAAGCAGCACCAAGATAAAGAATTAACAGAACCCCAAAGCTCCACTTGTGCCAATTCCCGCACACGCCTCCCTCCATGAACTAACATTCCACAATATGGATATGCTATCGTGATATAATAATAAAAATATGTTTTGTTCTTCCTCCAAGCTTCTGAATAAAGCTCCTCAAACCATTATATTTTCCAAAGTGATAAGAGCCATCAGAATATCTTTTGTTATGATATTCTTGTTCCTGGCTTCTGAAATAGCCATAAGATGAAAAGAGTATCACTTGTTGTTCATAATGGGTTCCTTTCAACCACACCTGAATTTATGTTAACGAGGTAACTTTTGGAAAGCCCCTAGGGATTAGGGCTGGGTACCAGGGGCCCAACAGTATTCGTGGGACTTTCAGCCCCATCTCCTGACCTCTGGGGAGAAGTGAGGGACTCGAAGTTTAGTTAATCACTAATAGCCAAAGATTTAATCCACTATGCTTATGTAATAAAGCCTATATTTAAAAAACACTAACCTAAGGGATTCAGAGAGCTTCTGAGATGCTGAACACATGAAGGTATTTGGAGATATGGCACGGCTTGAGCTCTTTGTGCCTTTCCCCGCACTTGGTCCTATGTATCTTTTCTGCTAGGCGAGTCCTGAATTGTTTCCTTTTATAGTAAACCAGTAATCTAGCAAGTAAACTCTTTTTCTGAGTTCTGTGAGCTATTCTAGTAAATTATCAAACCTTAAGAGAGAGTCTTGGGAATCCCTGATTTATTGTTTGCCACCAGTCAGAAGCGAGGGAGGCCTAGACTTCTCATTGGGGTCGGAAGTGGGGGAAGGGCAATCTTATTGGACTGAGCACTTAGCCTGTGGGATCTGTGCTAACTCCAGGCAGTTTGTGTCAGAACTGAGTTAAACTGGAGGATATCTAGTTGGTGTTCCCCAAGAATTGAAGTATTGCTTGCTGTGGAAAATCCCACATATATGGCATCAGAAGTGTTGATGAGAGTAAACAGAAGTGGTTTCTTTTCGTGAGTATACCATAATTTATTCATTCATTCTACTGTTGATGGACATTTGGGTGCTTTTGGTGTTGACCTATTATAAATCATGCTATATCCTTTTGTATGAATTTTGGTGACTATATATATATATATATATATATATATATATAGACATTCTCTTGGGTATATACCCAGGAGTGAGATTTCTGGGTCATAGGGATATATATGTTTAACTTTCACTGATAAACCAAAGTTTCTAACACGGTTGCACCAATTTACACTTCCATGAGCAATCTCACCCAGTTGTTCAAGATATTTGTTAACATTTGGTTTTGTCTTTTTCATCTTAGCCTTTCTGGTGGGGGTGTGATGGTATAGCATTATGACTTTCATTTGCATTTCCCTAATGCCTAAAGATTTTGAGCACATTTTCAAATATTTATTGGCCATTTGGGTGTGTCATCTTTTGTGAGGGAACTTTATTTCTTTTTTCTTATTTGATTTGTAGGAGTTTCTTACATAACCTGGAAACTGATCTTTTGTTAAGTTATAGTTGTTATAAATAATCCTCCCAATCTATGGCTTATATTTAAAAGCTTTATTGAGGAATAATTTGCATACCACACAATTTGCCCATTGCAAGTGTGATGCAGGTAGGTCAGGTCCAAGGACCCAGAGAGGGTTCCACAGGACCAGCCAAGAGGGTCCTTGGTTTCCTGTAGTATAGAAATCAAACAGGAGGCAAGAGGATGTGAGAGCAGAGTTTATTAAAGATACAGAGAAAGTGCAGATACAGACCAGGAAAGGGTAGAAAGGAAAGAGAGAGACTGTCATCCTTGCTTGGTGTCTGGGAGTTTTATTGAGGATGGTGGCCCGCTGTCCCTATCCTCCCAAGCATCTAGGAACTGGTCAAAACAAGGACAAGTACTCAGGTGCCCTCCATAAGTCACTTAGCCCTGAAGCCAGGAGTCTTGGCATCAAGGTGTCTGGAATCAGTGGTCTTGAGAAATGATCTCGTCCAGTTTCTCCTTAAATGTTATCTATCATGCTAGAAGACTCCAAAGAAATCAGTAACTCCTTTTTACAGAACTTGGACTAGATCCTGGCAGAAGAACCAAGTGTCACTCAGAGGCTTTGGAGGATTGGAGGTTTATTTAACACCAGCGGACTCAAAGACCCTTCTCCAAAGGTCTGAGCCCTGAGCACAACTAGGGAGGGTAATTTATACCCTCCTACTTCTGCATACTTGGTATTTTTTGGCACACGCAGGAGAGTGGGTAGGAAAGAAGAACCCGGAAGGGCTTTGAGACAGGGACTGGAATTCCCTTACCGGTTTAGTCGGCCAGCTTAGAGTACAGTTTTTTCCCTATCACTTTGACCTTTATGAGGAGGACCTACATTAAGGCATGTGTAAGGCGGAGGTGTAGGTCCTTGTAAGAATAGAGGCAGCAAAAAAGCAGTCCTTTGTGGGGTCCCTT
>CM053604.1:79968513-80039246 GCA_028646535.1 Procyon lotor
GAGGTACAAAGCAAGCACAATCAACAATGACTAGGGAATGTTCTTAGATTTTGGCAAGCAGTGGATATGATTGATCTTTTCAGATTTTCATTTTAATTTGGCATATACATCATGCACAATTCTGCTAGAATTTTGAAACTTTTTCTTAAAGTGGAAAAGTCATAAAAATACGAAAAAATGGATCACATGTTTACTTAAATAGCACCCAAGCCGTATGTTCAGTCACAGCCTAAAATAATTAACTGGTGCAGCTAATAATTATATGTGAAGAAAAGATCTTGCCTAATGAGTCAGAAATTTACCTAGACACTAAAAAAACAATAATAGTAACAAGAGTACAAAGCATCACAAGATGGTCATTCACAAAGGTAGGCTTTGAATCTCTGTGGTTGATTTTAACACGTCTTGAAATCCAAACAGGACTTATCTGGAGGCCACTGACCTCCTTTTGGCCAACATTTATCACTGTGGGCCCAGAGCTGCTCAGATACTTTTTAAAAGTTGACAGAGAGGAGACAGGATCTGCCATAGACTCCAATTTCAACCCTCCTTGCTCTTATTCCTATTGTAGGGCTCCCATGATCCTGAATCTGTGATTTACCCTTTGGCTCACATCTGAGGACTTACTTGTACCTCCCAGTCCTAAAATACCTACAAAGCCTTATGCAGGAATCTTTGCTGCTCTTATGTTCTACAGTATCATGGAGGACTAGATCTATTATTGTCCTGAGCACCATTCCATGGTGCTCACTCACATTACATGTTAGCAGTTTAGATTCCTAAACAGAGCAGAAATTCCTCAGTAAATATTGCAAACATATTTTACTGGGATTTACCTATGCTTTAACAAATATTAATCGAACACCACTATGGGACAGGCACTAGAATATACACGAACCATAGCTCTGTTCTCCCCACAGGGGAGTCCGATAACAAACAAACCAACTGCAAATAAGAAAATTCAGGTAATAATAATGCTATCGAAAAAATTAAAACAAGCAATTGGTAGAGACTGAAGAAAGGTACATTAGAGAGGGGGCAAGGGAAGTCTTCTTGGAGGCGGTAGCTTTTGAATTGACAACTGAATGACAAGATGAAGTCAAGTGAAGATACAGGGAAAGTCATTCAAGGAGAAGGAGCGGTAAAAGTAAAGGTCTGTCCTGAGCTGGGGATCAGATAGGTGTGTCCATGAATACAGGGAAAGACTGTGTGGCTGGAGCACAGTGAAGCAGGGAAGATGGTGGGTAACAAGGCCAGTGTCGTAGGCAGGACCAGAATGTGTTGGGCCTCGTAGGTTATGTCCCAAAGTTTTATTTTATTCTAACTGAAATGGTAAAACCTTTGGAAAGCTTTAAGCAGGAAAGTTAATATGATCCAACTTAAGTTTTTCAAAATCTCTCTGCTGACTTGTAGAGAAGGCAACTTTGGTGACAGAAGAGGAAACAATGTGAATGCTGCTATACGAGCCCAGCCAAGTGCTGTCTGTGGTTTAGAACCAGGAGACTCAGAGAAGTGATATTTAGGGAGGGGAATGATTTACTTGTAGATCTGACAGGGCTAGACAAGGGATGTGTGTTTATGTGGGTTTCTTTATGTATATATCTGTGTAGCTTTATGTAGTTGGGATGAGACAGATGGATAAGCAGAAGTCAAGATGAGTCCTAGGATTTGGGATTAAATAACTGTGTGGACAATGGGAAATCTGGGAGAGGAACACATAAAGAAGTCAATAGCTCTGTCTTAAAAGTTTGAGACTGTCGGGGCACCTGGGTGGCTCAGTCGTTAAGCATCTGCCTTCAGCCCAGGTCATGATCCCAGCGTCCTAGGATCGAGCCCCGCATGGGGATCTCTGCTCAGCAGGAAGCCTGCTTCTCCCACTACCATTCCCTCTGCTTGTGTTCCCTCTCTCGCTGTGTTTCTCTCTGTCAAATAAATAAAAAATAAAAAATAAAAAGTTTGAGACTGTCATTAATGCCATTGCTCCTCATCAGTGGGTGAAGCCTCATAAAATGGCCTCATAATCTTAAAGTTATCTAGTCACCAAAAGGGATCCATTACCTAAAACAAACAAACAGTGATTAAAACCAATATGTTCAATAAAATTATATATATTGTGAAGGAACTATTTCCCAAGAACAGGAAAGAGGTTTCTGAATGTCCTGTCAGGGCTATGCAGGAAGTAGAGTGTTCTACCAGATCCTCTGGGGATTATCAATTCTATAAGAATGTGAGTCTTATTATTAGCTAGGCTATTTTATAACGCTGTAGGGGTTCGAAGTTAAGTGTCGGAAAACCGAGGGTAATACAAATGATTCTCATCTACAGCCAACACAAATGAATTTTGTCAGATAGAGGTAGAACTGATCTCTTTTCTATAGAAAAGATGACTCCAAACACTAAGAATTGCCCCATGAATATTAACAAGTTTTGCACTTACTAACAAATTCATTTCAGTATTCATGATTGTTTATATATCTTCTTCAAATTCTCATTTAAATTAATATTGACATCTCCAGGCGCCTGGGTGGCTCAGTTGTTAAGCATCTGCCTTCAGCTCAGGTCATGATCCCAGGGTCCTGAGATCGAGCCCCGCATCGGGCTCCCTGCTTGGCAGGAAGCCTGCTTCTCCCGCTACCATTCCCTCTGCTTGTGTTCCCTCTCTCACTGTGTTTATCTCTGTCAAATAAATTAAAAAATCTTAAAAAAAAAAAAAAGAAAGAGTCTGTCTTCAGCTCAGGTCATGATCCCAGCGTCCTGGGATTAAGCCCTGCATCAGGGTGCCTGCTCAGTGGGAAGCCTGCTTCTCCCTCTCCCACTCCCCTGCTTGTGTTCCCTCTCTCACTGTGTCCTCTGTCAAATTAAAAAAAAAAAATCTTAAAAAAATATTGACATCTCAATGGTATTCTCCTTAATGAATTTTTTTCCTTAATGAATTTAATAAGATAAATCTTTGACCTGTTGATTTTATATTTGAATGACAGTGGTATTTTTACCTTTTGAAATTACATGTTAACAAGAGTAACAATAGTGCAGTAAAAATCAAAGGGGCATTTTTGAATTCCGAATAGGAAGTGATTTGCTGTGATTAGTTCTTTGGTGGTCTCTCTTAAAATGTCCACTTCTGACATTTAAAGAGGAGATAACAGAAATTAGTAAACTTTGAATATTTAGAATTATAACTGACTAGTAGAGATATGGGTAATGGCATTATTACATTATACATTATATCTATCTTACACATAGATATTTATGTATCTATCTATATATATAACTGTTCCTAAAATACTTACATTCTAAGGGAATTTTTTTGTCATTCTCTCAAAAAGGCATTATGAACAACTATGAGAAAACCAGTTTAATTGCCATTATAAATCCCATTTCTTCATTTTCATATTATTATTTTTTTAAAGGGAAGTACTTTTGTTTTTTAAGATTTTATTTATTTGAGAGAGAGAGAGAGATAGTGAGAGAGACCAGGAGTGGGGAGGTGCAGGGCAGCATTGTGCAGAGGGAGAGAGAGAAGCAGGCTCCCTGCTCAGCAGGGAGCCAGACAGGGGCCTCAATCCCAGGACCTGGGATAATGACCTAAGTGAAGGCAAATGCTTAACTGACTAAGCAACTCAGGCGCTCTTCCATTTTCATACTAAAATCCTTAAAGCAGTTTACCTTTATGGATCTAACATTTACACAAATAGATGAAAGAACTATTGTTTCGAAGAACCCTATATACCTGCATTTTGTCCATTCTTTGATTTCTTCTCACTCTCCTCTTAATGAAAACAAAAATAATTCTCCCAGTAATTTCCACATACCTTCTTTTCTGATTTGAACCAATAATCCTGATTGTTGGTAGAGGACACTGGGGGCTTACAAATAACAATCTGTTTATAGATTGCAGGTAGAGTGATCTAGGAAAGCAATGTCACACAAACTACTTTCCTTCCACACTTTAAATTTCTCCTCCCTAAGACTTTTCCCCCTTGGTATAAAAATAATGTGCCTGTTTTTATTGTGAAGAGTTTTAAGCTTAAAATGAAAGAGGTATAGGTCACTTCTAACTGTGTTCCCCAGGTTGGATAAAAGGAAATAAATAAAAACTGAGCCACAATTTACTCCTTCACTCTTCTAGAAGTTTTTTCACAGATTTCTTTTCTGTCTCCTTTACCCTTTCATAGAACTGGAAACAATAGGAACTGTGCTCCAAAATTAAAGCAAAAACAAACCCTAAATGTACCCACCACCTTTTAATGACTCGCAAATCATTATGCATAAATACAATGATACAGACACACATCGAAGTTCCACATAGAGAAGACTCCTTTGCACATCAAGTGGCATTTTTAGAAGCATTAAAAAATGTACCTGTGAGAAAAGAATGTTGAGATTCTAAAGATAATTTAAGCATGTTTTACAGTGGATCAGCATCCCAAATTTTGCACATGGGCTCCACCAAACATTTTAGAGTAAAAAGGAAATCAAGAAAGGTTACATTAGGGACACCTGGGTGGCTCAGTCGGTAAGCATCTGCCTCAGGTCATGATCTCAGGGTCTTGGGATAGAGTCCCTCATCGGGCTCCTTGCTCAACAGGAGCCTGCTTCTCCTCTGCCTCCTGCTCCCTCTGTTTGTGTGCTCTCTCTCTCTGACAAATAAATAAATAAAATCTTTAAAAAAAAAAGAAAGGTTGCATTATATACACACAGTACACAAACACAACCCAAATGCATACACATGCATGCATACACAAACATGCCAGTTAATATGATTTATATATTTAATATGCCAAATTCTCCAACTTCTATTTTAATTTAGATAAGTTTCCATTTCTCCTTGACCTTAATAATAGCAATAATTGTCCATATATAATATTTTGTATTTTGTATAAATTAATTAATTTTATTTTCACATACGTTATTTCAATTGAGCCCAATGGGTAGCCCAGAATGAAATAAATGCAGAATTAAAATTATTTTAGTGATTTGAATTATAGCTGTTTTGTTTTCCTATACAGTGGTTTTTAGGTTCTTATTGCTTTTTCCTAAACATAGTTATGATTTTTTTAATTATACAAATTTTAAGCATATTATAATGACAGTTATTTATGCAATTTATTATTTGCATTAATTTCATTAATATAATGAAAGTTATTTATGCAATTTATTTTTTATGATTTTATTTATTTGACAGAGAGATACACAGCGAGAGAGGGAACACAAGCAGAGGGAATGGTAGCAGGAGAAGCAGGCTTCCTGCTGAGCAAGGAGCCCGATGCGATGCGGGGCTCAATCCCAGGACCCTGGGATTATGACTTGAGCTGAAGGCAGATGCTTAACAACTGAGCCACCCAGGCGCCCCTATTTATGCAATTTAAAACTTAACATAATTAAATTTTCATTTATTTGAGGTGAGGCATCAGTAAAATGAATGGTATCTAACATTTGATGACTATGCACTGAAGAAATTGATGAATATCCTCTTCTATACTTCTTGGATGGTATTTGACTTTGCTCTTAGAATTTCCTTTCGGGGAGTTTGGGTTTTTTTTAAGATTTTGTTTTTAAGCACTCACTATCCTCAACACAGGGCTTGAACTTGCAACCCCAAGATCAAGAGTTACATGTTGTTCTACTAACTAAGCCTGCCGGGCACCCTTGCTCTTAGAATTTTCTCTATCTCTTTATTGCAACAGATGCTCCAAGAGTTTCCTAAAACCCACCTTTAAGAAATGTGCTACCTCACCAAGGGCATTTTCTTTTGCTGGTTAGAATTGAAAATATAGTGAATGCCAGAGACAGCCTTTTTCTTTTCTGTTTGACTTTCATCAGAGGAGGAAAAGGAAGCACATGAATGGGAGCTGAGGAATCACACCCGAGAATCTGCCATTTCTGAATGCAGCTCAAGATCTGCACATACTGAACTAACACTGGTATTCAATGGCCCCCTTCATTCCATGGGTACTTGCTGATGGTTCCCTCACTGCCCAACTTAAAAGTCGACAGGAATGATGTTAATAGCAGAGTGTTATTGAGGATTTAGCCTGTGCCAGTCCCTGCCACAGTCCTATGCTAACGGTTTTACATCCATCCTGTTCTTATCTCATAATTACCCCCATGGAATAGATATATTGCTGTCATTTTAAATATGGAGAAATGAAGGCATAAAGAGATGAAGTGGTGGTCTCATCACTACTAATATGCTTTTGAAATCGGTACTCTGCTCCATACGTGTCGTAATAGCTCCTGACGCCTCCCAGCGCCCCTGCACAACAGAAAGAGATCCTCGTTATTAACGTTTACAGCCTCTCTTCCACTTGATACTAAAGACTCTTTGGAGGAAGAAAAGAAGTGTGGAGATTTTCTTTCCTAGGTTTTCCCAACTTTTAATCTGGGAATGGAGTCAGATACTATAAATGCTAGGACTCTAGGGGTCCACAGAAACGCATGCTATGCAGATGCAAGAAGCTACATGGTTTCTCAGGAAATAAAAATAGCTTCTAATAAAATGTACTGAAAAGCAATTACATAGGGGTAGTAAATATTGGGCCATCTGAAAGGAGAAACCTGCTTCTGAAAGAACAGCTTCTCCATTTCCCTCCCTTTGAAGAGATTTCAGCTGTCTAGAGCTGCCCTGAAGGAAATCCATCACAGAGAAGAAAGAACATTTCTGTTCTACGCTCACCCCATTCTTTTGATGCTTTCCCCAAACCTGTCCCCCTGTGTACCCTCATGGTTGCTTTACTGCCAGCTGGTAAAGAGGAAGCTATTCCTGGCACAGCAGATATAGAAGGCACCAGCCAGATGAACCCTGGACTGGGCGGTCAGTTTGGTTTGGTAATAAGGAAACAACTCAACAGAAACATAGGAATAGGACACTCAATCATTCAGCTGAGAAACACTATGCAACAGCTGTGAGATAGATCTTGGAAGAAAGAGAGAAAGAGAGAGAGAAAAGAGGGAGGAATGGAAAGAAGAAATGAGGGAGAGAGAGAGAGAATTGACTTCGAAAGACCTGCAAATTCTGAAGTAATATAAATTCTATTTGGTTCTGTAATATAAATGTCAAACACTGCACATAAGCTCCTTAGGCTTATGCTGAAGTGATTGTGTTCTCTTTATTTTTATGGCCACCGAATATAAAGGCTTACACATTAAGAAGCTATGCTTTTCTGATTATACCATAACTGGGGATAGGAATGGAAATTATTTTCCTTGGAGTCTGTTCTGAGACAGCATCTTATTCTTAAAGAAATCTGCATACAGTTGAAGCACTGGCATACAGCCTTGGCCATGATATGCTGTAATTCTGTTTATGGCACTGCCTTATCCAACTCTGCACACATTTGGGAGGAGGGATTGGAGAGTAAAAGAAAATAAATGAGGGTTTCTGCATGTGAAGAAACAAATGTAAAGAGAGGGAAAGGAAATCTAGATCTTAAAAGTTAAAGGTTTATAAGAAAGGCATTAGATACCCCAAACAGTAAAGTTCTAAAGAGCCATACTTTTTTCTTGGCCCTACGGCTTTTTCTAGAACGCTTCCAGTGGTGGGGAGTTCAATTTCTCACCAGACAGCTCATTTTGTTTCTGAAGAGTTTGCTAATAGAAGGTTCTTATTTGGATTGATCCAGTCTCGACCTGTCTGGAATCTTAATAAATACAGACTCTCTTCTACGTTACAATTCTTTTAATACGCGAAGACAGCTACCATGTTTCTGAGTCATCTCAGTGACTTCAGCCAATCCTCGCGCTCTGCACTTGCCAGATCTCCTTGGCACAAGGTTCAGTTTGTCAGTGTCCCTCTTAAAATCTGGCACTTTAAATTGAACATAATACTCCAGATGCGGTATGAACAGTGCAAAATTCAATGGGACTATTACTTTCCTTGATCTGAACTCTACACTTTATTAGGGCTCACATTAGCTTGTTTGGCAGTTCATCATTGTGTTGGCATACGGTGAGCTTGCAGGCAGCTAAAGCCCAAGATGATTTTTTTTTTCATGTATACTTTCCTTAAGCCAGATTTCCTGTGTTTTGTAGAAGAAGAGTTTAATTTGTGAATCTACAGAGAATTTTCCATTTCTGGATAGTTTCTCTCATTCTTCCTGCCATTTAGGGACCCACCAGACACTTGATTTTGTCATCTAATACTTTAGTTATTCCTCCTCCATTAATTTTGACAACATATGTCTTCATCAGAATCATATGTTAAAGATTTTGAGAGGACAACACTAACTCAGATCAAAGCCTTATAAAATGTTACTGGAGACAGGCCCTCAGGTTAACTGATTCATTACTCAATTCACTTTGAATGGCTCGATCTAATTTTTTATTAAAAAATCATATTTTTATGAGCTTTGTTGAAAGTGAGACATAGCATACTTATAACTTCTGCTGATACTGACATGCGTGCCAAAAGAAAAATAAATGATATTTTGGGGCATAATTTCTTCCTCAATGAGTCTAAGATAGATTCTATTGATCATTGATTCCTTTACTAACTTGCTCAATAACCATCATTTCCTAGTCAAATAGAATTTTTTATCAGGACACTATCACAATTGGGTTTGTTTCGATAATCTAGACTTTTTTGTCACTGAGATCCTACACATCTTCAATATTCTGATTCCTTCTCTTCTCAGGAGTCTGCTATGGCTGCTTTTCAATTTTTCCACACACATGTTAAAGTTTAAAATATGGGAAAAAATGTTTAAAATACGGAATGTAATTTCATCCACTGTGGATTCTCAATTGCCCTGACTTTTCTTACAGTCTGAACCCAGGTAAGCAAGAGTTTCAGTACGAGGATAAACCACCAAATGAGGTAGTGCTGAAAGCAATCACTAGAGGGCAATAGAGAGCTGAGAAATAGGGACCGGTATGCGTGACAGCTGGTTAGAAGGACCAAGACACCCATCGGTTAGAGATGGCCAGTCCTTTTGTAGGAAAGGCAAATCTCTCAGGCTATCCAAAAATTGCAGTTTAGATACGGTTCACATAAGGACTGGGCTAGAACTGGGACATGACCAGTTGGAGGACACAGCAATGACAACATTTATAGGAAGTTTGATACCAGTATCAAAAAATAGCTTTGACACCAAGAATTTTGGTGTCACAGTTGAAGTCTATATTGAAAACTAAGATCAAAATAGCATGGATTCAGCAATGATACCTACAATTTATTGAATACTATATCATCTAGCAATAACCAACAATATCTCTCATTCTTGGAACAACCTTTGGAAAGTAATAGCATCCGAGCTTTAGACAAAGGAAACTAGGGATTAAGAAACTGAAATGTCAGACATGGGATCTAGAGTGAGGCCTGCTGAGCTCCATAGCTTGTGTTCTCTATGCTGAAAGACTGTACGGTCTCCTGATTAAGGAAGTTGGAACTCTGGGAAGACAGCATGGCAGACCCTGTGACAATAGGCCACCTCTCTTAGAATCTGTGGAGAGCAGACACGCCTCATTTGTCTCATGCTACTGTTTGCTGGTAATTGTATTTCATCAGTCCCTCAGTTTGAAGTTCATTTTGCTTTTTAAAAAAGGATGTAAACAAAATACATTCTCTTATTCCATTCTATTTTCTTTAAAGAAATTTCTATTTTCTTTATTTTTTTAATTTTTATTTATTTATTTTTAAAGATTTTATTTATTTATTCGAGAGAGAGGATAGAGATCACAAAGGAGAGAGACATTCACCACTTGAGAGACCACAAGTAGGCAGAGAGGCAGGCAGAGAAAGAGGGGGAGCAGGCTCCTCGCTGAGCAGAGCCCAATGTGGGGCTTCTATTTTCTTTAAAGTCTTGAAATGAACATATACTTTTGCAAAGACAACATATGGTTCTTAACAATGGAGTTAAGACAAATGTAATGCAATGAGAATTCTCAATAATAATTTTAATTTCAAACAAGACAGGCACCTTTTGGCCCCAAATACCAGCCCTACATATGTGGGTACCAGAGCAATCTAGTGAAAATGCTAACTCATTAATTAAGGGAGAAAATATTTTAAAGAATAAAAAAATATTTTCAATTTCAGTAGCTGTAAAATCAAAAGAAAGGATCAGTGGCAGCACAAGAGAAGGATTTTAGAAGTGCTGAATGTTAAATAACTTAGATGGAAGTAAAGATAAAGTGCTCTGAGGGAAAAAGGATTAAAAAAGAAACAGGAGCAAAGATGCATGACATAAGTTTGAATAAAATTGTTTCAAGAAATGTGAGATTCAAAAGGAAATATTTCTAAATATAGTAGAATATATCTAGAATGAGGTATAGGTCTAAGTAAGTGAGTGTGGCTCTCTATAGCTTTATTGTTTTGGGTTTCTAATGGCTTTCTCAGACAAGAAGTAATTAAAACAATATGTTATCGCCAAGATGGATTTTAGGCTTTCCAAAGAGATGTTACTGACATCTCATTAGATATGTGAAAATATCCGTTACATATGTGAATGTATAGAAATCTATTAGCCATGGCCCCCCTCCTCTTTATCTCCCTCCTTCCTGGTATATATAAAATATTCTTTGCAATTAACACAGAATTTTCTTTGAAATTAATAAATAATGTTTCCATAATGGCTTTCTCTGATCTTAAAATTATATAATCTGCAAAGAGTGTGAAATAGAACAAACAAACTTTTAGGTTTAAGTTCTCGTTTATGTTTTCATTCTCTACAAAAGTACAGCTTTTAAATACTTGCAAAAGAAAATAAATTAAACGTTTATTTCCAATTCTGCCTCAGACAAAATACCTAAGAAGCACCGCTTCCAAAAATGAAATATCTTCCCTTATTTCATTTAAAAGTTAAACAGAGATTACACTTTAGAAGTCCACATCTATCTCCTTTAACTCTCACTGCACAAACTGTCCCCAGGACAAAGATTTCCAAAGTTATTATAGGCATCTTTTGATGTATGGGGATTGCCAATAGGTGGGAATTTATCTCATAGCAGTGAGACAGAGGAAGCCAGATCACACTGGGCAGCGATCCACCAAAGACCCACTTGCTGAAAATAGAGCCATGCCTTTTACATTTGCACTGTTTCCAAAAAGGTCCATGGATCTTCAACCCCCAAATCCCAGGAGCCAGATGTCTGGAACCTCTTAGAAATGATTTTCAATTTGTTCTAACGCAGTAATGCTTCCCCTTTGCTATTCTCTGTGCATTTATCTGTCTTGTGTTATTTTGGCCCCATTCTTTACCCCTACAAACAGAGCTGTGTTCTTTTTTATTCCTCCTCTCAATTTCTTGACTGTTTTCTTTAGCATATGTGAGCACACGGCATCTGCTTCTGAGTCTCTGCCAGATGGATGAAATTAATTATTGAAGAAGTCTGAGGAAAAGAGATCAAGGTACTTTTAACACAGGAAGGAGATAGAGGAAGGGTAGAAGTGAAAAACAGAGACACTCTGTCAGGAATGCACTAAACCACATCTCAGAGTTTTGGCAGATCCAGTGACACTGCACACATCTAGCCTGAGCAACTGTGGCAGATACACAAGACTTCGCTCCTCTTCCCCCAATTTCTCATCGACATCCATCAAAGTAAGTGGGCAGACTGGTTATTATTTACAGAATAACTCAACCAATTAACCAACTCCTTTTAGGTCCTAAATCCGCATGGACTCATGGTAATCTAAACGATTACATAAACAGAAAACTCAGGGGAAAAAAAGCAACAGAATTACTTGGAAGCCCAGGTTCTGTGCCACCCTGCACGGGTGTAGTCAAAAAAACTATGAAATAAGTCAAGCAGAGAGAGCCAATTACCTTATGGTCTCACTTACGTGCTGAGCATAAAGAAAAACATGGGGGGCATTGTGAGAAGGAAGGGAAAGGTGAATGGGGGGAACCAGAGGGGGAGATGAACCATGAGAGACTGTGGACTCTGAGCAACAAACTGAGGGTTTAGGAGGGGTGGGGGTAGGGGGCTGGGCGAGCCTGGTGGTGGGTATTGAGGAGGGCATGTATTGCATGGAGCACTGGGTGTGGTGCATGAACAATAAATCTTGTAACATTGAAAAAATAAAATAAACATTTTTGGGGGGAAAAAAAAAACCTATGACTTGTGTCAAAACATAGTCAAAAAACTATGACTTGTGTCATAGTTTTTATTATAATAGAGAGTACAAGGATGCAGTCTGTTTGACGTTTTCAAGCACCAAATTCATATGGGTACAACTTTATAAATACCAGGAAAATAATAATGACTAACATCTGTATAGTGCTTTCTGGTATACATGTTGTTTTGCTTATTCTTCATAAGCATTAGAATCCTCATTGATAGGTAAGGGAACTAAGGCTTAAGAAGCTAAAATGAAATCATTATAATCATATAGCAAAAGACAATGTTTTAAGCCATAACTTTTGATTCCAAAATGAGGTTTTTTTTTTTTTTTTATTCTAAATCTAGCCTAAATTCTACTGTGGTGTGCTGCCTGTCTTTAAAACATTTTAACAAATTCTTCATTGTAGGAACAATAATGTTGTGATTATACTCTTTAATGTTACTTTTAGAAAATGTTGTCCTTTAGTATCTTCCAACGATAGGGGCAATGGCCTAATAAAATTTGTGAAGATAATATTTCTGAACCATTTGTACTATGGAAACGCATTTTTAAACTGAAAATTTGAAAATACCATTGAAAGTTTTTAAACATTTTAATTTGGTTCCACTTGTGACCAAAAATATGTTTTTTTCTAGGTATTGAAATTTGCAGTTTGGGTAGACTGTAGCCATAGAAAAGCCCTAGAAACTCACTCAGGGGTCCTCCTGTGCTCTAAACAAATGGGCCAACAAATCAGGAGCAATGTAATGCCTCAGAACAAAGAGCACCGATTTAAAACAAAATGTATGAAGAACACAAAGTTCCAAGTCACACTAAATCTGATCACCTTTGATAAAGGTCCTGTCCCAATTATCAGTGTTTCTAAAAATAAAGGATATATATTTATTCAGAAAAGGGAAAAATAGATAGCCATGTCTTTAATTATAAAATGTAATTGCAATAGCAGTTTTATGTTAATTGAGCATGTTTAAGCTCACACTTAAAAAACAAAACAGAACAAAACAAAAAAGCAAAACCCTGAAATGTTTCTATAATATAAACATTCCAGAAAAGTTGAAGACAATTGTCTCAAATTTTAAAGCAAATATATTCACTCTAGTTTGAGGCCAAATGTAAAAATGTTTGATTGAAATAAGGAATAGTTTTATAAAGTTCTGAGTAGCTAAAATAAGAATGCTATTCTTTAAACATTTGCAAATGGCAATTCAGTTATTTTAAGAGAAACAAGAATGCAATTAACAAGTCTATTTCTTTATAGATTTTGATCTTGTCCAGAGGCCAAAATAAATGTACTCTTCAGTCATCACCAAACCTCCGATGGTACAGTACAGGTGCTTTCCTGAAAGGTCCATAAATGACCTAGATAGCTGCCTTTTTATGACACTGCCATAACTCTACCAAATTCTTCCACTAGTGCGCTGGTATCAGGGACAAAGCCCCACACTCCCTATCTGGCCAGTGTTAAGGTGAATAAGCTACGGAGGCTCCTGCAGCCCGTGATGATCCGTGGTGGTGCTCCTTGCTTTTGAACACTCAGGTTGGGCTCCAGGCAGAAGTGAGGAAGCCTGCCTTGGAACCATGCGGGAGTCAGACTGCATTTGTGCAGGTACGTGAGTTCACACTGTACAGTGGAGTTTGACAGTCAACATGTACTTCTGTGGACCAGCTCCTCTTGACCTAGCCCCAAATCCCAAATCAAGCTCTAAGTAAGGAAAACAAATTCCATTCTATCCTGAGAGATACACTATCTTTTATTCCGGGAGGCTGTAGCCCTCTGTGTCATACAGCCTGACCGAAGTACTGAGAGCTACAAAATATCATTTTGGAATATAGATTATATCATGTTCCCCTTGTGCTCAAAACCTTTCAGCGGCATCTCCTCAACCTTGGGTTAAGTTTCAGAGTTACTACCATGGGCTGCGAGACAGACTCTGTCTCTGTTCTCATTTCCTTCCATGCTCTGTTCATTCACTGCACACCAGTCCACTGCCCATTTCTCAAATGTGCCAAGGCAGCTTCAATCCCAGCACTTTTGCCACTGTTGCTTCCATAGCCTAGACCAATTGCACATTACCTTTGGCTCCATTTCATTTGGGTTGCAGATGTTTCCTCCTCATAGATACCTTTCCTTGGCTCCTTACAGAAATAGGGCAATTCCTTTTACTCTCTTTTTAAGTTGCCTTATCTTTCTTCATAGTATCTGCCACTTCTTGGCATTGTGTCATCATTTTATCAATGTATTAGGTACAAAAGTACCATTTTCATAGGTTAAAAAGGGCCCAAATATCAAGAACTTAATCTAGTAGATATACATATAACCCGTTGATCTTCATTGGCATATTTTTCCTCTATGTGAAAAAATTTCATATAAATCCACTTCTACTAAAAGAATGCAATGCTGATTGGATTAGTGTGTTCTATTTTTGTCTCTTCTGTTCTACCCTGTTTCAGTTGAGAGATTATCTAGTGTCACAAAATTTTTGTGTGTGTGTCACATATAAAGTATAATCTATATCATTATACAGCATTACATAACTTATGAAACGTAAAGTACTTTGCAAATATTTACTTCACATCGGGCTCTCATTACATGTGTGATCCAGTCATGATGGCACAGAAAACACTCCACAAAAACAAAAAGTCAAGGAAATAAAGTCTAAGACATGAATTAAGGCATTTAAAGTTATGAAAATGATAGCTTTAGAAGTATTCTAATTCCGCTGAATACGAAGAAGAATAGAAGAAACTTAACTGGAATTTACAACTGGTTATGAAGGAAAACTTTCCCGCCTATGTGGTTGAAAACAACCATGATATTTTTAAAGAAGGCTTTAGAATTTTCTTCTCTAGAATTTTTTTTTTGAATTAAAATTTTCCCCTTTTAGGGATTGTCCAACTATCATGGAACTCCAGCCTAACAAAAGAAAATGCACTATATCCAAAATGACTAGAGAAGGAAATAAAACTACCTATTCCAGGGTAATAATATATCTTACTTATAAGAATACAGAAGATAATTCAACCTCTGCTTATTATATCCTGATTTTAATTGGAAAATTAATATATTAGGGGAATATAGCAAATAATTTATAATATTTAATTTCTATTTACATGATAATTTAAAATAAGTAAAATTAATGGATTTTATTCAGGAAGGTGAAACAATTTCATAACTTTAAAAGATCTGATTTGAAATTCATGGTAGAGACACAGGATAACTGTTTCTCAACAGGATATATTACTGGCCAAACCTGAACAGATATAAAATATCTAAAAAATATACAGCACGTATTTATGCTTCTTTGACAACTGTACCCAAATGGTAGCTGTTTGGTTTGCAGTATGATCGTTTCTTTTTCCCTTTCTCTTCCCTTTGTCTTTATATTTCCAACTGACTTGATATAAGCTACACTTTCACTAGCTAGAACCAAGATGTAAACTATAACCAAGTATTCATTGAAATCCATCTCTTTACCAAGACTGGATAATTGGTAGATGAAACAACAAAGCCGACTTGTACGGAAATAAAATAATTTTTCAAATCAGCACTGGAGAAGTGAAATATTCATTCAGCAATATGCCCAAGCTGAAAAATAATTATAATATAGTATTTAATTTCTTTTTCTAAAAATATGAGGATATTACTGATAGAGCTTGTACTGATTTTGAAAGAAAGTGAGGCAAATCCTTCTTTATGAGAACATATTTAGAATAAAAATTAGGATCCAAATTATTCATAATAATAAAGGAGCCTCCTCTTCTTACAGGATGTGGTTAATTTATTATTCCCTTAGAACATAAAAAAGTACTTATTATTCATTTGACAGAAAAAATAAAGAGAAAGGGATCTAGGACATTAAAATAAAAAATACTAAGATATAAATATGCTAGAATGAGTAGGAACACCCATTCACTTAATAAATATTTATTAACTGTTTGCTATATGCCTTGTAATCCTAGGTACAGGGTGAATTTAAATTTCTATGGGCGCCTGGGTGGCTCAGTGGGTTAAAGCCTGCCTTCGGCTCAGGTCATGATCTCAGGGTCTGGGATCAAGCCCTGCATTGGACTCTGCGCTCAGCTCCCCCTTCTCTCTCTGCCTGCCTCTCTGCCTACTTATGATCATTCTCTCTGTCAAATAAATAAATAAAATCTTTAAAAATAAATAAATAAATTTCTAAGATGAGGCCTATGCCTTTGAAGAGCTCAGCGTACAATGGAGAATGTGGCAATGAGTGCTACAATCCTGTTAAGTATAAATAAAATCTATGAATAAAAAAAGAGAAACTCATCTATGGAAGAGAAGGAAGTAAAATCTGATTTGAGTTCTGAAGGATAAATCACATATAAACTGAGAAAGAGGTAAAGAACACCTCAAAAGGAAAAGCCTGTGGAAAGACAAAGAGGTATGTAAAAGAGGTAAGTTCACAAAATGAAAAGTTGACATGATCAGTCTATCTGGTAATTTACAAAGCCAATTCCAGGGGCTTATGGGAGGGAAAATGGTGGAAAGAAGAGACTGGTGGCAGTGGACCATTTCACAGGCGATTGCAGTTGTATGGAGAGGATGGAACTACATAATGATATACGGTGTCATAAATTAGAGAATCATTTTACTTTAGAATAATTAATATTTTTAGTAATTGTGGTAGCTCATAAATATGAAATGTTTTGAGGTAAGCCTAGGTTTGAGAAGGAGGGTCCTGAGGAAGTTTCATTACATAGTAAGTTAATAGCAATAAAGGCTTCAATGGGATGTTTGATGCCTTGGGATGGTGACAGTTCTTTTATATTCAGTTCTCCAAAAGTTATTACCACCACTTCATTTACATATCTTTATTTTATCTTATTTTATATTTTTAAGATTTTATTTATTTATTTGAGAGAGAGAGAGCATGAGCAGGGGGAAGTGATAAAGGCAGAGGGAGAAGACTCCCTGCTGAGCAGGGACCCTGATGCAGTCTCTGTCCGAGGATCCTTGGTGCCCCCATTTACATATCTTTATTAATGTCCTTAAATATTGGGGGTTTCTTCTTCTTTTAAAAATGTTAAGGGGTTGGGCGCCTGAGTGGCTCAGTCTGTTGAGCATCTGCATCCACCTCAGGTCATGATTCCAGGGTCCTGGGATCCAGCCCCGCATGGAGCTCTGAATGCCCGCATGGGGCTTCTGCTCAGCAGGGAAGGAGCCTGCTTCTCCCTCTGCCTGCTGCTCCCCCTGCTTATGCTCTCTCTCTCTCTCTGACAAATAAATAAAATCTTTAAAAAAATCTTAAGGGGTCCCTGGGGGTGCAGTCAAAGCACCTGACTCTTTTTGGCTTGGGTGGTGATCTCAGGGTTGTGAGATGGAGCCCAGTGCTGGGCTCTGCACTCAGTGTGGAGTCTGCTTGAGGTTTTCTCTCCCTCTGTTCCTCCATGCCCTCAAATAAATAAATGTTGTTTTTTTTTAAGTTAATTTCAGATACCTCTCTGGAAAAACCGAATACAAAAACAGATCCTTTGTAAGTACAAAACTAATAAGCAATGTTTTATTGGAAAATTTAAAATCTAAAATTAAGTGGACTCATCATTTATTTAAGAATAGCAATGGATCTTTAAAGTTCTTCTGCAACAAATATAACTTTTAATTTCCTTGGGAAGGAAAATTTTAAATCAATCTTTCTAGGACAGAATGGTGAAAAAGTAAAATGCAACAACCCCAAACCTTCTTTCTACTGTTGAGCATAATCTCAACATAATATCTCACCATAATCTCAAATGCACAACACACGTTTCATAGTTCACAGCCACTGATTTGTGTATCGAACACAATGATTTGCTTCTTTTGTGTTTCTTAAAAAAAAACAGTAACTTCCAAGAGAGACTTCAAATCACATACGTGAGAGAAAAAACTTAAAAGTCAGATAGAATTTCATCTGCTAGGCTTATATCTTTTAATTTTATGAGGGGATGGAAGTCTTAAAACTTTTATGAATAAATAACAAACCAGTCAAGCACACAGACCTCCTAAGACATCCTTTCTGGATAACTTCTTCTAACTTAGCACTCAATAATTATCATTCTATATTCCATGCTAAGGTGCTCAAGGAAAACAACTTCATACTGACTGACATATACAAGTGCAGCAAATTTTTGAAATTTGCATGTTGTTTTGGGAACCTTTTTAAAAGGAACTGCAAGCCAGCATATGGAAAGTTATAAATGTGGCCCAAGTCTGCCTGGAATCTAATTAGAGATGCCTTCCAGCTGTTGCCACTGCCTGGAACCTCTACTTCCTCTTACTCGCTCCTTCCAAAATACCATGGAAAAGAAACTGAGCAACAGCGCTCCTGATGCAGCTTGGACTTAGGTGGTTCGGTGAAAAAAAAGATGACAAATCAACCACCTTATTGAATGTCCCTATACATAAAGCCCTATGAAAATCTAGTCTACTTAGAGAGAGAGTTATAGAGCCAAAATTAGTGTTAAATAAAAAATTATGTGCATAACCAGGAGTTCAGTGTTATCAATGTTATGACTAAAGATAAAATGTGGTCTAAGGTTTCCTTTATGTGTAGAGAAATTAAGAAATCCATTAGTAATATTTCTATTTGGACTATGTTCCCCAAACCAGACACCTGTGATAATTATAGATGGTCTATAAACCATTTACTTTTACAAATATCAGGCTCCTACATCACAGATTTTATATATTTTTTCTCTGTGGATTTTAACCTGAATATTTTCTTGTTAGCTGTTACATATATACAAATGCATGCATAACAGGGCTTAAGGTGAGGAGGGTTGGAGAAAGGCAGACAGACATTGATCTGGATCTTCAAGGATAAATAATATTTAAATAGGCAAGAGAAGAGGACAATTGTGATAAAAATGTACCACTTTCAACCTTTTAAAGATTTACTTTCCCCTAAATTCCCTTTTTTTCCTGCTATACCTTCACCCGCATCCTCAAGCACATTTCTTACTCTCTTGAAAATAACATCTCTTTGAACCTGCTACTTTTTAAATCACCAGAATATTTCTCTCTTGCCTTTGTTTCAAAGTCTAACTCCTCTCACAAATTACACCACTCTCTCCATTCCTATTCCACCAGCCCTTTTAGTAACCTCTCCAAAATCAAAGCTATTTGTGGCTTTAGTTTTTTCTTTTGGGAGGGGGTGATAAAAATGGTGTCTTCCTTCTGAAAATAGCAACTTTAAAGCACTATAAAATTTTTTAAATTATAACAAGAACTGTCTAAAAAGAACGTTTCTTTTCAGGCAAATGTTAAATTAAGTAATCTGCCTGAAATTGCTGTAGACATCTTTCTGAGTGGTTCACACAGAACGTAAACCTTATAAGCCAACAGCACACTGTGGGGGAAAATAATTTCTGTTCATCCTCAATCCAGTGTTCTCTTCTATTAACAGCTTTACTTCTAAATATACATAACATTTCCTTGAAAAAAAAAACTTCTTAATGTTTCAAATGTACAGACTAATTCTGATCTAGTGAATTGATTCCCTAATATCGAATCATTATGGCCAAACATGAGTCAGAGTCATAAAGTTTTCTGAGACAGTTAGCTATAAAAATGTTAGGGACATATGTGAACCTGTGAACAATTTCACAGTCTCAAAGGAGACAGAATTTTTAGCTTTTATGAAAGGCCAGGGTAAGAGGGAAGTAAGATTTTACTGTTTTCATATCATATTTTTTCTGGTTTCAACATTTACTAGAAGAACCTCAGTTTGCTAGAATTATTTGTATGGGATTTACAATGATCATGTGTAGTACTTAAAAAACAAACAGATGTTTGCTATGTTTCTATTTATTTACCATGATATTTTTAGACCATTTGGCAACTACAATGGGATGGCAATGATGTGGGATTAATTGTTTCACCAGAATGTGTTTTATGGTTGCATATTATCAAAAGGCATTTGATTTCTGGAAAACAGAATGCAAAAATAAAGACAAGCAGCACAGTTTAAAGTCAGAATATTTGCCACCTTGCATTTTGATTAATGTCTACTTTGGTTAATGTTATGTGATCTACCAGCCACCCAAAGAGAACTTTCCTAAAAGTCTTGGCATTTCCCTTCTTTTCATTTCAAGTTATGTTCATCTGGGGATTCAGTAACGTCCATTCTAATACAAATTATCTCTTGAAGTTTTGTTCTCTTTTCTATTCTTATTATTATGTCTTTCCAGCTTTTCATTTCTCATTTGAGCAATTACCTACTGATTTCCCTACTACAGAATTAGAGACATAATAATGCAGCAGTAGAGTCATAGTCATTTTATAGACTATGCATAGAAGGAAGACAAACTTTAAGTATTAGTTCTCAATAACTTCTTCAACATACTTACCTATAACTTAGTAATTAAATAATAGCTTCCTGGTCCTCTCTATCGGGCTACTGAAATGGCATTTGAAGACAAGAAAAAAAAAACAACTTGAAAGTCTGATATTACTTGGAAATTCTTCTCCACCCTATAGATATCGTTGCTTCGTTATTATTTTCCTTGTACTTCCATGTACCCTAGTCTGGATATTAAAGGTTTTCATGCCCCTACACTGTAGCATTACGATACTTTAAGATTATTGATCATTTCTAACTGCCTCATCTTTAAAACTATGATTAATTCTTTAAAAGCATCACAACAAATATCATAATTTGTAAAAAAAAAAACAACAAAATGAAACTATGTCTCAATCAAAACAGTGACTTATACAAGATGGATTGAGAGATAGGTGGTGTTGTGTTGCTGCTGCTGTGTCTCTACTTGTGCATTTTGTAACTAAATGCCTATATTCTCTATTCTTGAGAATGAGTGCATTGTCCACGAAGTACTCATTTGTAGCATTAGGTCAGTCACGTATCTTTCTTGACCTGTTGGGAAATGACTCCAGAGCAGATAAAATAGGCCTGAGTATCTCAAACCATGACCCAGGAACCCTGGAGATTGCGCAGAGGGGCCCTGAGCCTGCCTTCGAAGGAAGGGGTTGAGGCTAGGAACCTCTGCCAGACTCTCTACTTTCATCCATTTTATATACTGAGCTTTTCCATCAAAGACCTCACTTGAATAAAAAGTTCCACCATAGAAGAAGAGTTTGTAAGTCACCGAACAAGTTTCAAGTCCAAGAAGGAAATAAATCAATTTACATGTGGCAGACACATCTGTGAATTGGCCAGCTCCTCGAGGTCAAAAAGAAGCCCTGGGACAAAGCAGGGACTGTGTGGGCCCTACGTAGACAGCTGGCGGCGTGAAGCTACAACCCTGCTCCAGGCCCGGAAAGGCCGGAGGAGTCCTCAGCAAGTGGGAAGTGAGGCAACTCTTACATGGCTTCACTGAAGTTTACCACAAATATTTAAAATGAGGGGATTTTGAGGAGAAATTGTAAAAGAGATTGTAAGAGATTTACAAGAGATTGTAAAAGACTCTTGAGATTCAGTGTTCTTTAAGAAATAATTTTAAAAATTTCTCTTGCCTCAGTATAACATTTTTTACAGCGCTTGTCCTTCAAAATCCAAGAAAGGGAAAGTGTGGGCTCACTATTATGTCAGATGGAGCCATGCATACTTTCAGTCTTAATACCAGGGGGTAACCAAGGTGAATGAACGCACCGAAACAAACATTCATCTCATTAAAGCTTGTCTCCGTATCTGCACAGCTGTTAACTCTTTGGCCCAGAAAACAACATAGAAGCCAGCAGCAATACAACTTACTCAGGGTGGTTCATAAGTTGTTTAGAGAACAATTCTATTAACTCAGAGAACAGAAAGAAGATATCGGCAATATGGAAAATTTTTTTAAAATTAATCTTTTCTAAAAATAAAACAGATGTTCTATTTTTAACTATTTGTAAACTAAGAAACAAAATGAGCACACCTCAAATTAAAAAAAGAATATAGCCAGAAATAAATCCTTAAAAGTCATAACTCCATAAATGCAGGTGAAGATTCCACACCAAGTGCCACTCAGATAACTTTGGCCTTGACACTAATCCAAGAGAAAAGGAGGTGTGTGTGTGTGTGTGTGTGTGTGTGTGTGTGTGTGTATGTGTGTCTGGTGTATACACTTGACATTTAATCTATTTGAAGTAGCAGCATTTTCAGTGTAATGGCAATAGAGAGGAATGTCTAACCTTGGCTGTGCTTGTTGGTTTCCTTTTTTCAGCAACCATCTGAGCAACTCTAATACTAGTAACGTGTTCTGTACTAATAATGGGTAGGGTTTGTGTCTTCAAGTCTGAGGTGGCAGAGTGATGGGAATGGTGACTTCACCTAGTTAATGCCATTCTGGGCAACTTTGGGGCCAAAGGAGCCCCTGTTCTTGTTCTTGTTCTGACAGAGCCACTTCCTCCACATTCCCCTGCACGGCTTTATCTTTCCTTCAAAACTAAGTGGCAGAGCTAGAATTCAAATGCAGATCTTCTAAGTCCACCTATTGTGCCCTTCTGTGGACCTTAGGGCCAAATGAAAAAATGTCTATGTTCTCGCACTTCTTCATACTGTGAAAACTCAGAGAGTCGGGCAAAGGAGAAGGGAGAAACAAAGGTTCTCATTTATTGGTAGGCTTTGAAGTGTAAAATGTAATTGCTGAAGGCATTCCTATAATTTGTAATCAGTAGTAATTTTACCTGCTTGAGTGAGCACATTTTTTTCCTGCTAAGAGCAGAATGAATGACCTTAAAATTGTCCTCGACCCCTCTTTTTTCCTCCAAACTATCTGTACTCCATGAAAATATTTTGTCTGCTCTGCCCTGGAGATTCTGTATACTCAGAATCTACTGCTTTCCATCACCCCTCTCCACAGCCTGTCATTTCCCCACACAGGGTAATGGATGATCTCTGTACCAGGTCTTCCTTCTGCAAACCTTAAACTTACTTCTACAATCTATCCCCAACACAAGCACCAAAGCAATTCAGTTAAAGCTAAGTCAGGTCATGTCACGCCTCTGCTCAAAGCCTTCCATGGCTCCCATTTTGCTTACAGTCTCAATCCTGCCCAGGACTACGCTGCACTACAAAATCTGGCTCTTTTTTTTTTTTTTTTTTAAGATTTTATTTATTTATTTCACAGAGAGAGGGAGATCACAAGTAGGCAGAGAGGCAGGCGGAGAGAGAGGAGGAAGTAGGCTCCCTGCCGAGCAGAGAGCCCGATGCGGGGCTTGATCCCAGGACCCTGAGATCATGACCTGAACTGAAGGCAGAGGCTTTAATCCTCTGAGCCACCCAGGTGCCCCCAAATCTGGCTCTTTTAATGACCTTGACCCCACCCCCTCTAACTCTCCCCTGTCCTCTCTCCGATCGGTCTAGCGAGATGGGCTCCTTAATGGTGCCTGAACATATCAAAGGTGCTCCTACCACAGGGCCTATGCTTCTGCTGTTCTGTCTGCCCAGAGCACCAACATAACAAGACTCCTTTTACTTTGTTAATGAGGCCTTCCATGACTCCCATAACACTGCCTGCCCTCTTACCTCCCATCTCCTTTCCTGCTGTATTTTCCTTTACAAGAATAGCGTCCTCTAGCATACTATATATTTCACTTCTTTGTGTCTCCTTGCACTAAAATATAAAAGTCACGAGAACAGGAATTTTTGTAGGTTATGTCTCCCAGTGCCTAGAACAGTATCAGGCAAAGAGTAGGTGCTCAGTATTGAATGAATGAATGCTGAATGCATATCGGGGAAATAAAAACAAGAAGCCCAATTAAATCAAGGGTGATTACCTCCAGAATCGTTAACTGGTAACGGAAAACTTCATGAAGGTTTACATATGAGTGTGACAAACCAGCCAATGTGTAAAACTTCTATCCTTTATAATGCATAAAGGATGTGCATTTAACCTTGGGAGACTCCTTTGTAAGACTGAGAAATATTAACATTCACCTTCCTCATAGATTTGTGGTGAGGCTTAACATTTGTTTTATTTATTTATTTATTTATTAAAGATTTTATTTATTTATTTGACAGAGAGAGAGATCACAAGCAGGCAGAGAGGCAGGCAGAGAGAGAGGGGGAAGCAGGCTCCCTGCTGAGCAGAGAGCCCAATGCAGGGTTCGATCCCACGACCCTGAGATCATGACCTGAGCTGAAGGCAGAGGCTTTAACCCACTGAACCACCCAGGCGCCCCTTAACATTTGTTTTAAAAAATAAAAAAAAACCCTCTATTTTAAATTATGTATTTATTTTGTTTTATTATTTTGGCATCTGAGATCACTCAGAGCCACATCAGAAAAGAGATCTGAATTCTATTGTGAAAACCAAATCACTGGATTATTTTAGCAAATCTCTGACTGTTGAACCAAATGACCTAATTTCATTTAAAGGTAAATAATGAAAATGAATTCCTCAGCTAATTCAGACCAGACAGAACACTTTAAAAAAATCAACATACGTCAGAACTCATCCTGAAACTGATGCAAACTAGATCAAATTCTTTTATTGATTTAAACAAGACCTCAAAATAAATGTCCATTTTCTCCAAGTTGGCATTGTGATAGAAAGGTTCTAAAAGAGAACAATATGCTAAAATATCTATAGCTCCTAGCACCTTTAATTTCATGATTTAGTGCTCAGAAATTCGGTTGCTTTCGCTCTTGAGCCAATTGCTTTGCCAAAATACGAATCTTTTTTATCATTCTTTTTGTGGGAGAGCTGAAGCACATTAATAGAGAAGCTGTCTCTTCCAGGAGCCAGATCTACACAATCTGAAACAAGTCTTCAACTATAGAGGATATAAAGAAAACCGCCCAAATTAACTGCACTTGCTGCTTGGATGGCATTTAAACAGTCTTATGCATATAGTAGATGTTAAATGGTCAGAAGAAAAAGAAAGAAGATGATAATAAACAATCACAGAGCCTTAGAGACCAAAATTGTATTGCAGTGTTACTCTGCACTCATTTCCCCAGACCAGCAACTTCATCATCACCAGGTTATTTACTGGCCGTGAGGAATCTCAAGCCCACCCAGGACCTTTCGAAACAACATTTCTGGGTGGGGCTCGGAGGGATGAAGGCTTTAACAAGCTCTCCAGGTAATTCTTATGCATTGCACTATTACGTACATCGTACAGTTCTAAACATCTAATTGTTAATATTTAAGAGGTTAGGGTCAATAATACATATGAAAAAATCCTTAAAACTTTTCTCAGTCAAATTTAAACAAAACATTTTATAGGAAGGAGGCAACTATTACTTCAAAACATAGTAACAAAAATAGAACTAGGATTATATATATACATATATATATATATTTTTTTAAAGATTTTATTTATTCGACAGAGAGAAACACAGCGAGAGAGGGAACACAAGCAGAAGGAATGGTAGCGGGAGAAGCAGACTTCTTGCCAAGCAGGGAGCCCGATGCAGGGCTCGATCCCCGGACTCTGGTATCATGACCTGAGCTGAAGGCAGGCGCTTAACGACTAGGCCACCCAGGTGCCCCGAACTAGGATTATATTTTAAATCCCTTTGGACCATTTAAATTCTTTGTTTCATCTCAATATGAGAAAGTATAGTTTGAATAACAATTTAAGCATTACAAATTTTAAAAGGTAAACTAATAGTGTCATCCTTAATTTAGATATGAAACAAATGAATAATAAGAACTTATTCCAATTTCCCCAAATTGTATGAGAAAGCCAGTTTATTATTATTATTTTTTAAAGATTTCACTTATTCATTTGACAGAAAGAGATCACAAGCAGACAGAAAGGCAGGCAGAGAGAGAGGGGGAAGCAGGCTCCCTGCAGAGCAGAGAGCCCGATGTCGGGCTCGATCCTAGGACCCTGAGATGATGACCTAAGCCGAAGGCAGAGGCTTAACCCACTGAGCCACCCAGGCGCCCCGAGAAAGCCAGTTTAAAAATGAGTTTCTTTTTTCTTTTTAAGATTTTATTTATTTATTTGACAGAGAGAGAGATCACAAGTAGGCAGAGAGGCAGGCAGAGAGAGAGGGGGAAGCAGACTCCCTGTTGAGCAGAGAGCCTGATGCGGGCTCAATCTCAGGATCCTGAGATCCTGACCTGAGCTGAAGGCAGAGGCTTAACCCACTGAGCCACTCAGGAGCCCTGAAAATAAGTTTCTGCTTTTTAGTATAGCTATATCTATTTTACTCTGTTGGGGCTTTACTTGAATAAAATATTAATCTCCATTCAAAAGAGTAGCTATGCAGCTATACTAAACCCATCTTATCAACCATCTGAGTAATGTAATGGAACAATCAGAGTCTTAGGGTTGGAATTCTAGCCTCATTTCTTACTATGGGATCTTGGCCAAGATATTTTACTTCTGTGAACTTGATTTCTTCGTATAGAAAATGTGGATAATAATAATTACCCTTGAGTTATGAGGTCTAGATACATATTGGAAGAGAGAGAGATACATATATAGAAAAATTAGAGAATATATATTATAGAATTATATATAAGTATGTATATATATTCATCCATATATATATATAATTTCTTAACACTTGTTAAGCGCCAAATAAATGTTACAGCTCTACTCCCAAGATTTTATCTTTAACTAAACCTTTTAGTTAGAAAAATTCATGATTAAATTATACTTCAGAGCATTGAAAAACAACCAAACTAGAACCGAAGGTTAAAAAAAAAAAAGAAAAAGAAAACTAAAACCAAACCTGATTTCAAGTATTTGAGATTATATTTTCAAGTATGTTAAAAATTATCTAAACTAACAAAACTTTATTTATTTTTTTTCCTATGGTTGAGGAACAGAGGGAGAAGGAACCTTAAGCATGCTCTATGCCCAGTGTGGAGTGTGACATGGGGCTCAATCTCACGACCCTGGGATCATGATATGAGCTGAAATCAAGAGTCCTATACTTACCCGACTGAGCCACCCAGGTCCCCTAAACTAAAACATTTTTCATTTGATAAGTTTGATGCACTCAGTTCACATACTTTTACTGTAGCTTTGCTCTGTGCAAAAACCTGGTGTGTTCAAAGGATATAATACAGTCTTTAATCTTATTATATTCAACCTGAAAATAATTTTTTAAAGTATGATAAAACAATTTAAAAATTCTTGAGGTCTTCAGATACAAGATTATAACAAATCTTTTTTTAAATTTTTTTTAAGATTTTATTTATTTGACAGAGAGAGAGAGAGAGAGATCACAAGTAGGCAGAAAGGCAGGCAGATACAGAGGGGGAAGCAGGCTCCCCACTGAGCAGAGAGCCCAATGCGGGGCTTGAACCCAGGACCCTGAGATCATGACCTGAGCTGAAGGCAGGGGCTTAACCCACTGAGCCACCCGGGTGCCCCTCTTTTTATAAATTTCTAATAAATTATAGATTTATTAAAAATGTTAAAATTATAGATAATTTATAGTATACATTAACATTGTGGTATAGATTATTCATTATTACTTCTGTCAATGCGATTTTGAAGTAAGGTAATGAGCCCATGATAGGATACTGGCAGTTTGAGGAGAAGAGAAATTTTGAAATAGTAGTTCTAAAGAATAGAACACATACTAGAGGAAGTTAAAAAAAATCACTGGGCATTTTTGAGTGCCTATTTTGGATTTGTGGTCATGAATTTAATGCAGTATTGATTGCCACTCATGTTCCATGTACCTCTTGGCTGGACCTTATTGGAAACTGAATGTTGCCAAACCATGCTCACAAAGCCTGTGGGGATACTGTGCATACAACAATCCAGTAATCCCATAAGGTCCAGTTAGTTTCTGCAGCCTCTTTCTTATCTAGTTCTTGTTCCCTTACCCTCTCCAATCAAGTGTGAGAACAGCCAAATATTGAGAAAAGCACATTCTACCTCCTCAGCAAGGGGATGATGACCTAGTGAATATTTCCTGGCTTGTCTCCCTACTAGGAACAGGTGGTTAGTAGACTGGTGTTGGTGTTATGACAGAGATGTATTATTATAGATTCTGTTTAGTCAGTGGAAAGAATATTCCTAACCATTGTCACAAAATGGAGGGGTTGGAAAAAAAATTACGTGTGATATCCATTTGAATTCTAAGAGTTCTAGCACTGTGTTGGCTGTCACAATCATACCCAAGACAAGATGTGTAAAGCCTACATAAGGTAAACCCAAAAGGTTCTTGAGTATTGTCACAATTTTTAGTAAGACTCCACACAACCCCAATTTGGAAAAAAATTTAAAAGAGTACTTGAAACTTCGGAAAGATTTTTCCTTTTCTGTTCAAAATAAGTGCTCTGTAGAATTCAGTTATACCTAAAACCAGAAAGTATTGATTATCTATTATAGATAGATAATCTATACTATCTATAGGCTGGCAATACTCTGTTTTCACCAACATGGTCTCATTTAATTGGATAACCAAACCAAAAAGTAATAGTCTGCTAGCTCCTATTCCTCTCATTTGATGAGACTCAGAGGCATGAAGTAACCTATCTAAGGTTTCACTGTAGGTGGGAACTGGTGTTTAGACCCAGGTCTTCAATCCTATGCCTACTGTTCTTTCCAAATAGCACACTTCTCCTCAATTAACTTCCACTTAACATGGCTGCTTTCTCTGAACATGATAAAGTTAAAATTATACTTGAACAATTGCTTAAATTCTTACCAATCTGAGTATTTATGTCCACCTAACTCCATGAAATACAGTATCAAATCTCAGTTGATCAGCAATGGTGATTCAGTATAATTATTGAAGAAATATTTATTGAGAGTTGGTTTACCAATATTCATTATTTGTGGGATAGATCAAAGTTGTCCAGAGATGATAAAAATTTTATATAAATAAATAAATAAATAAATAAATAAATAAATAAATTTCTATGTGATAGGTTTTTATGTGGTAAACTCTATTCTATATGTTCTATATACATAATACCACTTAATACTCACAATAAACCCTTCGAGGTAGGCACTGTAATTATCATAGCCATTTTCCCATGAGAAAATGAGGCATATATAGCTTAAATTACATGGCTGGCGTCTTACAGAATCCTTCCTTTTAATCAGTAGGATATTTGTTTTTGTTTTAATTTTTTAAAAATAGACTGTGTTGTAAGACATTTACAGTTCAGGGGCACCTCGATGGCTCAGTTGGTTAAGCATCTGACTCTTGGTTTCACCTCACAGGTTATGATCCCAGGGTGGTGAGATCGAGCCCCACACTGGGCTACGTGATCAGTGCAGAGTCTGCACCTCTCTCTCTCCTTCTGCCCTCCCCCCTCTTAAATAAATAAATAATAAATAAATAAAATCTTTAAAAAGACAGACGTTTACAGTTTAATGTATTGTTGTGCATTTTTATTTTGGAAGGAAATAAGTACATAAATAATTACAAATATTATAAAAATGTAAAGAGCAGAGGCTGTAGGAACAGAGAAGAATGCACTTGATTCTGCCTGGTGTAGGGTAAGAAAATGATCAGAGAAGGATTGGAGAGGAGGGGAAGGTAGTAGAGGGTCTGGAGGGATGCAACAAATTGGAGAATTAAGGTTATTCTATCAAAGGGAAACCTGCTTAGATAGAAACAGGGGGGGTGGGGGACATATCCCTTGTGGGAAAGTACAAGTACCCTAGCAGTGATAATCCAGAGAAGGTATAAATGGGAATGTTGGGAGATTGCACCAGAATTTTATCAGAAGCCCTAGTTTGAAGGTTCTTATACAGAATGCTTAGGAAGAGGGCTTTAGCCTATAGGTAATGACAGTTTCTAAAAGATTTTAAACAGGGAAGTGGTGTGATTTTGACCATGTTGAAATTTCACCCAGGTCCTAGTATTTGAGGCAGATGCTGCAGGGAATATAGTCATTCAGAAGGTGACTGAGGGGCACCTGGGTGGCTCAGTGAAGCCTCTGCCTTCGGCTCAGGTCATGATCTCAGGGTCCTGGGATCGAGCCCCTCATCGGGCTCTCTGCTCAGCAGGAAGCCTGCTTCCTCCTCTCTCTATACCTGCCTCTCTGCCTACTTACGATCTCTCTCTCTGTCAAATAAATAAATAAAATGTTAAAAAAAAAAGAAGGTGACTGAAATAGTGGTCACAGAGCATATCAAATTCTAATTCCCATGAAGCCAAGAGCAATGTATTAATCCAAAACAAGTTACTGAGTACCTACTGAGGGGTAGTCCCTGGGGTGAACTGACATTCAAAGGTGAATAAGATATGTTAATGATATTCAGTAAAATTTTAAAGTTGTTGTTGATCGAAGGAATTTGAAGTAATTAATCATCAGCCTTTCCATTACCCTATTTCCATTTCTTCCCATCTAGTGCTGTACTCTTAATGTCATTGTTTAAATATGCATCTGCTTTCAGTCGTCACAAGCTTAGCAGGGTTCCATCAGATTCTGCCAAGCATGATGACAACAACACACACAATCTCCAAGTGCAGAAATTAAAAAAAAAAAAATGCTCCTAATCACCTTCCTGAACATCTCAGAACTAACAATATCATGTGAAAAAAATTTCTGTATAGAAATTAAGACATATGAGATTTGGGGCGCCTCGGTGGCTCGGTGGGTTAAAGCCTCTGCCTTTGGCTCAGGTCATGATCTCAGGGTCCTCGGATCGAGCCCCACATCGGGCTCTCTGCTCAGCGGGGAGCCTGCTTCCCCCTCTCTCTCTGCCTGCCTCTCTGCCTACTTGTGATCCCTCTCTCTGTCAAATAAATAAATAAAATCTTTAAAAAATATGACATTTAATTTTAACTTTTTGCCCTGGTAGACTGAAATTGGAAAAGAGATATAACTGTATCACAGAAAACTTTCATATAACTCTATCACAGAAAACTTAAAAAGAACAAACTATTCCTTTTAAGTTTGTATATGCTTAAAAATTACAGAGCTGTAGCTCTAAATTTAAAATAATTTTTACTTAAAAACTACATAATACTTAAAAGTTTTCACACTGTTTTCATGTGTTACCTCAACTGATCAATTTAAGATTGGTAATATAAATAATAACATTATTCCTTTTTTACGAAGCCACGGAGTCCTAGAGAGATTAAACTACTTATTCAAGGTCAGTCAGGAATTTGTTCATGGAATCAGCACTGTAATTCAGACTTCCTCACTATAAATTCTATGCTATTTCTCCTCTATCACATTGCCTGCCAGAGGGAAATAATCATTTATTCATCCATCCATCCATCCATCCATCCATCCATCCATTCATTCATTCATTCTTCACACATATACTTAGTGCCTATTAATGCAAAGTACTGTGAGATTTATGGGGATTATAAACCAGAGGTACAAGGTTCGGTGACAGCTATGAATGAGGTGGAAATCATGCGTAATAAGACAGTAATAGAAAGGATTATGAAAGGTCATCACTGGAATAAATTATTTCTGGCTAAGGAATCATGGAAAGCTGTACAGGAAAGGTAGTATTTTAGGTAAGCCTGAGTGGCTGGCATTTGGGCAAAGAGAGATAGGGCATGAATTCCAGGGAGTGGCAACAGTATGTGCAAAAGAAGGAAGAAAGGGAAGTATGGAATGTGCTCAAGAAATAGTGAATCATCCATTTTGCTGGAGGCAGTGTGAAGCTTGAGAGAGGAAAATAAGGCTAAAAACTGTTTTAAAGACTAGACTAAGATGCTTACAATTTTCGTATCGGGCAGAATGAGGTGATGGAAACAGCAAGTCTTGTTGAAGTTACCCAAGTTTAGGTTCAAATACAGGCTCTGTTGTTTAGAAGCTGTGTGACTGTGATCAACTTGTATAATTTCTCTAAAACTTTCATATATCATCCATGAAAAGAAGACGTCTCTTAAATATTTCAAAGCTATCTTTTTCAAAATAATAAAAATATTTTACCTTCAGGGTGGGTGTCAAATGACAGGATATTTGAAAGTGACTGGTACAATAAAGTTGTCAGTAAAAATTAATTTCTGGTCCCATTCTGGGGTAGTCAGGGCAGACCGGGGAGCGTGTTTGCTGAGGCTGGTGATGTAATGAGACTCATGGTTGAATAAAGCAAATATGCTGAGTGAATCAGAAGAGAGAGGGAGTAAATGGTTAGAGGAAAAAGTCTTTTTTGCAATAGAGCACACAGGGGAATGAATGTCTCAATGAGGTAACACTACTGGGAATATTTACTATCTGGAACGATAAAAGAACATTGCAACACACTCTAATTATATAAAAGTAAAATACAGAAAAAGATAGTAGGAAAATTAATTCTGTACTGTAGGAAAAAATCTGAATGAAACCAAACTTTGAAATAAAAGAGGCTTTCCCATTGAGCTCACATTAGAAGCAGGGGCTCTAAGTCTTTCACTTCTCCCACCTTTGATCTCTGGGAGAGGTCATTTGGATGAAACAAAAGGTTCTCAACTCTCTGCACCTGGATAAATGTCCACCTTTCAGAACAGCCACGCAGGAAACTCACCAGGAGTATCTGAATAGAGATTCATTTCAAAGGGAATCTTTTTTAAAAGACTCATTTAAAATTAAGGACTTTGATCACAAGAGCGTGCCAATAGCTTACTTGACCATGATTCTGTCAGAAAAACCCATGAGGTCAAACAGGAAGAGGCAGCTATTTGCTGAATGGTCTCCTCTGTTGAGCTGTTCTTTTTGAAATGGATATGTGAGGCTTTAAAGCTACCCTCTTCATTTGTTGTTACAGTCATTTTCCAAAGCCAAAGTGAGCCTTGGAAAAAAACTCTGTTTCTTCTAAACTTCTAACCATAAACATTTCTCTAGATGTTTATGCATTAACTAAATATTTACAAATGTAATAAGTGAACTCTTAGCAACTGATATTTATTGTGTCTCTCAGTATGCAGAACACTACTTAAAACTAGGCTTTGGATAAAAGAAGTGGATCCAAGAGAAAGCATGCATGACTCTTGATGCTATGTTTACAATAGAAGCGGAGGGGAAATGTGTATGTGTACCCATATGTCTACAAAGTGGAATAATCAAACCCTACTCTCCTTAGCCTCTGTGAATCTTTCTCCTGTGAGAGTTACTAAAAAAAAAAATCACTTACTTTTTCTGGGTTTTCAACACTAGCATAATTGTTGACTGATAATCTCATATCTAGAAACAATACTTGTTTGTTAAACTCCCAATGTTTCCAAGGAAACAGGACCTGTTTCCCTGCCTGTATAATCCATCTCAGTCTACAGAGGAGGCCTACATGGATTCTGTCTTCCTGGACCAGATGAGGCCCCCAGAGCTCCTGACTGTATGCCTGACCATACACAGTACAGCTGCAGTAATTGCTGATGAAGCGTCAGGAACTCAATCAATCTCCAGAATGAGACTAAAATTAAAACTGAACACTTATGATTTCCTAGGAGATCGTGTAGAGAAAATCCTACCATGCCTTTTGGCAGCATTTGTTTTTTCACTATAACTCCAATCTTCCCAACGTATCATCTTTCACTTAGGTTCTAATCTCTATATATCTCTGTACATCTCTGATTCAACCAATCCCTCTCCACTCCTAACTCCCTAACCTTTGCCAAGAAGACTTGTGTTACTCAATTTTACTCATAGCAAAATTTACTATGACCTGCCTTCTTTCCTGGACTTTCTCTCCACCCTCTTGCTTTAGTTGATTGTTGGGTATCCCTGACATCCTCTCAACTTGGGGCTGTTCTTTTATCTGTACCCCAATTATCACAGAGCCTGGAGCAGGAAAAAAGGTCCTCCTAGTTCCTCACTGACACTTTCAGACAATTTTGGCTCTTGTCTTCTTGAAAAAGCTCAACTCCTTTGAAAAGCAAGGCAACAGATCATAGACTATGTTTTCTATTTGACTCTTTTACTTACTCACCCAGTTCCAGGCCCTGCCCTGACCCTTATCTCCCAGTCATAAATGATTCCAGCACCTGGTTTACCATCCTCTTGAATGTGACTTCTCTCACTGTTGTTAATGATTTCAATATCCACTGAAGTGATCCATCCAATACCTTGCCCTTCTAAAATCATGCCTTCCTCATGTCTGAAGACGTTTTCTTCCACCTCACCTTAGCATCCATTCCCCAAAACTGTATTATTCACACAATTTTGATCCCAAAACAAATTTCTCTAACTACCAATATTTATCTAGCTTTCCAAGTTTATTACAGTATCCTCACTCCAACCCCAGCCAGAGAGTCAATTCATTGACCCTGGTGATATCTTAGAGAACATTAACCCTTTATTGTTTTCCTCTTTTCTTTGCCAATTTAGAGTCTATGATCCCACCTCATTCATTTTCCAAAGCCCCAAATCTAGTTAAATCTATCTTTTCAATGGCACTTCTTCTGTACATCAGCACCGGGCCATGGCACAAGAAAAACAAACAAATAATGACCAATCTCTGTTTAAATTTATGACCACAAACCTCAAGTGGGCTCAGCTGAATGCTCTGTATTTGTACAGCATTTCTCTACTTAATTCACAAGTGGGCTCAGTCGAATGCTCTGTATTTGTACAGCATTTCTCTACTTAATTCACTTTTTCATTCTCTTGGAAGAATATTTTCTATTTCTGTCTTTAAACCTCCAGATCTTTCTTCTCAGCTAATGACCTCACTGTTATTTCACTTAGAGAGTAGAATAATTGAGAAAAGAACTACTCCATATTCCAAAAACAAATCTCCCAACCTATTTGCATTCGTACATTCATATTTTCCCTTCTTCCATATTAAAAATGAATGACCTGTTAAAGAAGAGTTAAGGCAATTTTGAAGGAGAACAAGTCAGAGAACTTACATTCCAGATATCAGTATTTTAAAGCTGTAATACTTAAGAATGTAGTATTGGCACAAGGACAGACAAAGAGACTAATGGAACAGAATAGAGTCCAGAAATAGACCCAAACATCTACATTTTTCTGATTTATGAAAAAGTGACACTGCAGTGTAGTAGAGAAAGTATGGCCTTTTTAATAAGTAGTGTGGGTCAAATGGAGATACACGTGGGATAAAATAATCTTGAATCCTGACTTATACCATAAGAGAAAATTAATTTCAGGTGAATTATAGATCTAAATATAAAAATAAAACAATAAAACTTTTAGGAAAAAAAGATCAAATCATGATCTTGATTTAGTCAAAGATACCTTAAATAGGACATAAAAAGAAAAAGATTATTAATTAGGCTATAATGAAATTAAAACTTTCTGTTCATCAAAAACACTATTAAGAGTGGAAAAGTAAGCCATGGAGTGGAAGAAGACACCTGCAGTACAAATATCTGACAAAGAAACAGAATATGTAAATAACTACCACAAATCAATAAGGAAGAACAATCACCTACTGAGAAAATAGACAAAGACTTAAAGAGATACTTCTTAAAGGAGAATATTTAAATAGTCTATAACAATATAAAAAGATGCTCAACTTCATTAATCACCTGGGAAACGCAAATTTAAGCCATTATGATATACCAGTGTGTAACAACCAGAATGACTAAATTGAAAAAGACAATATCAAATGTTGACAAAGATGTGAAATAAATAGAACTCTCCATACACTGCTAAGAGTGTGAACTGGTGAGAGTGTAAACGGATGGAACCACTTTGGGAAACTGTTGGGCAGTATCTACAGAAAATGAATACACACATTCCCATAACCCAGCAATCCAAGTTCTTGATAGATATCCAAAAGAAACATATACATATGTTCATCAACAAACACATACAAATACATTCATGGCAGCACTATTCATAATGCACCAACACTGAAAACCACCTCAATGTCTGTCAACAGTAGAATGGATGAATAAATTGTCATATATTTATACAAAAGAACACTGTTCAGTAGTGAGGATGAATTAATTAATTACATCTACAGGCAACAACATGGAAAAGTTTTACAAATATAATGTTAAAAGAAAGAAGGAAGACAGGAAAGAGTACATTTTCTATAATTTCATTAAGATACAGTTCAAATATAAGGCAAAAATTAACCTGAGGTGTTAGAAGTCGGGAGAGCGACTACCCTCAGCAAGAAGGAGTTGTTTTAACACAAAATGAATTTATCAACAGTCCTATTACAAATACATATTTGAGTTACCTTTGCATTTATAAAAATCATCATCATGGTACTTCAAGTAGAAAAATTAATAACAAAATAGTAAAAAAAATTGTTGCTGAAGATATAAATTCAGTTCAAATTGTCAATTTTTCCCAAAGTCTGCATAAAAATGCATGTCTAAATTTTGCAAAACTTGTTTTTAAGATTTAGTTATTTATTTGAGAGAGAGAGAGAGACAGCATGCAGCAGAGGGGAGGAGAGGCCAAGGGAGAGACAAAATCCTCAACCAGACTCTGCACAGAGCCAAAAGGAAGAGTCAGATACTTAATGGACTGAGGTTTTGCAAACCTCTAAAGTTTGCAAAACCTTTAATTCTCTTTTGGAAGCCTTCATTATATGCTTTTAAGAAGAAATGATGTCATGGGGCACTTGAGTGGCTCAGTCAGTTAAGCGACTGCTCAGGTCATGATCTCAGTGTCCTGGGAGTGAGCCCCACCTCAGGCTCACTGCTGGGTTGAAACCTGCGTCTCCCTCTCCCTCTTTCCCTCCTCCCTGCTTGTGCTCTCTCTTAAACAAACAAACAAACAAACAAATAAATAAATAAATAAATAAACAAAATCTTTAAAACAAAAAAGAAGGAATGATGTCATTTATCCATGTCTTTATTTGTAAAACTGAAAAACAAAACAAAAGGTGAGAAAATTACTTTGAGATAAATCAAACATAGACAGCCACTTTCTCAATCAAACTTTTTTATCACCAGGCCAAACTCTGAACACATACAGTGCTATTTCTCAAAGTCCTGTGTACAAAGCCCCTGCATTACTACTTCTCTTGAAATTTTTTGGCATAACTATAAAACATGAACATAACAACAGCAACTATCTCATGGGGTGTTATAAAGATTAAATGAGACAAAAATGCATTATCCTGGAACAATGGACGTGAGCACTTAATAATAAACCCTTAATTTGTATTGATATTGTTAACATCAGAATAACCTGAAGTGTTTGTTAAATCACTATTGATTTCTGGGCTCAACCCCAGACCTACTGAAGCTGAATTGCTAGTTGAGCCTGTGAATCTGCATTTTAACTAGCCTTTTGAGTGATTATTTTCATAGATGTAAATTTGAAGACCACCATCCAGAGATTAAGGCTTACTTCTTATTCCTCAGAGCTCCAATACAGGGATCTATACACAGTGAATGCTTACTGACAGTCTAACTGATATTTAATATTACCAGATGGGTATGATATAAATTATTAAAGTAATCTGGAATTTGTTACACATTTATGCAGTATGGGGAATAGATTTTTACAATTTGAACTTCAGCAAAACATAAAAAGAGGCTTGATTTGTTAATAGTATTAAAAGTAGCCTCAGTTTTAATCATTTTAACTTTCTTCATAAAAGATTTGAGTCTTCTCATATTTTACATAACATATTTTCCTTAAAATAATTCAGGACAGTTAGGTTTTCATTTCTTTTGTTTTTGTTTTGATTTACTTTAGAAGATACAGAGAGTATACACATGTCCTCATGGAGAGGACAAATGACCATAATCCCTGGGTTCTGCACTATTAATATTAGGCCCACAACTAGACTTCCATCACTACTTTCTTTCTTATATTTGTGTACATTTAAAGGAAGTTTCCAGTCTAAAAAGAGAACTGCAAATGAAAATGTCTTCAGTTGTTTAAATCGAATAAAAATTTAAATCAAGTACAGTATCTATTTAAATTTTCGTCTATAAAAGTTACACAATATGTTGCACTGACTAGAAAATTTTAATAGGAGAATAAATCTTTTCATTAGATGTTTGATTGCACTGAAAGAACAAGAGAGTCAACCTTTGACAAAAGAGAAAAATTAGCTATACTCTGGTGAGCATAGCGTAATATATAGAGTTGTTGAATCATATGTTGTATGCCTAAAGCAAATGAAACATTGTATATCATCTTCAATTAAAAAAAGAGGAAAAAGTTAGGAGTTATTTCTAGCTTCATTTCAGTTTCATGTCATTAAGTAAACATATAGATTAAAAGATAAAACCTAGATATTTTGTCAGTGCAAGATAATGTTTAGGAACTAAATGTTCTTATTTGGTGAAAAGCCTTAAAGCATATGCTCTATTGTGAAAGACAAAATTCATGTACATATTTTCAATTATTGTGAAAGACAATAATTCATGTACACATTTTCAACTACTACTGGCTATCTCAGGAAATCTAAATTCTCTAAATTAGTTGAAGAGATTCAGCGAGCTTTTATGACGCATTTATTTCATAAGCCAAATGTAAGAGTGGTTGGGATCAGACACGAAGAACTTGACCTGCAGGCCACCAGATGAACTTATTTTCCAACTAAAAATCCACTCCTTTATAAATATCAAACCCCCTTGACTTTCTGATGCCACAAATAACCTTTAAAATGACTCTGAAGTACAGTGAGACTTTTTTTTTTAAATCTCTCATTCTCAAGAAAGGATAAGATGGGATTTTTTTTTTTTCTTTCTTTTCTGGCAGTGATGCTACATTCTGACAGTTTGCTAAGCAGTGGAAATCATGCTGTATGTAAAAGTCTCTGCAAAGCAGAGATTCTTACAAAATAATCTTTATTTTTCCAATGGATACTGGCTACTTTGAGAGGATCCAATTCCAAGAACAACGTCAGTGAAGCAGGGTTCCCTGACACTGCAATCACAGGACACATATACTGAACAACTAAGGCTTCTCTTCATCACTGTCCGGTGGTGGCTTGACCTCTAGACCTCCTAGTCTATCTCTGTTGCACAGGCTGAGCTTGGACATCCAAATCAGTAAAAGTAACCCATCTTCTAATAGGATGGAATAAACTATGAACATTAGTGACTGCCTTAAGTAGGTTTAGCTATTTAGTCAAGCAACAAATTAAAAATGCTTTACTTAAGATCCAAATAATCTGATTTTTCTTAGCATTAACCAGAAAATTCTCAGACACGTGAGGAGCAGTAGAAAACTTCAGATGAAATTTGACTCCTCTTGAACATTCATCATTGAATTTCCTTGCATTTTGAGAATGACCTAGGTAAGCACACTTAGCCCTTTTTATTGATCCAGTTAGAGAAAGTTACCTATCAAAGACCAGAACAGAGTCATTTGTACACTGGTTTTATGTTGCTTTCCATCTGTTTCCTTGACCTCTTTTATGTCTGTGAGAACTTATGACTTTGATTATTCAATTCTAAATTTAAGAACAAACCGAGTTGCAGAAAATTTTTCATTTTTCTTATGAGTGATGGCGATTGTGAATTCTGTTGTGACGCCTGAAGCAAATCTGAGCATGCTCAAAAGACAAAACAGATTTGGAAAAGGAGACCCCTTCTGGAGACATGTGGTTGGTAGGTGAGATTTTACAAGTACTAATCTCATTTAAAAACTTGGAGGGCCCTTTACCGAAGGCTCTGATAGTAAGCAAAATGAGACTAGACTAGAGAGGAGACATTCAAGATCATTAAGGTATCCAATTTAATACTCACCATAACTCAATCCCACATTTCATTCATTCACTTGTTCCTCACATTTACTGTTCCTCCTTTAAATTAGGAAATGGGTCTTAATTAAACGCATAAGATTTTTCCAAGGAATAAATATACAAAGTGGTAACACTTACTTTCCAGTAATAAACTGACTCCTGGACGGTGTGCAAATAGGTTGGACATAGTAGTTCTCCAGTTTAACTCCTTCCGCAGCGAGCTTGTCGAGAGTGGGAGTCTTGATCTCCGAGCCGTGGTAACCCACATCTCTAAATCCCTGATCATCCGCTAGGATGAAAATGAGATGGGGTTGGGAGGTGGCAGTCGTACTGGGTTGGGGTCTCTCTCCAGCCTGAGCCCGAAAGGTCCCTTCCTCCTCCTCCTCCAAACCCTGGCCCCAGGACAGGTAGCCGTAGGTGAGGAGGCTGAGGACCCAAAAGGCCGCCAGCGCCCCCATGGCTAGCATCTTTCCAGGCCAGACCCAGGCTTGCGGAGGCGGGGGAGGCGGAGGCCCCGCACAGCCCCTGGGGGCCATTCACTTGGGTCCCGGCTGAGACTCCACTCGCAGAACCACGCACCGCGCGCCGCCGCCGCCGCACACATGCACGCGGGAGGGGACTGTCTCCACCAGGAGAGAAGTCCCGCGCCCCTCTCAGCTGTCACCACAACCAACAACTTCAACCTTCTAGAAGTGGTGAGACGTCGGAAAAACCAGGAGTCGCTCTTCTTCAAATTGCACTTTCTCCTCGTCCTCGCTCCCCTGAGCAGCTTCCACACACAAAAAGTTAATGCTTCCACCCAAAAGTTCTCGGGAGAAGAAGTCTAGTAAGGGACTGAGAACCACCTCCCGTGGGGGCTTTTTCTGCCCCGGACGCCCTGGACGCTGAGGAGCGAGGTTCTGGGCGGCGCGCGCGCGGGTCGGGGGGCGGGATCGGCAGTCCGGGGGTCCCCGCACCTGGAAAGCCCTGGAAGTCGAGCCGCCACGCCTCGCTCGTGCTCTAGCAGATAAACAGCTGCCTAAAGTGGACCGACTTCCTGACCACTTTCTCCACTTTTCCAGGGCTATCTCTCCCGGTCCTCTCCAGGACGTTTGCCAATCTCCCCGACACTAGGCGGCGAAGTGAGAGGGGAAAAAAAAGCCCAGTTTCCTGATTTCTTTCCACGGCCAACCACCCTTTTTCTGCAGGAACTTCGGGCACCGAGTCATCCGGGCCGCTGGAGCGCGTGGGGGAGCGAAGCGGGGTCACCGCCCCGGTGGCCTCTCCACGCCGAGCCCGCTTGGTCTCCTCGGAGTTGGTGCACCCGGCCGAGGCGCTGAAAGATGGGTGCGTTTTGTCAGCTAACTTACTCAGTTTTGGCACCAGGCGTTCTTTGCCGCCTCCTCCCTCTTTTCTGTCCAGTGAATCACAGAACGGTACTTTCTGCTTTAGCTCCTCCAGGAAGAGGGGGAGGGGGAGGTTGGTTTAGAGGTTCGGTCTTTCCTTTTTCCTTTCCGGGAGGAGGAGGGAGGGGAGGTTTTGCGGGACGGGGAGAAAGCAGCGCGCCTCTCCTCGATTCCTGCGGGATCCAGGGGGGTCCGCCAGTTCTAACTCCTCTCCTGGTTTCACCGGGTGCCCTCCTTCATCCGGAGAGGGGGGAACCGGCGGCGGCCCGGATCCGGAGGGGTGAAGCGGGGGCTTCTTTTCGTGGGTCCGTAAAGGAAGAGCTCTCTCGCCCATCCCGAATGCTGCGCTTGCAAACTTTTTCTAGCTTCTGGAGGGAGTGAGAGAGGAAGAGCAGGAGAAAAAACAAACGGCGTAACATACTCATTCTTCCTCTTCTAGTCTTCCTTTACTAGTCTCTTCCCTCCCCAATCCCCCTCCCCCATTTTTCCTACTCCTTTTATCCCCGCCTCTCCCCCCCAACCCCCACCTTTTTTTAACAGTCGCGACTACAAGTTTTTAAATTGAATTTCCTTTCCCTGTTGCTGGTCTTGACAGCCTGACTTCCTTATGAGCTTCTCCCTATGTGAGGATATTGAAATTGTCCTCTTATTCTTACCTCTCCCCAGACTTCGCCACAGGGCGTCTCCAGCCAAGAATGTGGGGCGAGGAGAAGTTACACGTTTCACACAGATGAAACTTTACTGCCCTCCTGCAGTAAAGAAACCATTTCCCATCTAATGGTTCCAGGAACTTCATTACTTTTTAAAAACTATGTGGAGTTAAACTATTGTAAAAGCTTGTCCTGACTGGGAAGATATGCCTGTTTTTACTAGAATCACAGGTTTTTAAAGCCCTGATCAGCCAGGAAAGGAATTTGTGGTACCTATAGAGGAGGCAATCAATGCCAAGAGCCATTGAGATATGTTTTTCTTCCCCAAAATTTTATTCAAGTTATTTATTGAACACCTACTATGGGCTGGCACATAAAAAGCCTGATTCACCCAATTGCCTGAACATAAATCTGGGTTTCACTTAGCCATTTATTTTTAATTCTTTTTTGTTGCTAAAGTTCCTATTTAGTTTCTAGGCAAAATGCTTGTATAATGGAAATTTAGGACCTGTGAAATTTGCAGTAGGCTCCGTACAGGTAATTTTGCTTATTATGTAGACTTCTACCAATTTATTTTCTTTCGTGAGGCCATTCTGATCAGTCTGTGAAGACATGAGCAATGTTAGAAGTCCTATTTGGAAATATGATGTTAACAATTCTGTAAGGTAAATCACCAAATATGTAATGACAGAACTGCATATTGGGAGATTAGAAAGCACTGAGGTAAGGCTGCCAGCTTTGTAGGCCTAACAAGGTGCTTGAGTGTCAACAGATCTTCAGATGGGTTGGCTGCTTTTAGTTGGGGATAGTCAATGACATAGCACAAGAAGTATCCATGTTGCTCTGCAAGAAAGAGGGCCCTTTTCAGTTCAGATTTCAAGCAAGAGTAAATAATAATAATAATAATGTTAAAATTTATGGCTTACCATGTGGTGACCATAGTGCTCTATATAGTGATTATATACCTTATACGCACATAAATATGAGCACACATATATAAGCCTTATAGTGTTTATATAGTGCTTTACATACTTTATTGCTTTTCCTTCTCTACCAATTTTATGAGATATTCTTCCATTCAACAAATATCTGAGGAGCTGAGCCAATGCTAGTAGCTGGGAAAGTAATGGTTAACTAAATTGGGCACAGCATCTGCTCTTGTGGAACTTACAATGATGGGAAGAGATATACTGATCAATTAATCATCCCCGAACTCCAAAGGTTACCTACTATCTGCAGTATTCTGAAGCAAATGAACAAATTTAAAAGAAATTTTAAAACAAAGAAATCTGACTTAGACTGGGTGTGGTTAGTGGGTGAGGTAGTGCAGGGAAGTAACCTTTAAACTGAGGGAAATGTTATTTTGTTCGGTACCCTCTTTCATTTTTAACAGTTCAGCTTTTTATTGAACAGATTACATAGATCAGAAGAAATTTAGTCAAAAAGACCAAAGCTTGTGTAACCATCAGACTCCTCTGATTCTTCTTTCTTTACTTCCACTTTCTTCTCTGCTGGGGCAGCATCAGTGGAGGAAGCAGGACCTTCTGTTGGTGCTGCATCAGCTACTGGGACAGGTCCGTCAACCCCTACCTTGCAGATGAGGCTCCTGATGCTCACATTGGCCAGAATCTTTGCATACAAGCCCAGTCAGGAAGGTTCAACATTCATACCCACTGCCTGTATCCTCTGTGACTGTCACCTCATCATTGTGCAGAATGAGGGTTGAATAGAAGCAGGTGAGCTCCATGGTGCAAGTGAGTGCTGAGTGGATGCTACCAGGAAAGGTGCTAGTCACAGGGTGAAGTGAGGGCCTCACCCCACCCTGGCCTTACCTTCTGCAGAACAGAGCACCTTAGGGGCAGCTGAGAAAAAGCTGTTATCCCCTTTTACAGGAAACTTAGACTTGCAAATCTGTCTTCAAGACCTATGTTTTTCAAAAGATAATCTTCTCACAAGTGGACATTAAGGTCTTTTCTAGCCACACAGTATGGAGAGAACACAGCTGCCAGAGTTAGAGAATTCTAATCTTCACACAAGGGAGGCATTCTTTCCATATTATTCGGGATATAAGGGCAGAATTTTGGTCCTAAAAATGCCATTTCATAAGTAAACAGCACTAATACTAAGGGAGAGTAAGAACTACTTGTAATTAGTAGTAAGAGCCAAGAAACAAGAATAGTCATGCTATGGCAGACCAAATGAGATGTGACTCAAAGGGAAAAATCCATTGGTTGAGTGTTCTAGCCAAAACGGGAAATGGATAATGGTAATTCCCACATCCACAAGGAATACCTTGAGAATGAAATCAGAGGCTGTTGAATGCCCTGTGCTTTACTGTACATACACTGGTATTATAAGCATATAAGCTTCACATTTCTCATAACAAGATTAGGTTTCATGCACTCTAAGCAGTAGTTTTAGCATCCTCATGAAATCCCACGTTAAAGACCCTCTATAACTTAGCTGTTTTTTTTCCTGACTTTAGATCCAGCATTTTTGGTGTTCAGGCATCAGCTTCACTTACAGAACAACACCATAGGCTTATTTTGGCTTAGATATAGTCACATTACAGTCATGGAATGGCATTATAAAAATTAAAGGTACTATTTGATTCAGTAGAGAGAGAGAGAGGAAATAGAATTGCTTAGAGATGAAATTAATGTGGGCTTATTATTCAGGTGAGGCTTAATCAGGAGGTGGGACTAAAGCTATGCTTTAAAGGACAATCAAAATTTGGGAAAGAAGAGAGGAAGTTAAAAAGAAGGACATTTCAGGTAAAAGGAAAGGGAAGACCAAGTGGCTGAGACACATTTGACTAGGATAGTACGGTATGTGATGTTAGAAAGTTCAGATCACGCCAGATATTGAGAAGATTTGAAAAGGTATAAAGGACTGGAACTTGATTTGACGGCATTAGCGTGATGAGGTCCTTTGAGAAGGACATAACATGAAAAAATACTTAAGTAAGTCATATGAACGTCCTTTCTGGGTTGGATTTATAGACATAGAGGCAACAAATAAATGGCCTCAGTCCAAAAACTTTGAAGAGTTGAATTTTACCCCAAGAGCACTGAGTCTATCAAACTTTTTTTGGTTAGGGCAAGACATGATGAAAATATAGGAAAAGATATCCCAGGACATTTTGAGGGAGAGATTTGAGGGAATAAAGACTAGAATCACACAACTGCCACAGTGTGAAATTTCTATAGCAATATATTCCTTAAGTTAAAGAACTATGCTATGAATACATCTTCTGAGAGAGGGACATTTGTTAAATGTTTAGAAAGAAGTAATTAATCACTTAGGAGAAAAACAAGTGACAAAGGAATCAGAGACCCAATATAGGACCTTCTTTGGCTGAAGGATGGAAAAAGAAAAGAAATAATAGAAGGTATTGTCAGAAAGTTTGCCATCAGAGAGGAAGATCAGAGTAAGGCAACACAGTGTGGCCTGGGGCTCTTTAGGGGATGGACCATGGGTAGTGGTCTGCCGGGGCAGAATGAAGGTGGTTATGAAGAGCCTATCAGTAAATAGAGAAGCTAAGAAAATCATAAACAAACACTAAAATGGATAGTTGCATAATATTTCTTTGAAACATCCATGTTAGTTCTTACCATAAATACATTTCCCATACCCCCCAGTACGCATGGGTAGAAATGCCCTAGCTTACTATTGATAAGTAGTTGTTCTAGTTACACCTAGATAAATCACTGTTGTTATTGTTTTTGCTTAGTAAGAGAGCATGCCTGCTACCCTATTTCCCTTTCTTCTATAAGCATTTATTTTTAACTAAACATGTAATTAGATGCTTAAAAGGTACAGCTAATGTTTAAATGTAGGCTTAAAAAGTTGTGAAAATAGTCACTCCAGGGATTTATAGACTATTAAAAAGATTTAAAACTCATTTGCTGCTTGTTTGGGTTTATAAGTACATTAAATACTTAAAAATGAAGGAATAGTCACCAAGTTTAAATTCATGCACAGTCTAAAAGAAACATTTGTCTTAATATGGACATTTTGATATATAATTCTATATAATCAACTCCTTATTCATCCTTATTAACTCTTTATTAGACCACAGAACGAAGGCTGTTTTGAGCCATTGTCTCAAGAAAAAAGAGCTCTCTGATTAGGGTGGTTAAGTAACTGATTCAGTAATTGTTAAGTAAAGATCACTTCTCTTTCTTGGGAAGTGTCTGTTGAAATAAGCTGTAACAATCTGAGTAATTTGAGTGACACCAAAATTTCAACAGTGTATAAACATAGCTACACAAAGGTAACAAGATTTTTGACATTAGAAACTCAGAAAATGTGAACTGTCAAAGAAGAGATCTTTCATTCAGCAAACGTATGAAAGCAGACTTTTAAATAGAAATTTACAGTAGAATGGGGAAACTTGGTAATTTCCACAATTTTAAAATCTGCTCTTACTGCTTAAGTTGTAAGTAAAAATTATTATTTGCATAGCAATTTTTATATAGACTATCAATTTCTAAACCTGGCTGCTCATCAGATTCCTTTAGGGGGTTTTTTTTGTTTGTTTGTTTTTTTTAGGAAATTCCACCCAACCAAGACCGAAATCAAAATATCCAGAGTTTGGGAACATCTATGTTAAGAAAAGCTCTCCGGGTGATTGTGGTATGTATAGAATTCTGAAAACCACTGATTTAAAAGCCAAATCATCAAAAAGTTTTGATGGGATTACTTAATGGATGAGGTTGGTGCCATCTATCAAATACAATATGGGAAACACAGCTGAAAAATGGGTGGATAAATCTAAAGTCAAAAGATCTGAGGACTGAACAGTGAGTTTCTGTAAGATGGCAGGAAGAATTAAAGTTGGGATATAGCCAAACCACCAGGATCAAGAAAAGAAGGGAAAAGCATTAAAGCTTAAGTGGGTGAGTGACGGGCAGTAGCCCATGCAGGCACTGCTGGATTCAGATGCACTGAAAGAAAAGGCTGGAAGGAAAAGCTAAGTTCTAAACCCAGCTCATCTATAGTGATGTCTTTTGGCAGGATTTGTAGTATTCCCCCTGTGGCATGAGCCAAAGGTCTAAGGTACTGACCTCCTGAGATTGACATGTGCTGGTGCCTGGTCTCAATGAGGCTAATGAAATCTAGAGTCAAGCCTACTCAGTAAGAGTAAGTGCCCGATCTGGCATCCAGAAAGTAGCATATTCCCAATTTTTAACTGTATGAATTTATAAAAATCATATGATTTAAAGACTATAAGCATCATGTAAATCATAAGAATAAAAACCATTTGAATGTATAAGATATAGTGGTGAAACCAATAGAAATTGGTGATTGGAGAATAAAAATGAGGGAGGGGTAAATGATTATACCTAGCTTCAGGTTTGGGGAAATTGCCTGAATGGTAGTACCATTTATAATGGTAGAAGTCATGAAAGGACTAGCAGGTTTGAAGAATAAATGGAAAAAAGTACTCTGGGGTTGTTGAACTTGAGATATATGAAGCATCCCAATGGAGGAGTATAGTTGATAAGTGGGTATAGGGGTTTGGACCTCAGAGAACAAGAGAGGAGAGAAAATTGTATCCACATCTAGATAGGGTGGGTAAAATTTCCCAAGAGAAGTTGGAGAATAAGATGTGAGAAAGAGGCCTAGACCAGAAATATTTAGGATAGGGAAGATGAAATAGGGTCCACAGGGAAACCAAGAAGTAGCAAGAGAAATGTAACTGCAAAGATGGCAAGTGTTATTGAACATTACTCAGTAATGGCATGGTGCCAGCACTATGCTGAGTGGTTTTTCATGAACTATGCCAGTACTCTTCACAGCCTATGCTGATAGATGGTATTATTACCATTTTACATGTGAAGAAACCTAGGTTAAGTTACATCAGGTGGTTGTACAAAGAGAAAACAAGAGAAGGACATCATATGAGAACAGAGTATCAAATAGCTAAAAAGCAGAGAACTTACACAAAAGGAAGTGAGAAAGGTCAATAAAGTCAAGACTGAAGAGGACAGTGAAATGAGGAACATAGTAGGTGTTAATTTATTGGAGCAAGGTCTCTGCAAATAATTTACTAAAGCTCTTTTCTTTCCCCGAATTTACCAACATAGACAATGATAGAATTGTTATTCTATAGTATTGAAGTATTGATAAACAAAGTAGCTTTGAAAAGAAAACAAGGTTTTAACTCAAAATCTCTTAAAAGAAACTGACAATCGTCAAATCATATAAATGTTAGATAAACCAGATGAGACATGTGCAAAGTCTTTATAAAGAAAAGTATATATTTAGATTGGAAGTTGAAAATATTTGAATACACAGTTTTGAATAAACTGTTTTCCAAACTAAGGACTCAGTGTTATAAAGTTGAACAAAAAGATGCACCATGGTATCATGCTTACCACTTTCTAGCTGATGAGTTATTGAGCCTCTCCCTGCCTCATTTTTCTCATCTGTAAAATATGGATAATAACAATACGTATTTGATAGTGTGGCATGTTACTTATCTATCCCCAAACAATGCTGCTTAACAAACTAGCCTAAAACTCGAAGGCTTAAAGCAACAATAAAATGTTCTTATAGATTTGAGGATTTGCTGGGCCAGGTCTGCTCCAACTGTTTCCCATCTCCTCCTGGGATCAGTGAGATGGACACAAATTCTTCTCGGGGCATAGCTGAAGCACAAGAGGTCAAGCTGAACCAAGCAAGCACATATCAAGGCTCTGTTTATCTGTTTACATCTCACTGGCCAATGAAAATCTTATAACTAAGCTCAGAGTCAAGGGTTGGGAAATGTGTCCTTCCCAGGATGAGGCTATAAAAAAGTTGTTGATGCCAGAAGAGGCGATGAAATGGAGCCAATAGTTAAATTGACCACAGTGGTTTTGAGAATTAAATGAGTTAATTCTTGAAAGCACGTAGAATAGATTTTGTCCATTGTAAACAGTACTAAGTCTTGTTTTAATTTTTATTCCTATTATAATTATTCTTAAGTTAGTTTATAGTGTAATGTCATTCCAATAAAACCTCAGTCTGATGATAATTCAGAATTCAGCATGTGATAATATTTGTAAGAATAGCAGACAAAACAAGCTGTTCCCCAAAATTGGCATGAGGTAACCACTTTTAACCTACCACTAAGAAAAGTCTAATGCCATAACCAATCATCCTATAGAACAAACAGCCCTGTATTGTCACTATATAAACTATCTGATAAGCATATAACTCTGAGCCTCATTCCACTGTTGGTTTGAAAGCTCCCAGTTTATGAACTATTCTTAAATGCATGATAAACTCTTACCAAAGGACATAAAGTTCCTACCTGATCATAGATAGGACTTATTACTATACAACAATATTTTAATACTGATTGGTAAAAGAAAGGAGAGGCCAAAAACTGATACTGTAGGAAAACAATATGTGAAAATAAACTTCTCAAAATAAAAGAAAGTAAACATTTAGAATGATGAACATAATAATTGGATAGTTATATAACCACATCAAAAAAGATTAATTAATCCATATCTTATAGCACATACCAAGGAAAAACATCTAGTTGAAATCGGAGAGCTAAATGTAAAAAAGAAAAGTTAAAGGAAGCCCAACTGAAAATTTAATTGACTATATTAAATATAGTAGGGAAACTCTTATATATTTGGCTTTTAAATGATACAGAAATTTCAATGACAGATGATTATAAAATACTTATAACAGTCTGTTAAATCAGAAGTTTTAACGAAGGCACCAAGATTCAAAGCCGTGATTTTCCTAAGAGGTGTGCCAGAACAAGATGCCAATTTTCAAAGGAGATGATTAAAAACCAGTTTGACAGCTCAACATTCTTACCTATGCAAAGGTAGTAAGGGGTCAGAGCATGTGGCGATTGGAGAGTATGAGCGAAGAGACATTTTAATAACTTGTTGGCGTGCCCTGAGAACTCCTCACCCTGCCTACATGGGCCTGGGGAGGGAGGTGCTAACCTTCTGAGATTCAAGTGAAAGCCTCAGGATTGACTGCCGATGAGCCAGAGGAAGACAGAGGCTCCCAGGGACTAGCCAACTGTCCTACAGTTTGTCAGGGCAAAGGATGTTTGTGGCCTTCCTGGGAACCAGTTGTGGGCCATGTGTGAATAAAAGTGGGCCTTGAGTTGTTTTGGTCCTGTCCAGAAAGGTCTCCCACAGGCTCAATCAGACTTAAAAAAAAAAAAGAAAGAAAAAAAAATCAAAAGGTAGATGTCCAGTCTCCTGTCTCCTGCAGAGTGGAGATGGTCAAAAATTGGTTGGGAGCACATAATGAGAAAAAGTTACCCTTGAACAACTACCAGGCCCAGAGTGCATCATACTGATCATTTAAGGACTTACTTGACTCTCTCATCTTTCTCCCTCCTTGCACATTCATCCTGGAGGAGGGGAAGTTGAAGTTAACAAGATAGGGAAGGAAGGGTAGAAGTACTGGCAGGGAACAGTAAATGTAAATGAAATACTGTAGGTTTCCAGGCTGAAGTAGTATTGATCTGGGGAAGAGACAAAAGATATGCTTTAAATGAATTTTAGAGTTTTATAACACTATATCATTGGGCGTCCTAAATCTGAATATCAGATTTTGTGAAGTAGAGTGGTCACAAGACTATTTGTTTTTAGGACTGACTCCAGAAATCTGAAGGGCGAGAGAAGCTAGGCACACAGAATTTAGAAACATTGAGAAATAAAAACATATTGTGGTATCTACTGGTTTTTCTTGTTCAATGTAACAAGAAATTTGAACTGTATGAAAATTAATCATAAAACTAAGGTCGAAAAGGAAAATAAACTGGGAAAATATCTAGCGATATTTTCAATATTCAATTCAAAATCAAAAAAACTTAATTTTACAAAGTAGTTCTAAGAAAAAAAATTTTCTCTATTTCTAGAGAAAATATCTCTAGATATTTTCTAGATAACAAGAAAAGAGTTCATATGCATTCCATTAAAAAAGTTCATTCAAATTTTTAAGAAAAATATATTGACCTCCAATAATAAATATGTAAAGAATTTGGACAACTAATGCAAATAGAAATGGATCAAAAGAGAGTAAAATTATTGGTCTTATTTATAATGAAAGGAATATGAACTAAAGAAAACTATTGTAATTTTTATACCTATTAAACTAGTAAAAAGAATGATATATGATCTGTGATATTAGTAAGAGTGGATTGAAACTGATACTCTGTTGAGAACATTGGTTTGATATATATTTTTCAAAAAATAATATGGCAATATGTATCACAGTATCACATACAAACCACACAAATATCTTTACACATTAGCTCAGTAGTACCATTCTTTGACATTTATCCTAAGAAAATAATGTAGTAGAATAAAAGAAATAGTTAATAAAAATTGTCATGGGAGCACCATCTACAATAGAAAATATTGAATTAGTCTTAATGTTAAGTGATAGAAAATGGGTTAAACAAATTATAAGTCATCAACTTGATGCAATGCTATGACCAGTAGAAATGATAATTATGAATATAATAAAGGACATATGCATCTAAAGTAATGCATAGTAAAAATAATAATGTAAAATATTTTGTACAGCAGAACTATATATACAAAATATATGTTAACATATAAGATATATGTATGAATATCTTATATATAATTTCAAAATAGTAGCAGAGACCATGTTAAGAAGAATGGAAGGTAACAAGAAATTAAGAAAGAAAAGAATAAAAATAACTGGAGAGAGTAAAGACTATTACATAGGACACACAGAGAGGGGAAGACTCAGAGATCTGGATCTGATGTGGTTTCATGCTAGCTCTTCCTTCTATCTCTCTGAGATTTAGGGCAACTGACTTAACTTTTTTAGTCGCAGTGACCTCAAGTAGAAATAAAGAATTAGATAAAAACTATCCCTAAAATTATATCCTTTGATTCCCTTTTTTTTTGTTCCCTTTCTCTCCCCTTAATAAAAGAAAGTGTAGGATTTCTAGGGCGTAAGCCAGTTGGACACCTGCCAAATTGATGAAGTCAGAGAGATTTCAAACAGAAGCCAACTTAGAGGAATTTGTATCTTTTCAAAAAGTGCTTACATCATCTTCTCATGGTGGGATTACATATATGTATTTACTGTAGATTTACATATTTCATTTTGTTAAGGAAAAAACCCTCAAATTTTGTAAAATTATCCCTTTTCCTTATTTGAAAAATAAAAGGATATTTGAAGATTAGGTTCAAATTCTAGTTCTGTTACCCATCATGACGCAAGCTCTTGGAGTTTCAATTCTCTCAATTGTCAAGTAAGGAAGTAATATCTTCCCTATCTATTTTTACAGAGTAGTTCTAAGAACCGTATTAGGACAATATACATGAAAATGTTTTGAAATCATCAAATACCATATGCCTGTACGTTCTTCATCTCTCCCTTATTTTCTTCATTTCTCTGAGTTCAGAAAACCTCTAGCCGCTAGGGATTCCTGAGCAAATACATGACTCAGCGTCCATCTGAAAAGAGTGGGTGGAACTCTTAACCTAAGCCAATGGTTGTGGAATAGTCTAGTTAACTTTCCACATAAAAATAAGAGTTATGGATACTAAAAAGTCCATAACCAGCCAAGATCAACTCATAGTGAAAGATCATTTCAGAATCATAGCTTTCTAGTATAAGGTAAACATCCTGGCTAGGTCCACCCCTAACATTGCAAGGCTGGTGTCAAGATTAAAAATGGAGGCCTATATGTCATATATTTAAATATTTAATAGTTATGTCAAGCTAATAAGTTAAGCCTCAGTTTGAAATCTCTGACTTCATCAATTTAGCTTCTGTCCAACTTGTTTCTGCCCTAGAAAGCTTGCATTCTCTCTCTCTCTCTCTCTCTTTTTTTTTTTAGTAGGGAGAGGAAAAGAATATATATGGGAAACAAAGATACCAATCTGAGAGCTGGAAGCCTGATTCAAGATTAGAATTCCTGGACTTGTCAGAGTTCTATGTTCCTAGTTGGTGGTCCCCAGTCCCTGTTCACTCATTTTTCTTTCTGCCCCTGCTCCTATACCACAAGAGCCCTATAAAAGTGTATAGACACTCCAGACCATGTGGCCAGACTGCCCTTCAACTGTCCTGTCTTGCTCTCCCCTTGATCCAGAGAGTATACCGTAACTGTGTGATTTGCCTTCAGGACAACAGACATGGAGAGTGATCTTTGCATGGAATTTCCAGGTTCCAGATATTCTGAACATGATCTAAAAGGAGGTAAACGGATTCTAGGTGGGCCCCCTGCCGTTTGGGAGGAGGATGGCCAGAGAATAGTCCCTTACAGGGTGGGAACCCAGGTCAGGTGCCCCTCATGCCCAGGCCTATTGTACTATTTCTGGTTTTTTGATTTATCAACCACTTTCATTCCCCAATGTCCTACTTACCTCCACTGTAGCCACTCTTGGGCTCAGTTTCACTTTGGGCCTTCTAATCCTCAAAATGGTAAATCTTTGCTCACATCCTTCTTCTACTTTAATTCCTAGAAAATACATCTTTATTTATTATTCTTTTAGCGGATAACCATTTCCTTTGTTAACTTTTGCAGGCAGGCCTCTACTATTTATTCCCTTACTTAGCTCACATCCTTTCAGTCAATTTCAAAGACATGTTTGTATACTTATCTCTTTGTTCTTTCTCTTACTTTGCCCTTCATTCAATTAATCCCCATAGGGGTCCACTATTGGTCAGTCATTGGTGATACATACAACAGGGTATAAAATAGGCATGGTCCATGCCTTCATGGAAATTGCAATTTACTGGGAGAACTGATAACGGTGATTAGTTACCATTGCAGTGAGTGCTATCAGGATAATGTATATCTCTGAGAGTCTAAAACAGGGGTCCTAACCCAGTATGGGAGCAATCAGACCCCAAACACCCAGTCTGTGTTATTTTGATTTATCAGCCCAAATAGATTAAGAAACTTAAGTCATGAAAAGAAATCAGTGCCTATGTTTGCTCTATATGTAATTTAAAACATCAAGAACTGTTTATTTATTTATTAGACAGAGAGAGAGAGAGAGAGAGAGATCACAGGCAGGTAGAGAGGCAGGCAGAGAGAGAGGGAGAAGCAGGCTCCCCACTGAGCAGAGAGCCTGATGTGAGGCTCTATCTCAGGACCTGAGATCATGACCTGAGCCAAAGGCAAAGGCTTTAACCCACTGAGCCACCCAGGCGCCCCAAACGTCAAGATCTTCTATCATTATAAGTAAGGCAATCCAAGTTAGTACTGATTTTTTCATTATAATCGCTTTAATGCTTTTTTGAATTTTCAAATACCAAGAATTTTATTTTTCTCTAATATTTGTGATGTCTTGCCTTTTTTTTTTTAGGCTTAGCCTCTTGTGCACAGTAGTCATAAATTCTTCCCATCTCTGTATGCTGCCTTTTTGCAAAACTCCTCCAATTAAGAGGAGGAATTTATTTTTTCCTCTCCTTGAATGTGGGCTTGACCGTGTGACTTCTTTTGGTCAGTAGGACACAAGTGAACTTGATATTAGCAGAGGCTTAAAAAGTGCTTGTACCTGGGACTTGCCTTTTCTCTCTCTGTTTTTCAGAACTTATGGGTAGAAACCAGAAATAGCCTACTAGAGGACGGGAAATTACATGAAGCAAAGACAAGTCATCCCTTCTCCCAGAGATGAGGCATTCTAGAACCACCTAGCTACAAATAAGGCCATTCTGGACCATGAACCCCAGCTGAGTTACCATCTAACCATAGAGATCCATCAAGTAGGCCCAGACCAGAATTGCCCAGTTTATTCACAGAACCATGAGCAAATGAAGTGACTGTTATTTCAGGCTACTTAGTTTGGGTATGGTTTGTTGTACAGCAATAGTCCTCCCACTATGGTTAATTTGGCTCTATCTGAGCTCAGGCCATGATACAAAGCCTGGCAACAAAGGATCGGAATTGATGGAGGCTTCTTCCTAAAGGAGAAGCATCTTGAAATGGGAATGGAAAGACCAACAAGGACTGATTGCAGAGACCAAAGTGAGAAGAAAACAGGAAGCTGAATGTCGTCTTAGAAAGGAAGTACAAAAATAGAGGGAAAAATTCTCCTGGGAATAAAATTAATGAATATAATGTACTTGGTAGAAAGTTTATTCTGACCTCAACCTTTGTCAGATAATAAGAAGAGCTTTTCAAAAGAAATCTCTTGAATATTCTGCATAGAGAGTTTCAACATATGTCAGGCACATAGTGAGTAAACAGTAAATATTTGTGGAATAAATAAAACATCAATGGATATTTTTTCTTTGTGGTATTTCAGGATTAGTAATAGCATGCTGTACAGTGCTAACTACTTTAAAATTATTTTATATTAGATTTCTTTGCATCATAAACATAATACTATCCTCATGATATCTTTTTCCAAGAGAATACAAATTACCATATAGCCTTTTTTGCCCCAGCGAACATTAATTAGTCATGGAAAATGAGATGATCTTGTGAAAGCATCATGCACAGAACCTGGCAAGAAGTGATAAGCTCACTGTAACTATAACATCTATTGAATGGCTTAGTGGTGCCAGGCACTGTTCTTTGTGCTCTGCGGTTATTAACATGTTTATCTTTACATCAGCCCTGTGAGCAGGTAGTATCATTACTTTCATTTTGTAACTAAGGAAACTGAGACAAAAGGAAATTAATTACTTGGTTACACAGATAATATATTAGAATAAGAATCTGCACCTAGTCAGTCTGGATCCCAAACCACCTCCATAAAACCAATTTTTTTTTAGCACTTTCATATTTCAGGAGTTTTGCTGAGGTTTTTACGAAAAGAGTCAAGTTCTTTAATTCTCACCCTGAAGTACTATGACTATCTGCATTTTATAGTAGGTGATCCAAGTGTGCTAGCTTTTTGTCCCTCTTTTCTCTTTTTCTCCCTGCTTTCCCTGTTGGCCTCTCTGCTCCTGGTTGGGCAGTTACTGGGAGAAGGCCCATCTCCTAGTGTGCCCAGCTTCATTCTCTGCACACTCAGCTGAGCTGTCTTTCCTCTGCTTCATCCAGTCTTCATCCAGTCTTCTGTTGAGCCCTTCTAGTGTAATTTTCAGTTATTGTATTCTTCAGCTCTGTGACTTGTGTTTGGTACTTTCTTATATTTTCTATCATTTTGTTAAAGTTCTTTCTCTGTTCATTCATTCTTCTCCCAGATTTGGTGAGCAACTTTATGACCATTACTCTGAACTCTTTATCTCTGTTTCCTTATCTCTGTTTCATTTTTTTCCTGAGGTTTTATCTTGTTCAATCAGAACCTATTCCCCTATTCATTTCCTCATTTTGCTTGACTCTCTGTGTTTCTATGTATTAGGTGTGACAGCCACCTCTTCCAGCCTTGAAAGAATGGCCTTATGCAGGAGAGATGAATCTTCTCATTCAACCTTGCCCTAGCTCTTGGTAGTCTTTTGAATCTTTGTGATTATCTAATCAGTCTATTTTATTTTTCATGGCTCCCAGTTGTGAGGGTGTCCTAAGACCTATTAGTGTCCCAGAGGGGGAGATCTCAGCACCTAGAATCAGACTGATTGGAAGCCAAAGCCTTGGGCAACAACTTTTAAAGTATGCAAGTATACACAGTCCTGTAGGACCTGTGAGCATAAGCCCTGCTAGGCACCAGAACCAGGTGGTCTCTGGCAGCAGCTACAAAAATCGGGGCATCAGACAAAGGTATAAGATCCTTCCTGCAAGATGCCAGTGAGAAGGAGCAAGGCAGAGGGAAAGCACAAACGCTGAATCTGCTGGCCTCCTTCCCTGAGAGCACCTCTGTAGGCCCTTATACAGTGAGCTCAACCGGAAGCCTGCCTTTCAGGCAAAAGCTCCTAGATGACCAAACAGGCCTCTTTCTCAGAAAAACAAGGGGTGTGTTTTAGTTGCTATCTGTGCAGTGCCCTGAGTGTGGTAGTCTGTGAAGAACTATCTGACTGTTACAGTTTCACGGGATCCAGGAAAGCAAGTCCCCCTGACCACTAGAGCCAGGGGATCAAAGGGTGCTCCCTGGGCTGCACTTGCAAAAACCAGGACACCAGACATAAAAACCAGGGCATCAGCTATGTGTAGAAAAGCACCCCTCACCCCCCACCCCAGCTCACAGCAGAGAAACTGGCATTGTGGAGCATTGCAGAGGGAGAGCATGAGGAAAGCACCCCTGAATATTAAAAAAAAAAAAATGTTGCCTGACACTTACTGGCTTTAACAAGGAAGAAAGAGAGCTCAAAAATTACACCTGCTTGCACCTTAGTCCCCAGAGAGTATCCTAACAGGCCTCTGTCCGTTTGGTGGACACTCTTAAGATTAGCAAATGAATCTCCTTCACGTACAGACTGGGTGTTTTTCAAAGTTTCTACTTGGGGTCCTGGGGCGAGTGAGTCAGCACATGATCCCTTTAAGGGCAGTTTCTCAGTTTGCTATAGCCCTTTGGGCTTTGTGGACCAAAGGCCTTTTGGTTTTCAAAGTCAGATATTTCGGGGTCTCATCTCTCAGGTGCAGATTGTAAAAACTGAGGTCCTGATGTGAGGTGCCAACCTTTCATGCCTCAGAAAGAAGCTCCGGATTTGTAAGTTCTCTTCTGATTGTGGGTTGCTGTGCTGGGGCTGTGGTTTACGACAAGACTTCGTCCCAGCCTCTCCTCCCCTTTTCTCATTTGTGGCTGAGAATGAAACGTTTAGCAAGTTTTCAGGTGTTTTTCTGAGGGAATTGTTCCAAGGGTAGCTCTGGATTTGGTATGTGTGCACGAAGCAGGTTGAGGATTCTCCTAGTCGCCATCTTGGACCCCCTCCTGCTGGGTGGCATTCTCTGTGGTGCCTGGCATCGGCCTGATGCTTCGTGATATACCCCATCCCTTTTGGTAATAGGCTCCGCCAGGCCTAGCTGGGGTGTATTTCTGTAACATGGGAGGATCACACCCAAACTCATCAATCCTGAAAACAGCTGGTAACCATTACTATGTATTCACTTCACAAATGCATAAAGAGAGTCTGGCTTCAAGTCATTCCTTGACTTTTCAAGGTCACATAGCAAATCAGTGACTAAAGAGTCAATGAAAGTACAGGTCTCTTGCCTCTGCTTTCCTGCTTTCCTTTTTCACTACATGCTTTTGATTATTCTTTTTTAAAGTAGGTGTCTTCCTTCTTGTTTATAATTAAAGGCAAAAAAAAAAAATTAAAGGCCAGAAGATTTTAATTAAAAAACAAAACATAGCACTCTGTAAGTATATCATTAGTAAGATCAGTTCTTATACTCAATTATTCAGAAAGAATTTAATTTTCAGAAAACAAGTAGATTTGGCAAAGAATATGCTCTTATATTATGATGGATTCTTAAGGAGAACTTCTCCTTTCCCCTGCTTAGCTTCCCCATCCCCAACTCTTAGGAAACATTTGGTTTAAAGTCAATGGGTCAACTGAAGCAATAATACTGTCTTTTGGCAACATTAAAACAAATGCACATGTCTTGCAATATTTCTTGTCCAAATTGGAGAGCATTAGTTTTGCTGATAAGTTTTTTCTTCAAATGCCTTTTAAAACAGCATTCCTTATTAAAAAGTGTTGTCAGCTTTTCATATTAAAATAATCTCATGAGAAGAGCCCTTCAATGCTTTAAGTATTATTGCAATTGATATAATTTCCTTTTAATATTGAAGCTCTGGCCCACAAAAATAAGGTTTTATAAGATATGTTTCCCTTTGTGGCTATCTGTGTTTACTTACCACAAAAAATTAAAAAAAACCAAACAGATTTTCTGCAGATGTTTCTATTAGCATATTAAGGATTTTGATCCACAAAGTGTTTTATAAACTAAATTCTCCTTGGGGCACCTGGGTGGCTCAATTGGTTAAGCCTCCAACTCTTGATTTCGGTTTGGGTCATGATCTAGGGGTCCTGGGATGGAGTCCTCTTTCAGCAGGGAGTCTGCTTGAGGTTCTCTCCTTCTCCTTCTGCCCCTCCCCCACTCGTTCTCTCTCTCTCTCTCTCTCTCTCTCTTTCTCGCTCTCTCAAATAAATAAATTACTCCCTCTCTCAAAATAAATAAATCTAGAAAAAAAAAACCTATATGCTCCTTAAAGACCTTTGAAAAGAAATTGAGTGTATTTATTGTTTCTTTCAGTTTAATACCACATCAAAACAAGTCTTATAACATTCATAAATTTGGTATGATTTTAAGGAATCTGTACTTTACGATGATGTGTTAATAGTTTCTATAAAAATTTACATGTAAACGTATATTTAACCATATAGTATCTCTTTGTGGAACTATCCAATTAATTTATGTGTATTTGAATTCAACATAAAGTAACCAGTAATTACATGTGTATAGCTAGTGTGATGAGTGCTTTTCAAATTAATAATTGATAGGTAGAAAATTATTCTTATTTTCATTAAGCATACTTTCCCTCAATATGGTAAACTTAGATGACATTTATAATGTATTTCTAGTTCATACCTTGGGAAGTAGAAAAGATCAAATGCAAGGGAAGGAAGTAAATATAATATCAGAGACTTTCTAGTTTAGATGGTATAGGGAATGGTAAGCAAATAGTGGTGTTTCAATTAATTTGAGGTTAAAATAGGAAAAGATCATAGAAGAATAGTGGAAGAATAATGGAATTTTCAGAGAGCATATATACAAAAATGTATTATATAAAGATGGAAAGGTAAAGATAGGAGAATTGTCTCATTAAACATTTTGAAATATATTTTATTTAAATTACTTTCAGTAGAAAGTTATTTTCTTATAGTATTCTAATTTAACATTTCTATATCATGTTTGTTAGCTGAATTTCCTGTCAATGTTATTTTCTGGACTAACTAGAGGAATCTATTATAATGGTATATTTTATATTATGGGTTATTTTAAGGATCCATGTTGACCTAATACTTTGATTCAGAAATAATAACTAGTTGAATCTAGTCTCACTGGTAGCCATATTCTGAAACTTTATAGAGCAAATGAGTAGAGCAACTTTTAACAAAGGGTACTTGTTTACCACTCACTCAGACCCTACTCCAGTTAAAACATGCATGAAAAGAATACACAGTAAACATCAAAAGTACCATGAACATAGAGTAGCTTTGCCTGAATGTTTGCCCAGCTTACATATTTTCCCACAAAGAATATAAAACTTCTTTTTCAAAGTTCCAGACAAGTGCACATAAAATGAGGTTTCTTCCATGTGTACTTTTATTCACTAATCTGAAAAGTCAGTTCCCTTGCAAAGCAACGTTAGAACATTATACTACTGAATAATTACTTGGCTTTTCTCCAATTGATTTTCTACATTCAATGATTACGTTTTTGTTGTTTTTTTTTTTAATCACAAATCTCATCATGCACTTGTCCTGCTTTTCACCTACTCCATATTCCTTTTTGTCCAGAATCTTTATTTCAGCTTACAAAGACACTATTTGGTTAATGTCAATCCCCACACTGGAATAGGGACTAGGTTAGGTTTTGTTCACTATTCTAGGCCCAGGGCTTACCACAGTACCTACTCCATACCAAGTTCTTAGTAAATACTAGCTGAAGGAAAAGGGGGTCATGAAAACTGATATTGTATGAAACAAAGTTCCTTCCTATATTGTGTCTAATTATCTTCAATGAATGTGAAAGTTCTGGGATTTTTGATATTCTTAGCTTCTAAAAATGCCTCAGTTAAACGCCCATCCCCACCTTCAGAAAGTTGGGAAGCTCCTGATGCTGCTAAATTCCATCAAATGTCTGGCTGAAAAAATTGTTGTTGTCATCCACAGGCAAACTAGGATAACTTAACTCTCATATTTGTTAATTTACTCTTACATTTCCACTCAACAAATATTTAAGGAGTATATTATGTCAAACACTAGAATGGAGGGTAAAGGAATTCTAACTATTTAGCCAAGTCTTTTCTCAACTGGCAATATTGTAGCAGAATGCAATTGTGCATTGAACTCAGAGGCCAGTTTCCTTACTCAAGGGCTTGCTCACCTGAGAGGACATTCTCCTTTCCAGAAAGGGTGGGTTAAAGAATTCATATGCAGCTTAACTGACCCAGCAGAGATTCTTTCCTCTATAGGGGATTGGAGCCCAAATTAAAAAAATAACCTTGCCATCCCTACTCATTCATTCCCATAAGGAAACTTAACATGAAGCCCTGTTCAAACCAGCTTACATAGAAAACAATGTATGTGTCCGTTTCCTATTGCATAATTAACCAAGCAAGTTGTTAAGTGCTGTGCCATAAGAGGCAATATTTATATTACAGATGCCAGCCCTAACTAGGAGGATGGAAGCTGGAAGGCTGTTTAAGAGGCTGGTGGGAGAGTTCCTCCTTCCTGCCGAAGGTGAACACCAGCATCATAAACAGACCATACAGCATGCTTGAGAGAGGGAAAAGGCTTAAGGAGCACTTCCCCACACATTCTGTGAGTCTAGAGATGAAAGAGTTGCTAGAGTTAATGGAGGGCATAAAACCAAAATAGAACAGAATGTAAACACTTCAGTAATGGGAAAGGAATACACGTCTGGCTGTAGGAGAGACAGACAGAGAGAGAAGAAATTGCCAGAAGATACAAAGAAAAACCATTCTGTACCACTGGAAAGACATCCTTTGAAGGGGTTCTTCCTTTGAAAAGATAATCTAATACTTTTTGGAGAATTCTAAAACAATCAGATGATTGCTAATAATGAAAGATGCAAGGAAATCTGTTACTGGTCCTGTGATGAAACAAGGATTTATGATAGGTTGTGACATCTGAAAGACCCATTGGGTAGTTGGGAGCTGCCTTCTTAAAGTGTATCTTTGAGGGATGAGAACAGGGCCATGGGAAAAAGGCAGTTTAGAAACTGGCAGACTCATATACAAGCCCTGTTCTATCAATTGCTAGATAAAACCTTGAATAATGTGCTTGTCTAAGTGTCCCAGGTTTTTTTTTATTAGGGTGCTATTTAATGTTCTTTATGAAGTTGTATGAGTTATACTAAATAATTGGCATATCCCAGGAACGTCGAAGTGTGACTACCATGTTAACATGCTATTTCTATCCTTCCAAGATTTCTCAAAGTTCATGTGAGGATGAATGATATTCTCAAGAAAGAACGTGGAGGCTTATTTAAGATGTATATAATTCTTGGGTAGGAAAAAGTTTTCAGTCATAGCTAGAGTTTGCACTGCCTCTTCCTACTGACAGTTGAATCTTTCAGAGAAGAGATAAAAAATGGATGCTCTGCTCTGCATGTAGTATGAGTGAGTAAAATTTTTCTGATGGGCTCTTGCTTAGATATGGAGTTAGGTCTCAAGTATAGTCCAAAAAGGCCAGCTCTTTTTTTGTTCAAGGGTGTGGATTCCAAGGAATGGGGATCACTGAGGGCCACCTTAGAGGCTTCTTATCACTACATCCAAATTCTTTTAACATGTCCATGTAGATGGCTGGAATTCTTGCCATTTTCAGGAAGGACTCTATTATCACTGTGAATATAGTGTTGCTTTGAACTAATCATGATTTATACTTCCTGGAATGTATGCATTATTTAATACATTTGTAGACTTGACCTTAAAATTTACTTTTGCTGACCATTTATTTATTTAAAGATTTTATTTATTTATTTGATAGACAGAGAGAAAGAGATCACAAATGGGCAGAGAGGCAGGCAGAGAGAGAGGAGGAAGCAGGCATCCCGCTGAGCAGAGAGCCAGATGTGGGGCTCGATCCCAGGACCCTGAGATCATGATCTGAGCTGAAGGCAGAGGCTTTAACCCACTGAGCCACCCAGGTGCCCCTGACCTTTTACTTTTGTGTGTGTGCTGATTTTCTACTATTTTTTAAAGATTTATTTATTTATTTTAGAGAGGGACAGAGCACAAGTGAGGGGAGGAGCAGAGGGCAAAAGAGAGAGAGAGAGAAGCAGACTCCCCGCTGAGTGTGGAGCCTGATGTGGAGTTTGATCCCACCACCCTGAGATCATAGCCTGAGCTAAGATTGGGAGTTGGACACTTAACCAACTGAGCCACCCAAGCACCCTTACTTTTCTACTTTTTAATAGCATTTTGTTTTTACCAATTTTTTGTTATCACTCCTCTTCTTCTCCATGGAACAGAGACCTAAAAAAGTGTTTGAGAATCACTGGCAAAAAAAAAAAAAAAAAAAATTGGATAGGGAATTTAATACTGTATTTAGTTTAGAGGCCAAAATAATAAACTATATTTGACAGATTGAACTCCAAAAGTCATTTCTTTGGAAGTACACTTGAAAATATACTTAGTCAGCATTAGGGTAAAGTTACTTCTTTCCCGGTTCTACAATTTTCTGATTATTATCAAGGAACTTATTAGAACAAGGACATTCAATTTCCTGGTTTTTCCTGTAGATAAGATTTAAAAGAGACAGAAGAAAAATCAAAATATGTAGCTGAAAGGGAATCTTGGAGATGATTTGCTCACTCTTTCATTTTATACATACCCCTACAAGCCTCACTTTCGAATATAGCAGTCTGAAGCCAAACTCATGATCTTCCTTGAAAAAATGTTCTATTTCAGTCAGTGGTGATATGCAAGCCCCAAATTTGTAAGTCCCTGCTGATGCTCTCATTTACCACATCCAATCTATCATGAAATCCTACTGATTTTATTTTTCAAGTGAAGTATATTCTGAATCCATTTGTTTTTCTCTCTTCCTACTGATCCAAATGGCCATGATCTACATTCTGGATTCCTGTAATGGTTTCTTCCCTGATTCTGCTCTTGTATCTTCCTGATCCATTCTTCACAGAGTTGGCACAGTAATTCTTTCGAAATGCAAATTTGCTCCCATGGGTTCAATTTCTTCACGTTGCTATTAACATGGAGACCAAAATCATGAACAACTCCTAGTAGATCCCACAAGGTATCACAGGTATCTTTTGGGATACCTGGAATCTCTCTTCCCCTTATCTAGGGGCTTAGAATTCCTTATTTAAACTACTCTGTGAGGGTGTCTCAGTGGCTCAATCAGTTAAGCATCTGCCTTCGGCTCAAGTCATGATCCCAGGGTCCTGGGATAGAACCCCATATCAGGCTCCCTACTCAGTGGAGAGTCTGCTTCTCCATTTCCTTCTCCCTCTTCCTCTGCTGCTCCCCCTGCTTCTGCTTGCTCTCTCTCTCTCTCTTTGTCAAATAAATAAAATAGGAAAGGAAGGAAGGAAGGAAGGAAGGAAGGAAGGAAGGAAGGAAGGAAGGAAGGAAGGAAGGAAGGAAGGAAAGCTACTCTGCTTCAAGGCTTTACCTTACTCTACTCTTTCCCTTGCCTGGACCAATCTTCCTTGTTCCTGACCCTATGCCCCTGTTATTTCATGTCTTGGGTCAGATGTTGTTTCCTCCAGGGAGTGTTCTGTAGCCTCCCTGATGCAGTCAAGTTTTGCATCCTAATGCATTTGTCACATTTTGTGTGATTTTTATTTGTGTGATTATCTAATTATCACTTGAGTTCTCCACCAGATTATGTCACAGAGTGGGAACAATAAATACTTTGTGCACCACATTCTTTCATTATCTGCCACAGAATTGGGGATTTAAAAACAGTTATTGTGGACAAAGTCTGGATGAATGAGTTGGGTTTTAGACTCGGGTCTTCACCCTCAGATCCAATGATTTCAATGACATTTTGCTGCCTTTTCCTCTCTTGTTCTATCTTTTAATTAAAAACATGAGGAGAATCTGAGAAAAGGAACAAGAGAATCTGAATTTCACAGAGAATTTATAAAAGGGGTGGGGAATACTTGGAATAAACAAGGTTAATCAGATTATTCATAATGGAATTGTGTAAATAGAAAAACCAAGCACATGCAAGTCCTAAAAAATATAGAAGGACGTAGAGGTAACAAGGAAAAAATTAAGGACTTTTCACCATTATCATGATAAAATAAGAGCAGAGGCTATGTTTATCCATGTTGCAAGTTGGTTCAGTGAGTAAAGTAAATTAGGAGGACACAGGGGCAGAAAAAGGGCATCTGTCACTCTACTATTGCTAGCATACATAAAGAGAGATGAGCCAAGGCATGGCCTTTTTTTCAAACTCTAACATGTAGTTCGAAAATTTGTTATTTTTCTGTAGCTAGTTCTTAAAAACCACAGAAAAACTGAGCTGTTGATATTTGATTATGGCATTTTGTCCCCTACTAAAAGATTTGCTTAAAACGAAGGGAAAAAATTTCAATGACCTACTAACCTAGTTAGATTACCAGAGTCAGCATTTGGCAACAAAATGATTCCTTGTGATTTGCAATGGCCTCTAAGCAAATAGTCTAAAACTTTTGATCATAGCTTTTCAAAATCACAATATTTGTTACAAATGATGGAAACGTCTTACTTTCAAAGTTGTAAGAGAGATGCTTGGAATTCTGCTGTTCCCTGTGGAAGAAGCAAATAGAAGACTGCTAAAAAAAATACTGTAGCATCTGGGAAGAATGGGCTCTAAGCCCTCTCTCAGGAAACGATCATGCTTTATATCCCACACCTGGGTGGAGTTTTGCATTCTTACTACATCCTGAGTAGGACGGTGTTATTTTAAAACTGACAAAGACTTGCCTAGACCATATGTGATTGTGTAACACTTATTAAGGGTGGCTACTTTAACGTCAAGAAATTGCCATTACATAAGTATTTATAGGTGACAATTCAATACTTTTTGGATTAGATGCAGATGTAAAGTCAACAAATAAAAATTTAAAAATACTTATATTTGGAAAAAGAAAAATCAATTATGGAAAGAAAAGAGGCAAGATAAAGAAAGACACTTGTATCTATTTTGCTTCATATAAAAATCTTTGCTATTTATATATGCTAGGTGAAAAATTTTCAAGTAATGACTTATACTTGGATCTGTTAATTTCTAATGAAAATGCCTCGCTTGAGTTTGATCCTAAACTCATGTGCACATTGTATCTGGTTGTTCAACTTCAAGGAAAAAGAGTGTATTAAATCAGTAATTATATCTTAACTTCAAAAATCAATAATTAGGTAGAAAAGTCCTCTTTCTGTTATCTTGTATTACATGACAATCCTTCAAGAAATAGTTTACTTGTGATATTTGAACAGTGACTATCAGTGACACCATTAAAATATAAGCCAATAACTTTCATGACAAGTTATTTGCATTTTTTTATTGTTTAGTTCCCTAATCCATAAAATAAGGATAATAATTATCTCATAGGGTTATTGTAAGGATTTAAAGTATACATATACGCTTATTCTAAGCATTTTTTATCACTAAGTATTATAAGCAGGAAAATTAAACTCTAAAGGAAAACTAAAGAAGTAGGAAATTAAACATACCTCAAACATATACAAAGAAATCAATTTCCGGGTCTCTCCACCTTTTTGTTTGAAAAGTTAAAAACATCTTTGACTTCCAAATGTCCATTTCAGAGGTATTTTACTTTATCAATGACTATATGTTAAATTAAAAAAAAACCATAATAAACCTCCCAGTGTCAGGGTTTAATTTGGTTTGGATTTTGAAAGTAATTTCAATGGAATGTTTTTCTGCCTACAGACCCCCATTTTCTAAGGCTTTATGAAGCAAAGCTTGGACATCCTCTGTCCCCACTCTCCCAGCACAGCAAAAGTGTTAAAGCTTATAGATGGAAGTAGAGAAAACATAACAGATGAAAAAGTGTATATATTTTTATAACTGGAGAATTTTTATGGCATAGAAAATAATATTATTTCAATAAGGTGAGGGTTTGACTCTAACTACAGATTTGCAGAATAACCTTAAAAAGTCATTAGATACTAATTTTGTGATATATTTGTGAAATACCTCTTAGAGATGCCTTGTCTGAATGTCAATTATAAATATAAGATTTATAAAATTATCTATCAGGTTGTTATGCAAAGAGGGCAATCTTTTGGCAAGGTGTAAAGTCAATGGAGTTTAACAGGACAAAACAAATTAGAAACGTTCTCCTTTTGCTTAGCTCTCCAAGGCATAAATTATTATTTTTTTTTTTGCTCAGGTTTCTACATAATAGCTTGCTTTGACCAATGTTCATATGAGTGAAGACCTAGAGAATTTCTTCTTCCTTTGAAATTCACATTGCTAAATATAGGCTGTGACCATTTGGTAATATGCAGTCTCAAGCATTTGACATGATACGGCTTTGTCTAGAGTAAAAATACATTATGAATAAGTGAATGAATAATTTTCAGAAATTCAACACTAGTATATATGCCAAATTCCCATCCTTGAAGAAAGATGCTATTTATATTAAATACTGAGATCTTTTTCTTAGGCTATTTTTTAGAGTTCATAAAAGGCATAATTCCAGACAACAGGTCAGAATTTAGAAAAAACAGTTTCTCTGTTAAAGGAACACAACATAACGAAAGCAGATATATCTTGCTTTATGGAAATTACCCTGACCCAGCATATTGTGGATAAAAAGAACGGTGGAATAGATGAATAAACCAGTAAAACATCAGCCTATCTGACCTCAATCTCCTTTGTAATGGGCATTTTTCAAAGCGGGGTACATATTTCTGGTTTTCCATCTGCCTGGTCCTCCTGATTTAGTGATGTGTTTGACTTCTTCCATTCACAAGCCTGATTCATTTCCTGGTTTTTAAACTCTTTCCTGGCATAGTGCCCTCTTGGGCTGCCATCTCAGAAGTAGATCCTCTTCCTTCTTTGGGTTTATTCCAAAATCAACTATATTCAACACAACAGAACTTTTTTTTTTTTAAAGATTTTATTTATTTGACAGAGAGAGAGAGATCACAAGTAGGCAGAGAGGCAGGCAGAGAGAGAGGGAGAAGCAGGCTCCCTGCTGAGCAGAGAGCCCGATGTGGGGCTCGATCCCAGAACCCTGGGATCATGACCTGAGCCGAAGGCAGAGGCTTTAACCCACTGAGCCACCCAGGGGCCCCTCAACACAGAACTTTTATGTGAAGTTTTGACCAACCAAGGTCCAGATCATTTTCTTATTGTGCTACCAAAGATAAAATAACCATATATGTGTGTGTGTGTGTGTGTGTGTATATATATATATATATATATATATATATATATATATATAATGAGGTATATTGATATACCATTATATGAATATAAGGTGTACAACATAATAGTTCGAAATTTGTATACATTGTAAAATGATGACCACAATAAGTCTAGTTAACATCTGTCAACTTAGATAGTTACAAGATTTTTTTTTCTTGTTCTTGTGATGAGAACTTTTAAGATATACTCTCCTAGCAATTTTCATTGTTATTAATTATGGTTACCATGCTGTGCATTACATCCTCATGACTTATTTATTTTATAACTGGAAGTTTGTACTTTTTGACCCCCTTCACTCATTTTCCCCATTCCCTCACTTTCCACCTCTGGCAGCCACCAGTTTGTTTTCTATATCTATAAGCTTTTGTTTTTGTTTTAGATTCTACATGTAAGTGATTCCGTATGGTATTTTTTTTTCTCTGTCTGACTTATTTCACTTAGCATAATGCCCTTGAGGTCTAACCATGTTGTTGCAATGGAGAGATCTCATCCTTTTTAATGACTAAATAGTATTACACACACACACACACACACACACACACACACACACACACACACACACACACACATCACATTATCTTTATTCATTCATCTGTCCATGGACACTTTGGTTGTTTCCATTTTTGCTATTGCTGGTAATGCTACAGCGAATATGGAGGTGCATGTACCTTTTTGAGTTAGTGATTTTGTTTTCTTTGGATAAATACCCAGAAGTGGAATTGCTAGATTATGTGGTAGTTCTATTTTTAATTTTTTGAGGAACCTCCAAAATTGTTGTTACACCAGTTTATATTTCTATAAAAGAGTCCACAAGTTTTCCCTTTTCTCCACAGCCTCACGAACACTTGTAATTTCTGGTCCTTTTGATAATGTGAGGTGATATCGCATTGTGGTTTTGATTTGCATTTTCCTGATAATTAGTGGTTTTGAGCATCTTTTCATGAACCTGTTGGCTATCTGTATGTCTTCTTTGGAAAATCGCCTGTTCAGATCTTCTGTGCATTTTTTAAATTGGATTGTTGGGTTTTTTTGTTTGTTTTTGTTTTTGTGAATTCTTACTATTGACTGTAAGTTCTTCATACATTTTGAACATTAGCTCTTTATCAGATATATGATTTGCAAATATTTTCTTCCATTCAGTAGGTTACCTTTTCACTTTGTTGATGGTTTCCATTGCTGTGCTGATTTATTTTGTACTTTAAACATCAGTTTTTAGATTATTTTATTGAATTGTAGGAAAAACACAATTGATAGTGTTTTTGACACTTTTGACTAAGACAATTTGGTACAGTGGGAAAGTAAGGTAGGAAAATTAATGTGAACATCATGAAGCACTGTTGCATTTAGAGAGCAATCATCAGTTATACATCCTGGGTTTTCTCTCTGTATCTTCCAGTAAATTCTTTTTTTTTTTTCCTCCCAGTGAATTCTTAATTGATTCAGAGGATGACTGGATATCTCTATTCCTTATTTATCTCTTATCTCTCTTGCATAAATGTGGAAGAAATTATGGTCTCTATCATGTTTGGTGAAATAACTATATAGATGCTTTGTTCTTATTTTTTTAATCCATCAGTATAAAGATTCACTCACTATTCCTTTAAAACATTTGAGTATTTAACGATTCATTTGATTAAGGAATACAAGTAGCAGTATTAATTGCAACTATCTTATGCATCTCAATTTACATTAAAAAATTAATACTTGATTTCAAGCTATGAAGCACCTAGAAGGTCTCAGAGGAATGAATTAATGGTTTTTACCTCTTGTTTTTAGTTGGAATATAGGGATACAATATATTCTTAAGTCATGAGAAATGTTCATGGTTATTTTCCAATAGAAAGATTTATTTTAGAATAGTTAGGTTAAAGTTTGATCTCTTCATAGGGACAATACAATTGCTTATACTTCTTTGTGCTAATGACTAAAAGAGCATACTATCAGTGAATTATTATTTTATCCTAATACATAATGTAAACTTGTAAGTGTCCATATAATTATGATCTCATGGTCATAATTTTTGTCTTTATGTAGGTCTTTTGTGCCTCAGGAGAAAAATTCTCCCTCCAAGACTACTGGAATTAGCCAACTGCTCTTCAAATTTGAGGTCTGGATTAAAAGTGGAGAATATGGATGATATATAATCTAGAATGTGTAACATATTCTTCAGATAAATAGAATAGTACAGGGCCCCTGAGTAAAATTACACCTCACAAATCTGTAATAACACACTGCCAGTTTTAAAAAAGATCCAAGTTTCATTTCCAGGGTGGTGTGCCTCACAATGCAGGTTACACATGGTACGGTAGTGACAACCTGTGCAATATCGTGGCTCCCAAACCTGGCTCGTGGTTGAATTCTCTCAGCATAGCCCCTGACAATCATTACAATCAGAAGTTCTAGGGTACGTTCTGAGAATCCTATTTTAAAGATTTTATTTTATTTATTTATTTATTTATTTGTTTGTTTGTTTGTTTGTTTGTTTGTTTAACAGAGGGAGAGAGGTCACAAGCAGGCAGAGAGACAGGCGGGGGGTGGGGGGAAGCAGGCTCCCTGCTGAGCAGAGAGCCAGATGCGGGGCTCCATCCCAGGACCCTGAGATCATGACCTGAGCTGAAGGCAGAGCTTTAACCCACTGAGCCACCCAGGCGCCCCTGAGAATCCTATTTTAAAAATCTCTCTAGTATGGGAGCTACCACTGTAATAGCCAGAGTAGACCTGAAATCAGAGAAACTGAGGTCTAAGTGTGTTAAGTCTCACTTTTCTCATCATTAAAAAGGGGAAAATGATAACCTGCTATGTAGATTAGAGTAAATCATATGTAAAACACATGTCAAAAATTGATACTCAGAAGATAAATACTATTTTAAAAGTTGACAATAGATCTTATAATGCAAGATGAACTTTAGTCAGGTGAACAGGATTTGTCAAGTAGGACTGGAGAAGAGTTCAGAAGCTAAGGGTTAAGAAATAATATAATAACACAAGAAAATGGTGCATAAGGAAGCAGATGAGTAGTTCAGAGTGATGGAGGAAGCAACAAAGTGAGCAGGCAGGAAAAGTGAAGGTCAGAACCATGAAGAGAATGAGAAATAAATTGTCAAATAATGTTGGAGGATCATATTAGAGAGACAACCAATCCAAAACCTAGGGAGAGGGGCGCCTGGGTGGCTCAG
>CM053604.1:80039346-80051424 GCA_028646535.1 Procyon lotor
GGGGATAGGATCAGGCAGTAGGGAGCTTATAATTATGGATCATGGGTGAGCACAGGCAGTTCTGGATCATGGTACCTGAGGTGATATTACAGTTCGCCCTATTTGCTCCCCATTCTGTGGATATGAAGAAACTGGATGAAAGAACAGAGCAGTTGAAATTCTTTTCATATTTGAAAAGAACATGAAGAAATAGATGTCTTTCATAACGATAATATGATACCACATTTTCAGTAAAATGCATAGCAAGTTTTCTCTCAATACAATGGTTAGAAAAATGAGTGGCTTTGGATCTGAGAAAGGCAAAAACTTACCTTTTGAGGAAAGTATGAACTGAGACTTGGAGGTATGAGTGGCAGTGTCATTTCAGAGAGAAAATTGGTCAACCAACAGTTAAGAGATTGGAAGGAAATGATTGAAAATAGAACAATTAGAGTATTATTGCTGTACTAATTTGGGTGCTGCATTTACTGAAATTTTACTACCTGGTCCAGATCATATATACTACTAATCCGGACAATTATATACTAAAAAATGTTTTTGTATTTTTCTATTATTTTTTTTGGTAAAGACGTTTTTTGAGGCTTATCACATTATTCATATGATTTTAACCCTGCTATTTTATTGTGTTTCATTGTTGTTTACTCAAAATATTTAGCAATGCCATTTGAATATTTGGTTGGGGCATGACCATTTAAATACTTTCATAGAGTCTAGGAACTCTTAGAGATCTGATTTGCTATTACTATATATCAAATATATTAATATGCTCCCTTATCTCACATTAAGCATTATTTATATTAAATAAGTTGATTTTCATTGTAGTTGAATATTTTGAAATAATGCACTATTTTCTATGCATTTGATTATCAATAATTTCAATGTATAATTTAATTTTCTTATTTTTAGCCAATAATCTTTTCAAGGATCTTAAAAATCTGGCAAGCCCAAGATGCTGTGCTTTTAAAGATTTATGGAAAAATAATTAGTGTAGAAGTGAAGATTATTTTATACATGTAGGATAACCTCTTAGGAAAAAAGTCTTAAGATTTATAATAAAAGAGTATGAGAGAATGTTGATCGAGAGTATGAGAGAATGTTTGTTGATCTATTAAAAATCCCATTTCTCAAAATAATAGGATTCAGCTATTAGTTTTTGGTATATTTTAGGTTTAAGTGGTTTCTCCCCTAAAGTACCTTATAAACTTCTTGAAAGCACATTTTCCTTCTTAGACCACATTTTATCCTTAGGATCAGCCCAATGACTTCTACTTAGTAAGAGTTTTTAGATTAATTGTTCTTTCAGATCTAACCACCCCCTTTTAAAAAAAATAAGTTTACTAGGCTTTTGCTTAAAATTGTAAGTAAAGTTCTTATATTGATACCAACTGGCAGAAATCATGAAAACATGTAACCAATAAACTGTGTAACATCTTAAAATTTACTGCTGATTTTCTGTGTTCTGACCAACAGAAAAAAAAAAAAAGGTCAGCATATGGGTATTTGTATTTGAGGTATTGAGGATACCTCAAAGTTTACATCTTTGCATATATTATTGAGTTTAATGCCAGCATTGAACTCAATATGTAAGCAGAAAAAGAACATCTGCCAATTCATAGACTTGCTAATAAGGTTCTGTTACAAACTAACTGGTTCATTTGTACGTATTTTCTGGGATGAAGACAATTTATCTTATAAACATAGTAAAACACAACCCCTATATATAGATACATGTAAATTTTATGCCAGATCTTATCTCATCTACTTTTTCTTTTCAACTGGCAAATAAGCTGTATAAATCAATTGGTGTTGTCAGGCACTGTGCCACATCTGAGCCTGAGGATTACCTTCGAGCTGCGGCTTGGGTGGAGGTTTGTGAAAGTTTGTGAAACTTTGTGGAGGTTTGTGAAAACAAACCAGTTCACAGCATGTCCACTGTGAAAAGGCCGAAGGGACCACTCATTTCAGGGTTCTGGGCAGATTCGGAAAATCACCAAGGCTACATCTTTGCCCTTTCCTTGCAGAAGAATGCAAATGAAGAGATAGAGTTTATAAAATAGTGGAAGAGATGGAATGGGCAAAAAGGGCATAAATGTCCTGAATCATTTTATGTGGTGGAATTGATTTTCATTTTGAAATGGAATTTTTTTTCTGTAATCAAGTTATTGTCATTGTTGTTATGCTGTTTTAAAGGGAAATCGTATTTCCTGCTCAGATGTCACCCATTTGAGCAAATATAAAAAATATACTATAGATATCATTTATATACACCGGTATGAGATTAATTCAAAACTATCTTCTATTATATGGCATGTAGGAGCAAGAGAACAACAAAATCACTTAACAGTTTTTGAATCAGCAAAAACATAATGAATGTTACAAAACAAGCAAATGCTTAATTCATTAGCGATTCTTATGTGTCTTTATTCCCGACAAAGAAACACAAGCAGAGGAGTATTACAAAGGATGAAATATACCATTTTATTTATTTTTTAAGATTGTATTTATTTATTTGAGATAGAATGAGAGAGAGAGAGAGAGAGCATAAGCGGGGGGAGGGGGTGAAGGGCCGGCAGAGGGAGAGGCAGAAGCAGGCTCCTAGTTGAGCAGGGAGACAGACAGGGTGCTTGATCCCAGGACCAAAGGCAGATGCTTAACTGACTGAGCCTCTAAGGTGCCCTTGAAATATACCATTATAATAATAGCTTTCCATATATTTCTTCAGTAGGTTTTGGTTACATCTAATTGCTTCTAAATCGAAACAACAGAACTCAATAGATTTTTGTTTGAGTATTAGCAAGAAGATATCTTTTTTTTTAATCCCTTGGAGAAAAGGAAGGAATGAAATTTAAAAAGCAAAGAGAAACAGGGGAAAAGGCTTCTGTGTGGTCTGACAGAATAACATGATATAGAGGCCTGTAGAGAGATCCCTATGGACTTGAGAAAATGCTGGAGCTCCTGAAAACAGCTTAGTCTAAGTAAAATAAAGACCTTCCCAAATATAGAGGCCACAGAGCAGGGTCCCGAAGTATATTTGTTGAGCTTAATTGAATAGCTTATGATATATTTGAATATCTGGTTCATGGTTTTTGGGTTTTTGTTTTGTTTTGTTTTTTCTGAAAGGCACAGTTTAAGAAATCTGTGGCAGCTGCTCTCCTTCCCCAAAGCTGTTGCCATGGAAACTACCACTTTACTTCTAAGCAAAGGTTACTGTTTTAAGTCTCATGTACTTAGTGAAATCTTCTGACCATTTTCAACATGATAGCTTTTCTTTCCTAAAGATTAAAGCCAAATCCTGATGCAAGAAGTCCTGTGATGGGGGCACCTGGGTGGCTCAGTGGGTTAAAGCCTCTGCCTTCGGCTCAGGTCATGATCTCAGGGTCCTGGGATTGAGTCCCCGAATGAATCAGGCTCTCTGCTCAGCAGGGAGCCTGCTTCCCCCCCTGGCCCCCCCCTCCGCCTCTGCCTGCCTCTCTGCCTACTTGTGATCTCTCTGTCAAATAAATAAATAAAATTAAAAAAAAAAAAAAAGGAGTCCTGTGATGAAAGCCAAATGTTCATCAGCTACCCAGAATTAACTTTGAATTCTTCTGAGCAAAGGGGAAATAATTTAAAACTAAAGATTGGAGAATTTTGCTAGACCAATCATTTATGGTTGTTTGTTTTCGTGTGGGTGCTCTGCCTGGTAGAAGGGAGGATTTCCTCTAGCTGCAAGTTGGAATTTTCTAGCAGCAGGCTGGAAAGAATGATGATAGGTAAGGTAATCTACACTGAAATTTTTTTTGGTACTTATTTTCCAAAAGAAATTAATTCAGTGAAGTTCACTTTTTTCAGTGAAAGTTTTCTAGTTTCTTCACTTCTTCTTTAAGAAATCTTAATTCAGGTCTTTGAACCTTTTGTTAAGTGGAGATATACTTAACCTTTCAGTGTCGCTATGAAGATCAAGTAAAACAGTTTTTAGACTAATGTAATAATCATGATAATAATAGTAAGAATAACTGTTATGAGCTGAGTTGTATTCCTCTCAAAATTCATATTTTGAAGCCCTAATCCCCACTGCCTTTGGAATGTCTGTATTTGGAGATAAGGATGGCGTAACTAGGTGATGGGCATTAAGGAGGGCACGTGATATGATGAGCATTGGGTGTTATACGCAACTAATGAGTTATTGAACACTACATCAAAAACTAATGATATACTCTATGTTGGCTAATTGAATTTTTAAAAAAATAAGTAAATAAGTAAGTAAGTAAATAAATCTTTGTATATTCAAGGAACAAAGGAAAAAAAAAGATAAGGCCTTTAAAGAGGTGATTAAGTTGGGAAATGAGGCCCTTAGGGTGGGCCCTAATTCTACCAGATTAAAGTCCTTATAAAAAGAGGAAATTTGGACTCAATAAGGAGACACCAAGCATGCACCAGCACAGAGGAAACATCATGGGAGGACACTGAGAGAAGATAGCCACTTCAAACCAAGCAGAAAGGCTTCAGAAAAAATCAAACACTGACACCTTTATCTTAGACATTCTGTCTCCAGAAGAGTGAGAAAATACATGTCTGTGGTTTCAGGCACCCAGTCTGAGATGTTTTGTTACGGCAGCCCTGGCCAGCTAATACAATAACTAACACAGACTGAGAACTTACCACTGTTTTTATAATTAGTACTACTTCTTGGGAGAATTAAGACGAGGAGGATGAAGAGAACGTACTTCCACCTTCGTCTTAAACTTCCCAGGAGACAAGCTGCAGCTTAGTTTTCTACTGCAGTGTTTTTATTGCGAGAACAAAGAGAAATCATCTCTGACAGGAACTGACAGGGTCTTTCACAATTTGTTATGTTACTTAGTTCTGAATGGAAGTAACTTAATTATCGAATAAAATCTACATATTTTATTAAGGTTCTATTCACCGGTTCTCCCTGTGGAAATGTAAATACACATGGGTAGTTCAGATTTTTCTTTTCCTTTAAGTATTGTGATATTTTGAGTGTGAGATGAGTGAAAATGAGCATCCATTCCATAGAATATATTTGTTTACTGTATCCTTGCAAGGCATCCTTTATATTGACCCAACTTGGAAGGTTTACTACTCTTCGCTCCCTGTTTAAATGTAGGGTATAGTCAGTTTTATTTCCTTTCATTTTAATATAAATGTCTCTGTTCTAATGAATATGGACATGTTTATTCTTTCCTTCTTGACAATTAGAAGTCTGAATTTCAATTTAAAATGCAAATTTAGTCAAAAATTAGGGGAACCTACTAAATAAATGGGCAATGGTATATGATGCTCTAAAAATTCCATTAAAATTTCTGTTGGTTGGGGTTCCTAGGTGGCCCAGTTATTAAGCCTCTGCCTTCGGCTTAGGTCGTGATCCCAGGGTCCTGGCATCTAGCTCCAAGTCGGGCTCTGTGCTCACTGGGGAGCCTGCTTCACCTTCTCCCTCTGCCATTCATCCTGATTATTTTCTCTCTGTCAGATAAATAAAATCTTTAAATAAAATAAGATTTCTGCTGGCTAAGCTTTTGTATGTGTATATATATAACATATGTATATATACATATATCAATTACATATTAAAGATAAACTATACTGCTATGTTTACCCATCTATTATCTATTTTCTATTGTATCCATTTTGACATAGGACATAGATATAGATTAGGTAATGATTAACCCTAAGAAAATTAATTAAAATGAGAATTCCTTCAGTGAGGTCACATATATCTAAAGTTGCAGGTATCAACCTACATGTTGTTTTCAGTCTTGATCTTTTCCTTTAAAGACCAAGTAACATTACCATTTACTTTCAGGCAGTTTCTTAACTAATATCTTGGCTCCCGTACCTAAAAGAGAAGAGAGCAAGAATTGAGAAGACCCAATCAAAGGCACATTGACCACAAACTGTGGTAATGCTGGAGTTCCTTAAAAAATCAACTAGGTAAGGTTTAGTTATATAAGTTACTGATGCCTAGGGACATCTTAAATTTGCAGGATGTGTACACTAGTTTATCTGAACTTTAATTGAATAAGGCATACTTTGTAACCAGCTTGTTTTGGTTGCTGTTAGTTTTTTCATGACCCTTCTAGTTTTTTTCCTGTGGTCTATTAGTTTTTTTATGTTTGTTAAAACACATGTTTAATCTCAAAATTACATCATTTAAACTAAGGAACAGATGTCTTTCATAGAATATTCTAGTACTACTAAAATTGTGTTAATTTTGTGTTGTCTTTGCTATGTACTTAAAAATAAATTTTGAACAGTCCTTAAATTCATTCTTCCCTTTACCCCTGCATATTTACTATTTTAAAATTAGCCACTATTGCATATATACCTAGGTAGAAGAGTAATTTCTTTTTGTTAAAGAGGAGAAGAAACACTTAAATATTTTTGGTTTGGGGTTGGAATAATATACTTGGAAATATAAATCAGTATAATCAAATACTTTAAGATCTCCTAGGTGCTTAGTGCATAATAGAATTGTAGTAGTGTTTGTTGGATAAATAAATGAACAATAATTTTAAATGTAGCTATTATAATTTAGATAAATCCAAATTTTTAGTTCATCACTTTTAAATAATCATATATGGGGCCTGCCACTTTTATACATGTTTTGGATGGCAGATTCTTTTTTTTCCTCAATTAATAACTCATTTGTAATATAATGAAAGTTGTAGTTTAAGAAAAAAAAATTTGGTAAGATTTATTTATTTAATTTGAGAGAGAAAGCACATTGCGGGGGGGGGGGGGCGGGGGGAACAGAGGGAGATGGAGTGATTCTCAACCAGACTCCACTTTGAGTGGAGTCTCAAGATTCCAAGAGTCCAATGCTTAACTGACTGTGCCACCCCCAAGAAAAATGTTTTGATAACTACTCGAAAGTAGTTGAGTCACACACTGTGACTTATATTCACATTCCATGTGAAAACAGATAAACATCAATGCTACTGAAAATATCTACCTTGAGAACCTATAAATATCAGATCTGCCATCCTTGATCTGTTCATTCTTAGTCTGACCTTTAGCTAATGACTGGTTTGGTGGTCATATGAAAGGGTGTGGTTTTTCTTTCTCAACCCCATCCTCAAATGTGAAAAACTTGCTTCAAACTCCTTTCTTTCTTCCTCTCTTCCTTCCTCTTTCCTTTTCTTCTAGATAGTTTATACTAATATCATTTTATAGATCCATCATTGTTATAAATAGATACACAAAACACCTATTTATAAGAAATACTTTGTATTGATATAATGAAAGTTTTCTGATACAAACGACTGTGTCTTATGGCGAGGTTTGTCCTCTACATGTATCTATTACAGTGGTCAGAATCAATAGCAGATACTAAATATCTGTTGAATGAATGACTGGCCTGAATATCCTACTGAGATGAAAACTTCTCGGTTTTCATACTTCATACAGCTACATGTCATAGCTGTATGAGGTAATGCTTAATTTCTTTTAAATGTATGCTTTCAAATTTTAAAGCATAATTCCTTAACCTAGTATTCTAGAATTAGTGAACATACCTTATAAGTACTATTTATGTGTTTGTAGGAAATCCATAAATGTCTGAGTACACCTTGAATTGATCATATTACATTTCTTCCATTAAGAGGAATGGGCAAAGACTGAATGTAGTTGCAGAAAATAAGAGTTGCTATTTGTAGACCTTAATTTGCAGTTTGAGAGATGTATATCCTAAGGATAAAATGTGGTATCTGCATTTTATGAACATGTTAAATACTTAAAACAATAAGTTGCATATATATGTGACAGTTCCTAGGGCTATTTGATATGTGGTAAATAATGAGAAGAATGGTGCAAACAATAGTAAGTGTCCTGGGAGTTCAAACACTATGGTCTGGAGAGGTGAGAAAAATTTCACCAAAGGAAGTAGGACCTGAGAAAAGTTGTGAAAAATGTTTGGATGTTGGTGGGACATTATATGTGGTTCAAAGTCCTGGGAAGTTGCTACCAACTTGTGAATGCTATCACACTGCCTTGGAACCATGGAACTTGTGACTATGCATGGCCACATTAGTTCCAGCCTTGTGGGACTCCTGTCTAACAAGCTTCCACATCACTGAGGGTAGAGTCTGTTCTAGACTTAATAATTCTGGTTGCCCTTCTTTCTCCAAGACATAGCTCAATGCTATCACATGTCATATCCCTGTATAGCTCAGTCATAACTAGAAATTTGATTATAAGAGCATTCATCTTCACAGAAGCATAAAACCTCATGCTGTTCTGTCCAGCCATTAATTTGGTCCTCCTACTCCCATCCCATTTCCCTTTAGAAGCCTTGTTCTTGGGGCACCTGGGTGGTTCAGTGGGTTAAAGCCTCTGCCTTCAGCTCAGGTCATGATCTCAGGGTCCTGGGATCGAGCCCCGCATCAGGCTCTCTGCTCAGCGGGGTGCCTGCTTTTCCCTCTCTCTCTGCCTGCCTCTCTGCCTACTTGTTTGTGATCTCTCTCTCTGTCAAATAAATAGTAAAATCTTAAAAAAAAAAAAAAAAAAAAGAAGCCTTGTTCTTTATCAGAAAACTAGCCTAATGTTCCATCTCTTATAGGAACATTCTTTGTCTTCTTGCTATCCAAAAAACTGCCTAACCCTTTATACTGTTAGCTTTAATGTGGCCCTCTCAGAATAAAACTGTTTGCTCTTTCTCATACTAAATGAGGTATAAGAGGTTGGGTTGGTGTCCTCCTGTATTTTTGTTTCCACTACTTGCTTTTTAGTCTCCTGCCTTCAGACACCTATCGCTATTCTTGAGGCTCATGCCACTGAATTATATTCCTCCTCCGTTTTCCTGTTATTGTTGTCTATTTGCCTACTTATTAAAGATCTTTTATTCAAGAATATAGATTACTAAATCCTGTGTATTTGTGAGTTCAGTGTCCACATAAATAAATCATCCAAAATGTTGCCTTTTTTGGTCCTTTGGTCTTATCTTCAAATTTCTTTTTATTTATCTTGGCCAGCCATTTTTATCACTTTTTTTTTCAACCCCGGAAAATACAGCACTTATGAAAAATTTAAATCTAATTTTCCCGTAACCACCATCTATTTTTCTATCATTTTTATTCAAGTACCTCTATTGCCACAGTTCTTCAAATACATTAAGACTCTAGACTACTTATATACTTTTAGCAGTCAATAGATGTCAATATGTCAAAATATCTTACTGACAAAATAAAATCATGTTTTCCATGTAGTTCATGGAACTGATAAGAAGTGATATTCATCATTTATTTTTTTTTTTTAGTGCATGGACATCAGATGTTAGATATCACTCATTTTGCTGATGCCTCATCTCTAATAAATGAAAACAATTATATTGTTTTAAATTGCATAAATAGCTTTTAACTGCCATTACAATATTCTTAAAATTTGTATAATTAAAAAAAATCAGGGCTCTCAAGTGGCTCGGTCGGTTAAATGTCTGCCTTTAGCTCAGGTCGTGATCCTAGGGTCCCAGGTTCCCCTGCTTCTCCCTCTCCCTCTGCCCTGTCCCCCTCCTCTCACTTGTGTTCTCTGTCTTATACTCTCTCTTTCCCCCAAATAAATAAATTCTTTAAAGAAATACTAATAACTATGCTTAGAAAGAGCAAATAAGAACCTAGAAACCACTGTATAAGAAAACAAAACAGCTATAATTCAAAGCCCCAAAACAATTTTAATGTTGCATTTGTTTTCTCATGGGCTACCCACTGCGCTCAAATGTAATACTGTGTATGAAAATAAGTTATATGATTTATGGAAAATGCAAGATATAATAAATATGTTATTATTGCTATTATTAAGGTCAAGGAGAAATGCAAACTTAGTCTAAATTTGAGGAGGGCAGTTATTGCATGGAGCATTGGGTGGGGTGCATGAATTAATCCTGTAACACTGAAAAAATAAAATAAAAGTATTTTGGGAAAAAAAGTAGAAGTTAGAGAGTTTGGCATATTAAATATGTAAATCATGTTTACCAGCATGTTTGTGCATGCATGCATGTGTATGTATGTGTATGGAGGTATCTTTGTGTACTGTGTTTGTTCATTTATTGTTTTTTAGAAAGAGAGAGCATGAGCAGGGGTAGGGTCCAAGGGACAAGGAGAGAGAATATCTCAAGCAGGCTCCATGCGAAGCTGGACATAGGGCTCAATCTCAGGACTCTGAGATTGTATAGTATTGATATAATGAAACCAGAAAGTCCAAAATGAAATGAAATGAAAATGAAATGAAACCAGATAATGAGCTACCCTTTGACCCTGCAATTCCACTAGTGGGTATTTACCCCAAAGATAGAGATGCAGTGAAAAGAAGGGCCATATGTATCCGTCTCCACTTTTTTGAAAGTCTCAGTTCAGTTTACTATCCTTTCTTGCCTAGAAAATAGCTTACTGATTTTTATGTCTACTATTCTTCTTTTCATATCATTCCTCACAAAACAGCAAAAATGTTTTTAAATTAAATCTGATCATGCCATTTCTCTGTTTAAAATCCCTCAATGTCTTATAATTTTATTAAGAATATCAAGCAAACTTCTTTTCATGACCTACAGATTACACATGCTCTGGTCCCTGCCTCCTTCTTTAAATTCTTTGCAGTCCCCTCCTGCAAGAGTTCACTGTTATTGATACTCTTTCCTTTTGAAAATTTAATGAGCCCATGGAGCTCTTTTTCAGCCACATTATTTGTAGCCATTGTTGCATTGGCATGAAAGCCTTCTTTTTGTAGGATTCAATGTCAATGCCATGAAAGTTGCATTTTAGTCTTTCTCATTCATTGTTGATTTCCCAGCACCTAGAATGGCACCTGTTACACATTATGTGTTTCACATGCATTGTTGAAGTAGCTACATAATTACATTTTATCCCTAAGGTTTTAGCTGCAATTTCCTTTCCTCAGATGGGCTTTTCCTAAGCACTGTTTCTAAAGTTGCCCCCCCACACACAAGATTAAATTGCACTTTATTCCTTATCATTTTAATGGTATTTCATACCATTTTAATTTCCTACACAGCAGTTCTTACAATCTGCAATTATTTTGCTGACTTACTTCTTTGATTATTGTCCATATTCTTTAGTAGAATACAAAATCAGTGAAGGCATCTTCTGGCTTGTTTACACTGAAACTTTAGTGCCCAGCACACAATCTATACATGCTAATCCTATACAAAACTCCCCAGTAAATATTATGAAACAAAATTAACAAATATGGAAAGATTTCTGAGGGAAAAATTAGGGAAGTTGAAGTCAAACTGATAAAGTTTAACAAGTAAATATGAACAGTGTGTTGTTTACTTCGTTAAAATTACTTATAAAAATGTCAAATTGCACCAGTTCTTATATTAACTCATCTGGAGAGTACAATTTGTTCTTCCCTTTTATTTTTTCCCCTTGTTCTTTTTTTTCCCCTTGTTCTGAGCCAATTTCCTATCCATGACAAATGTTCCTCTAATCCCTAGTCATCTTGGTAGAAATTTTTTTTTTCAGTCTTTGATATGGAAATTTTCAGTGGTTTTTGGAAATTTAAATAGCTTAGATTAGTCAGTTTTTTTTTTTTCCCTCAATAAATCAGGAATGTATTTCCCCTGAGAATTTTATCAAAATGTTTCATATGCCCCTTCGGATCACATTTGTATCTTTAGGGTAAATACCCAGTAGTGCAATTGCTGGAAAATAGACGCCCCTATTTTCAACTTTTTGAGGAACCTCCATACTGTTTTCCAGAGTGGCTGCACCAGCTTGCATTTCCACCAACAGTGTAGGAGGGTTCCCCCTTTCTCTGCATCCTCGCCAACATCTGTCATTTCCTGCCTTGCTATTTTTAGCCATTCTGACTGGTGTGAGATGGCATCTCACTGTGGTTTTGATTTGTATTTCTCTGATGCTGAGTGATGTGGAGCACTTTTTCATGTGTCTGTTGGCCATTTTGATGTCCTCTTTGCAGAAATGTCTGTTCATATCTTCTGCACCCGAATGTTTATAGCAGCAATGTCCACAATAGCCAAACTATGGAAAGAACCTAGATGTCCATCAACAGATGAATGGATAAAGAAGAGGTGGTATATATATACAATGGAATACTATGCAG
>CM053604.1:80051924-80067036 GCA_028646535.1 Procyon lotor
AAAAAAAAAAAAAGTTAAAAATAGAGCTATTCTACTACCCAGCAATTGAACTATCAGGCATTTATCCAAAAGATACAAACATAATGATTGGAAGGGGCACATGCACCCCAATGTTTATAGCAGCAATGTCCACAATAGCCGAACTATGGAAAGAGCCAAGATGTCCACTGACAGATGAATGGATAAAGAAGCAGGTATAGGGGGCGCCTGGGTGGCTCAATGGTTGAGCGTCTGCCTTCGGCTCAGGTCATGATCCCAGGGTCCTGGGATCGAGCCCCACATCCGGCTCCCTGCTCGTCGGGAAGCCTGCTTCTCCCACTACCATTCCCTCTGCTTGTGTTCCCTCTCTCGCTGTGTTTCTCGCTGTCAAATAAATAAAATCTTTAAAAAAAAAGAAGCAGATATATATCAGTCATTAAAAAGAATGAAATCTTGGAGCATGTGGGTTGTTCAGTCAGTTAAGTGTCTGTCTTCAGCTTGGGTCATGTTCCCAGGGCTCTGGAATCAAGCCCCACATTTGGCTCCCTGCTCACGAGAGCCTGCTTCTCTCCCTCTGCCTGCTGCTCCCCTTGCTTGTGCTCTTCCTCTCTCCCTCCCCACCCCCGTGTCAAATAAATAAAATCTTTTTCAAAAAGAAAAAAAAATGTTTCATATGTTTGAACTTGACTCATATCTATGGTTTCTAGGGTCCCCATGGTTTCTATGATTGTCAAACTTCTATAAAAAAATTATCTACCATCGTTTTGAGTCTTTAAGATACAATCCATTTATCAAGAAGTGCACAAGAAAGAAAGAAAGAAAGAAAGAAAGAAAGAAAGAAAGAAAGAAAGAAAAGAAAGAAAGAAAGAAAGAAAGAAAGAAAGAAAGAAAGAAAGAAAGAAAGAAAATTACCTGCACCAAAGAAAGAAAGAAAGAAAGAAAAAGAAAGAAGGAAGGAAGGAAGGAAGGAAGGAAGGAAGGAAGGAAGGAAGGAAGGAAGGAAGGAAAGAGAGAGAGAGAGAGAGAGAGAAAGAAAGAAAGAAAGAAAGAAAGAAAGAAAGAAAGAAAGAAAGAAAGAAAGAAAGAATTATCAGCACTATAGAATACCTACAACCTTACACACTCCCAATTTCTATCCTTTACCTTTTCCACTATAGTTTGGTTTGTTTTAAAATTCATATAAATGGAATAAAAAATATGTATTTTTTTGTGCCTTTCTTGTTTCTCACAACACTAAGAATCACCCATCTTGTTATGAGTAGCAGTATTTTTATTCTTTGTCATTACTGGTTTTTGTTACACTGGAAAGAGGATCACAATTAATCTCTTCCTTTCACTGTTGATGGAAATTGGATTTGTTTCCAATTTTTAGCTCTCCTGAATAATGCAAAAGTTCTTCTACATGCCTCTTGAGATACATATGCAAACATTTCTATTGGGGATATTTTAGTAATGGAGCTGCTATCTTATAAGGAATGTTTGTGTACAGTTTTAGAAGGTATTACCTAATAGATTACTAAATTCTTATATCAGTTTAACTTTAGCCAAAAGAACATGAGAATTAGTTGCTCCTTGCCCTTGCCATCTCTTGGTACTAAAAGTCCTTTCAATTTTAGCTATTCTAATGAGTATGCAGTAGTGTCTTATTATGTTTTAATTTAATTTTCCTGATGATTAGTACGTTCCACAAATTTTCACAGATTTGTCATTTGAGTGTAAGTCTTTTACCCATTTTTCTTGTGAGTTGTGTGTTTTTCCTTATTGATCTTGTATGTGTGTTTTTTTTTACCCAGCACATAAGCCACTTATCAGTTATATGTATAGTGAATATATTTGCTCATTTTTTTTACTTTTTTAACTTTCTTGACGCCATCTTTAGATGAACAGTTTCTAGACAGTAGGAGGACTTGATTTATCATTTTCTCCCTTATTGTTAAAACTTTTTACTTCCTGTTTAGGAAATTTTTACTCAAGATTGTGACAATATGATTTTAAATTCTTATCAAACTATACTGCTTTCCTTTTCATATTTATATCTACACTTTATTTGGAATTATTTTTGTGTGTGGTGTGAGGTAGGGATTAAGATTCAATTTTTTGTACATGGGTACCCAATTAAACCAGCACCATTTATGGTTTCTTTCCTTTCCACATTGTGTTACAGGGCCATTTTGGCATAAATCAAATGGGTTATTTGTGGTCTTTCTATTCTGTTAAATTGTTCTATTTTTCTATCCTTGTGCCAATTGAGTAAGTTATTGCAGCTTTATAGTGTTTTGATTTCAGTAGAAAAAAAAATCCAACCTTATTTTCCTTCAAGAATGCCTTAACCATTTGATTTTTAAAATATATATATATATATATATATATATATATATATATATATTTTAGAGCAGTTTAGGTTTACAACAAAGTTGAGAGGAAAATACAGAGATTTCTCGTATTTCTCATATCACACCCTCACACATGCAGAGCCCTCCCTGTTATGTACATCACTCACCAGAATGATATTTTTTTTAACTAAGAATGAGCTTACAATGACTCATTATAATCACCTGAAGTCCATAATTTACTTCGGGGCTCACTTTTGGTTTTGTACATTCTATAAGTTTGGACAAATGTATACTGACATATATTTGTCATTATAATATCACCCAGAGTATTTTCACTGTCTTAAAAGTTCTCTGTGCTCTGCCTAGTTATCTATTCCTCCCCTTCCCCACCCTGGGAATCACTGATTCTTTTGTTATCTCCATAGTTTTGTTATTCCAGAATACCATATGGTTGAAATCATTTAGTATGTCACCTTCTCTGATTGACTCTTTTCACTTAGTAATATGTATTTAAAATTCCTCCATGTCTTTTTATGGGTTGATAGCTCATTTATTTTCAGCAGTGCATAATATTCTGTCATCTGGGTATATCAGTTTACCTACTGAAGGATAATCTTGGTTGCTTCCAAGTTTTGGTAATTATTATTTTTTAAAAGATTTTGTTTATTTATTTTTGCATGTGCATGCATGAGAGAGAGAGTATGCACGCGAGCAAGCGAACATGAATGCATGGGAGGGAGACTGTGTCTCCAATGTGGGACCCCAATGTGGGACTTGATTCCAGGATTCTGGGATCATGACCTGAGCTGGTAGAGGATCATGACCTGAGGTAGACGCTTAACCAACTGAGCCACCCAGGGGCCCAAGTTTTGGCAATTATAAATTATTGCTAAAAGCATTCATGTGCAGTTTTTTGTGTGGATATAAGTTTTGACTCATTTGGGTAAATAAGAAGAATGTATTTTCTTTGCTTTATTGAGTGATGAGTGAGGATTCTAGGTTAGAAATAGGAGAAAAAATTAGCAAAGCAAATTTACTGTTAAAGTTCAAAGAGATGCCTATAATTATTTCATTTGTGCAGGCCATCCCTCGCCGTGTTACATAGTATGCACATATCTCTAATTCTTGCCCTGAATTTGAATGTCTAGATTAAATCTAAAAACCAGTGGTACCCAAGTCTCTATTTACCTTCGTCTAGTTCAGAACAAAATTTAATTCTTCATTTTTATTCATACGATAAATAATTATTGATGGCTACGTATGACACAGGCATTACTCTACATAATGGAGATACAGCAATGAATGAAACAAATTGAAATCCTTGCTTTCATGGAGTTTACATTCCAGGAGAAAGACATGCCAATCTCATCAAGGACGTCTTTTTAAAAGAATGTTTCCCCCAGGAATTCTATGCCTTATAGACTGGTGGGACCAGGGAAAGTTTATGATACAGTGTATTGGGCCCCTTCTTAAGAGTCCAGGCCCTGAATTTGAGTCTCAGCCTTATTATTATAACTTGTGGGACCTGAGAGTCTGCCCTGTGTGAGTCTCCATGTCTACCACAGGGATTAGCAAGACTAAAACACAAGATTGTCAAAAGGAATTAAATTAGATGATAGACATGAAAAAATAATTTACAAATTAAAAAATTGTATATATATATTTATAAATCAATTTAAGGAGATCAACTTATAATGTTGACACTTTCAATATAATCACAGCATTTCTTTTCATTTTGTATATCTTTTAAAATTTCTGTCCATGAAGATTAGTAATTTTCTGTGTGGTGGTACTGCACAGAGTCTGCACATTTATTTTGAGTGTTTGGAATTTTTTATGCTGTGCAAGTGGCATCTTCACATATTTTTTAAAAATCGTGGTTATTCTATTTTTTTTTTTAAGATTTTATTTATTCATTTGACACAGAGAGAGAGAGATCACAAGTAGGCAGAGAGGGGGGCAGATAGAGAGGGGAAAGTAGGCTCCCTGCTCAGCAGAGAGCCCGATGCAGGGCTCAATCCCAGGACCCTGAGATCATGACCTGAGCCGAAGGCAGAGGCTTTAACCCACTGAGCCACCCAGGCACCCTGATGGTTGTTCTTATTTAAAAGTAAATACTACTATTTCCTCATGGCTATAAGGTCCCTTTTTGAAAATATAATGGTAGGCGAGTTTGGAGCTATGTAGACAGTAAAGGTAATGTTGCATATTTTGAAGATAAAATTCACATAGTTTTTTATGTTTATGAATCATTCATTCATTCAAATTTTAATGACTACCTTTCATTTATCAGATACTATGAGAGTCAAGTAGGGACATAAAACAGTCCCAGTACAATGTAATTATTCTGCAGTAGAGGTATATATACAAAATACTTCTCTCTCTATATATATAGATATTTTTTGCATGAAAATCACTTTAAAGTATACATGCATACAAATCACGCAAGGGAGAAACTGAGATAAAAAACCATGCTTAGCTGTAACTGATCATATTTTTAAGATACAATCAATTTATCTACTATTTTCAAATTAAAAAAAATATTTTAACTCCTTTTTGCATTAATGAGAAATCCTTCATTTATGCTGTCCTATTAAAACTTGATTTCATTCTTACCTGGTAATTCTTGGAAATTTCTGCTCCTCAGAGTATTCCTGCCTTCACAGGGATTTTTGAATTTTTTTTATTTTTTGCAAGAATTTTTGAGAGCTACCTTTTTACTTAGAGTTGAGAATCCTTTAGTATCTCCTTGAAGATACAAATTTTGTTTGTGTAGAAAAAGAGGAGAGCAGGAAGAAGGAACTAACTTTAACCCTATTGTAGAAAGTCTACTGTTTAATCTTCCTGTCCTCTAAAAATAAGTGCAAATCCCCAAACTAGCAAATTATTTTTGTACTTTTACCTTGAACGCATCACATATTACCTGTCACTCATTAACATTATTTGTCAGAACATTTTATAATAACATTTACATTTGATCTACTTCATCTAGTAAGGATTTTACTATGTTTTTATCAGGCTTGTTTTTACTAGCATGCCAGACATTGTGTCTGGAAGAAGCACAGAGATAGAATGCCTCAACATTTTTTCTATAGGAACAGGGATGAAGGGCTGATGACCTAAATTCAGTCTAGAATTGATTTGGGTTAAGGCTGTGTTGGAGTCTGAGGTATGGCTCAGTTCACTTCTAGCTTTAAACTGAAACAAAAGTAAGAATTCTGCTGTGCTATTGTAGGCCTTTCTTGCTAGTGGGAATTTATTCTTTTTTTTTTTTTAAATTGAAGTATGGTTGGCACACAATATGACATTAATTTCAGGTGTACAACATAGTGATTTGACAGCTCTGTATGTTATTCTATGCCCACCACATGTGTAGTTACCATCTGTCACCATACAATGTTATTATAATATAATTGATTATATTCCCTATGCTGTAACTTTCATTTCTGTGAGTTATTCATTTCATAACTGGAAGCCTGTGCCTTCCATTTCTCTTCACCCATTTTGCCCATCCCCTACCCAACTCCACTCTGGCAGTTAGCTATTAGTTTTTCTCTGTATTTATGGGTCTGTTTCTGCTTTTTTAATTTGTTTTATTTTTTAGATTCCACATGTAAGTATAACCATACGGTATTTTTCTTTCTTTATCTGACTTATTTCACTTAGCATAATACCTTCTGTGGCCATCCATGTTGTTGCAATGGCAAGATCTCATTCCTTTTTATGGCTGTGTAACATTTTTGTATAGACACACAGACACACATCCCACATTTTCTTTATTCTTTATCCATTCATCATACCTAGTTCATTTCCATATTTTAGCTATTATAAATAATGCTTCAGTAAGTGTAGAGATGCAAATATCTTTTTGAATTAGAATTTTAGTTTTCTTTGGGTAAATACCCAGTAACGGAATGACTGGATCATATGGTAATTTTGTTTTGAATTTTTTGAGGAGCCTCTATACTGTTTTCCACAGTGGTTGCATCAATTTACATTCCCACCAACAGTGCATGAGTGTTCATTTTTCCCCACATCCTCACCAACACTTCTAATTTCTTGTCTTTTTGACAAGAATATAGCTATTCTGACAGGTGTAATGTAACATCTTATTGTGGTTTTGATTTGCTTTTTCCTGATGATGAGTGATGTTGAACATCTTTTCATGTGTTTGTTGGTCATCTAGATGTCTTCTTTGGAAAAATGTCTTTTCAGGTCTTCTGCCCATTTTTAAATAGGATCGTTTGGTTTTTTGGTGTTAAGTTGTATACGTTTTTTTATATATTTTGGAGATCAACACTTTATTGGATATCATTTGCAAATAGCTTCTCCCATTGAGTATGTTACCTTTTCATTTTTTTTTTTGATGGTCTCCTCTAGTTTGCAAAAGCTTTTTATTTTAGTATAGTCCCAACAGTTTATTTTTGCTCTTGTTTTTCTTGCCTGAGGAGACATATCTAGAAAAATGTTGGTAAAGCTGATGTCAAAATGATTATTGCCTATGTTTTCTTTTAGGAGTTTTAGGTCTCACATTTTTTGGTTTTAGGCCTCACATTTAGATCTTTAATTTATTTTGAGTTTGTTTTTATGTATATGAGTACAGTAATTGAGTTGAAAACCTGTCTGTTCTTTTCCCCTTTGAGATGTATGCCCATGCAGGTGTCTCTTTGCCACCTCTGTGCTATTGACGTGTTGTTAACTCAGCCTTACTGGGGACAAAGCATTTTGTACCTGGAACGGAGATACTTTTATACTGCGAGATGAGTTTTCTGGGATATCGAACACTTCCTGTTATATATAAGGGTATTTGTCTACCCTTTAGAGGAATATTAATAGCAGTGGAATCAAACAACCATTTTTAGAAGATATTTTTTAGAGAATACTTTTATTTTCTCTTACTGGACTTCATTACAGAGGTTTCTTGCTTTACTGCCATTACTTTTCTAGGCTGGTATATATTTGCACTCAGGTGAAAGGTAGAAAATAAGTTCCAAATTATATGCAAACATCCCATAGGTAATATTAAATTATTTTCAATAATATTTTCAACGGGGGAAATGGTCTTTGCTGTCATAGGCTGTTTAATTTCCTCGCAAATTCATATGTTGAAACCCTACCCTTCTTCTCTCATGTGAGGATATTAGGAGGAAGGGCCTTTGAGAATTAATTAGGAGTAAATGAGGTCATGAGGGTGGAATACTCATGAATGGATTAATGCCCTTATAAGAGTCATGACAGAGCTTGCTTCCTCCCTCTGCTCTCCACCATGTGAGAACACAGTAAGAAGTTAGCAGTCTGTAATCCAGAAGAGGGCTCTCACCAGAACCCAACCAGGCTGGCTATCTGATCTTGAACTCTCAGCCACCAGAACTGTGGGAAATAAACTACTGTTATAAGCTACCCAGGGCTTTTGTTATAGCATCCTGAATGGACTGACATTTGCCTTCCGTTTAGTTAGTTATATCATGACTGTTGTTGTAAAACTGGACAAAAAATATTCTTAATAAGTAATTCAGTGCATTTGAAGGACAGTGTTATTTATCAATTTCTTTTCGTGTTTGAAATTATCTTACATCTACTTTGATCCACATAAGTCAGTGTTCCGTGGCCTAGGTATAGGCATGGTACACACCTGTGGTGGTATACACAGCAGATGGGTCTATCCATGATATGATGCAAGGTTCTATCTAGAAAGGTAAGATGTGTTCCCTCCACCTTAACACTCAGATGAAATGAGGTGAAGTGATATTTGCCAAAGTCATGAGTATACCCAATGACAGTATTGGCAGAAGCACAATATCATAAACACCAAAGTAGTGTTTTTTCACAGTATCTTTGGTGTGAAGCTGTAAAGTATTGCATAGGGGATGGGCAGGAGCAGATGACATCAATCTTGATGTAATTCTTTACTTACATGACGGTTGACTCCACCAAGAAATAAAGAAAGAGTGGTACCTATTTTACTATTAGAAGTTGTGTGATTTGTGATTCTTAAATAATGTAGTTTCTTTCTCAAAATCGCGTTCCTTTTACCATCTATGAATTGTAGAAAGAAAGGGGAAAATGTACAATAACTTTTATAAAGTAAGTGGTAATAATTTGGCAAAAAATGTATTCTGTACTTCATTTAAGCATTACTCCATTAGATAACATATAAAAACAAGAGGAGTAGAATAAACCATCTGGGTTGAAAACTGTAGGAGGAGACTTCGTTGGAAGCTTATACATTAAATGAAAATATTTGTACTAGAAGAGTTTGATTTTTGTATGCATGGTGGCAGGCAATTAGTTTCTTGGCTGTGCTAACTCATGTTTTTTAATTCAAAGCTAAATATCTGGCATTTGAAAGCACTCTTAAAAATGCAATATGTACATGAGCCTACTTAGAATACAGCAAACTAAAGACACTGTGTAAGTTATGAAAAATCTAGGCTTGTGAACCACCCTGACTTTTCTCCCTGCCCAAAACTCCCTTCATTCCCTGTATTTCTGTAAGGGATTTATTTTCAAGCAATCATTTAACAAGGAGTTACTATGTGTTGGGTATTGTACTAGGTGACTTACATGGATTATTACATTTAATTCTCAAAAAAACTCAGAGAGAGAAGGTTAGTCGGACCTGCCATGAAACCTTTTCTTGATGTAGAACCCACTTGAAACTGACAACTTAAACCTGATGTATTTTGTTCCAAAATCCAAAAAGACCCACCAGGCATTGTACCTCTTTCTTGTAAGTGATAGAAGGTATAACAAACTTCTCTTACTTTCTAAGAAATATCTTGACATCTCATATATACTGGACTTTCAAATACTTCACCAGTGTGACAGACCTCTGAAACTTCAGGCTTAGCTTCTGCCCTCTGACGTACATAGATCTTACAAGGCACCTGGATTCTTGTTCCTGATTTCCAGGTGCTTTTGTTAAAACATCATCAATATAATGAACAGGCCAGTATAATACCTATGTCACATAAAGACTATAAAGAACTATATGATGATAGAAGGCCTGAGGAAAAATGGTAAAGATACTTTGTGAAGTAACTGCTTCTGATTATCTTCGTTAGATTAAAAATAATAGGTTAATTCAATAGCTATAAACTAGCAGCTGGGGACTGTAGTGATTTTTTCTAATCCTCAACAATAGATTAAGTTTGTGGTAATGCTCAGTCTCCAAGACTCCAAGACCTATCAAACTTGTATACCAGCCAAATGGGCTATTTAAATGGACATGTGGTGTAAATAACTTGCCTTGTTAAAAATCTTCTGTTACGGAGCTAATTTTTTCACTTGACCCGGGCATGTGGAATTACTTTTGGATTGCTGTACTTTGAAGAGGGTGGGGGGAGGGGGAGAAAGAGAGAAAGGGAAGCTTTACTGAAAGCAGAGAAAATAGCTACATGGGAGAAGCTGAGACTTTTAGTGGAGCTGGAGCCAATTCTCGGCATCCAGCAGAGTGACCTGGGAGGATACACACATGTCCTGAATTCTACTCTTCCTCCTCTACTCTCCCAAAGCGCTGGTGCTTCCCAGTGGTCAGACCAACAAGAAACCAGAGTGGGTGGCAGCTAGGGGGGTATGCCGCAGAAATCAGCCTCCTGGACAATAAGCAGAATAAATAAGGATGGAGAGACTCTGATGGGTAGGGAGACTGATTAATGAAAATAGTCAAAATACAGGCCTTTCACAATTTAAGTACATTGATGCTACTTGCAAGAGGAAAATGAACAAAGGCTCTAAAATGATCAAGTGTCTGGCATCTAACAAATTCTTTCAAACGTGGATTTTGTTCTATATTTTACTGACTCTATTCTTACATGTCACTTACATGTTATATGGAAGCTCAGTTGAACTTGCGTCCCCAGTTTTGAACTGCTGTAGTTGGGATCACCCTTTCTATTCTTGTAATCCTTTCTTTGAAGTTGGTCACTTGAACCTCTGCATACAGAATGGCCACTTTTTACAGCATTTATGTCCAAAATGCCAAAAAATAAATAAATAAAATTAAAATATCTGATTTCCAAGATTCTGTTGGTGAGTAAACATCATTCCACTGAGGCTCTTCTCCACTAAAAAAACTGCCCATATCTGGCATTTTTTTTCTCAAGTACTGACCGGGGAGTATTTCTGCTCTTTTCTTTGGTGGGATGAAAATATTCAGAAGTACCTTATCTTGGTACTCAAGATATTTGCTTATTATTATTTTCCGTGTCATATAATCAAATATTTGCCTTCCCCGTAGCAGCAACAGCTGTTTTTAAATCCATTTACTACCTTCTACAATAGAGTACTTCTGATTTTTTTTCATTATTTTACATTTACATGTTGGAAGGAGCTCGTGCCAACAAAGTGAGTATGGAATGGAGACGTTTGTGTTCAGTCTTGTGTTTCTGGGTGGGGTTTTGAGCCAACAGAGTTTGAAATACCAAAATCATATATATGGAATCTAATGTATAATTATTCTGAATCAGAAATAAGTCTTAAGTAATAAGTTAATTTGAGATTCCAAATATTTTAAGACACAATAAAACACTACCTGTTTAATGTTTCTATTTCAAAGAAACCCCCTCACTGATCAAATGTTGTTTGCCTCACCTTGAATTCTGAACAGTGTAGGGGATTGACATTCCAAAAGAAAGATAATCCTAAAACTGACAAGAATCCTCATTCTCTTCTGAATGTATGTAAGATAGAGTTTAAGAGTTTAACAACTAAATGAAAATTTAAAGGAAACATTTTAAAACTTAACATTTATTTCTTCCTTCATTGTTTTAGGGACTTCAGACTACAAGAAAAGAAGGAAATCAGCTATGGTAAAACAACTGGTTGAGTTTTCTAGTTTTTTATATTTTAAACATTCCAGCTTTCCTTATTTGAATGAATAATATTTAAGTGGGATAATTATTACTGTTCATAATGCTGATCTTTCAGAAGAGAACATCGCATTGTTTGTGGAACCTTAGGAATGTGGGAAATTGTTTGTCCTTCAGTTAACTTGCTCAAACATTTCTGGTCAACATTGCATACCCCAGCAGGAATGGTGTGGTTTACAAAGTGGATTTTCTAGATTTCAGTGACTCAGACTCTCTCCTCGGCCATATTCAAGCTCGAAGTGTCCGTCAGAACATGGAACTCTAGTCCAGTAAGTGCAGCCCTTAGAGAAAGGAATCTAGGCAAGTCTGGCAGGATTGTAAATAAAACACAGGAATTAGTTACACCAGACTAGGATCCCACAGGAATAAAATGTTTGCTTATCCCCTCAGGGGAAACCACAACTATTAGAGACAAATAAAATTTGGGTTTGTTTTTAAATAAAGAATATTCTTGTTTGATTTTGTTACATGGGAATTTGATTTTACAAAATATGAACAAATAGAAAAAGTCACTTATCATCAGTAGCAGTTATTGCATATCTACTCCATGTGAAAATTAAATAGAAAGATGATGAAGTTAGTTTCCAAATGACCACCAATTTATGTGTTTTAGTGAAGGTCGACTGGTAGGTTACTCCTTAGATAACAGAGCACTTTAAAAAACTTTTTGTTATGGCAAATTTTAATTATATAAAAAAGTAGAGAGAATAGTATAATGACATTCATTACTCATTTATCAAGCTTTAACAGTCTTGGGCAGTGAATTAATTTTTTCTATCGTAGTTTCAGTAATTTTGAGACCTACAAGTCTCCAAGGTATCAGCCTAAGATGATGACAATATTTTACAGATGTGGCTTTTGAGGACTGAAGAAATTAAATGAGTTGCCCAAAGTTATCCAGTGGCAGAGCCAGAAATAGACCCCTGTCTTCAAATTGACATTTTAGTAGTATAAATTAAGCAAACTTTTTTTTTCGAGCCCTCAGTTTTTAAGCTGAAAAATGGGAAAAATAATCATAACTCAATTTGGTGCTTTGAGTGAAAGCCTTGTAAAGAACGTAGGTCCATCCCTGGAAAGTAGTAGGTCACTCACAGATACCGGCTCCTCTCTCTTCCTCCTCAGACTCTAGTATCCTTGGTCACACATGGTAAGAAGAACCACTCCATTCAGCCCTTTGAGACCACCTGTGAGTTTGAAACCTTGGCCCTGGTGAAAAAAGTCTCTATTAGAAGTAATGGACTTTTAGGGGAATGGTTGAGAAGCACAGATGTCTAAACCCAGAAAAGAAGGCGGAAACATTAACAAAATCAGCAGGTCTCAGAGACAGGCAATCTGGAGGGTAAAGCCAAATCCCAAAATGCAAACAGCTATGTGAACTAGACATCTCCCAAAGATTGACACTACGGCTGGAGCACTATTCTTGTTTGTCGGAAGGGCCAGATATTCTGCGGTGGAATTCTGGGTAAAACAGAACTGATGAGTTGAGTGACTAATACTGAAGGGGAATATACAACCAAAGGCAGAGGAGGAAGAGGGAGAGGTAGAGCTAAGATCAAGAGCAGAGATCAATTTTTATTTCTCTCCCATATGTTTTTTTTAAAAATGCTAACTAAAAGAGTTTTGAACTTTGTTGCCTCTTATTTATGCATGAATTCTTTATGTAGATGTCAGGTGGTGGTACAACTTCATAAAAATTTAAAAACATGTGGAAGCTAACATCTGTGCATGTATGGAATCTTTACTGGGATTTTTATTCCAGGTCAGGGACTAAGGTTCCAGTAAGTGGGGGTTGCCTGAAACACTGAGATGCATGTGCTGATCTGCTTTTATTTAAGTGTACTAGGGCCATTTATCCACTGACTTCCTTTGAAGATAAACTGAGACAATAAGTTAAAGTTTTATGTTTCTGTTAAAGCAATCCTCCTTTTTAAAATATTACTTTACTGTGTTTTTTAAATTTTATTTTTAATTTTTATTTTTACAAAAGTGCTTATAAGGTCATAATCTCTTTGGCCTGATTTATGTCTTCAAACTGTCTGATATTATGAAAATTGGATCATTTGGCCTTTTTCTAGTTCCACAAATAAAAAACATAACCTATTTTAAAATAATGTCACCCAATAAATCAAAATAACTTAAAATCTGATCAAATAATTTGCTAAATTCTTCCTGCTTTAACACATGTGGATTTTATCAAATCTCAAATTCTGTAATAGTCCCTGGACATACCTAAAGAATGTTGAATTTCGGTTGCTATTTAGTCAACTGGTAGAAAAGATCTTACTATTAATGCAGTTTATTGTTTTAGAAACCCAAACCAGCATCTAAGCAATATCTTATTCAAAATTGAATCTTTTGCAGCATAGGAATACTTTAAATCAGACAACAGGATATTTATGAGACTCAAACTCTCTAAAGTGAGACTTGCACACTTACCAAAGGAAAGAAATTTATCTTTTTTTCTTTCCATAGTTGCAGTTCAAATATATGTGAAGCAATTAACAATCATTAACATATTTTTCTGGCATAGTTATTCTGATTAGCTTCCTCTAATTGGAGAGTAACCTTAGGGAATAGCTCTCAAAGTGCTATATTTGACTGGAGAAGGGCAACACATGGATCAAAGGACATGGATTCCATCAGAGCAGTTTAGCTGTACATCGGTCAGCCACATTTGATGGGGGAGCCACAGAGAAACACACATGGGTTAGGGATAGGGAAGTGAGGGTTAAGGACAGGAAAAGCATGCTTGGTACATGGATAGACTTCACTTAATTCACGTTTGTACGTTGGGATGATCTTGTTAGGATAGTAACATTTCCATGATTTCCTCTGTTCCTCAATTTGCTATTCAACCACCATCATAATCAAGACATTTATTCTAATGTGTTGGGAGAGGGGCTCTGTCAAATTCCATGAAGTCTAGTATGAACGTATTCTCCTGTAAGTTTATACACTTTGCTATATACTTTGCTATTTGTCCTGATCTTAGGGGATCTTAGGGGACTCGTAAGGCACATGTCACACTTAAAAACTTGCATTATATTCTTTTGATCCAATACACTCACGTTTCTTACTCAACCTCATACCAAGAGTGAGTTAAAATGAAAACAAGATTTCTTTTGGCTACTGAACCATTTCCTTGTAAGTATTGATGTTGAAGGCAGGAGGCAAATTACATCACCATTTCTGTTTATTTTACTGCACTATTTCCAATGCACTATGCTTATTCATTCAGGTACAGTATGCCAAAAAGGAAGTGTGTTTCCATCTGTGAAAAACTGATAATCTAATATTTTCTTAGACTAGAGACTAATGAGTGAGTGAAGATAATTCTGAATATTTATGAACACTGTATATTCTATCTTTTCACAGGTGATTTGAATTAACTCTTCCCAAGTGTCCAAGTTACTGCTTAATGTATTAGGGCACTAAAAAGAGGGAGACTACAAGTTCCATTTCAAAGAAAGCCACAGGACAGGCAACTTCCATATGTCTTCCCCTTTTTTTTTTTTCCAGGTCACAAATATTTATCAGTCATTTCTACCTTCACCAATTTAACACAAATGAATATGATGCTATTGAATGAGCATTTTACACTGAAATACTATAATGTTAGACTGCATATCATTTAAAAATACCTTAAATACTTCTTCGGCTCAGGTCATGATCTCAGGGTCCTGGGATCAAGCCTCACATCCGGCTCTCTGCTCAGCGGGGAGCTTGCTTCCCCGCCTCTCTCTGCCTGCCTCTCTGCCTACTTTGGATCTCGCTCTCTCTCTCTGTCAAATAAATAAATAAAATCTTTTAAAAAAATAAAAATACCTTAAATACTTATAAACTCAACTCTTCAAATATGTGGAACAAAACTACTTAGTTTTACATTGATGTATTTATAAATGTGTCATCTTTTTATTTTATTTTTTTAAA
>CM053604.1:80067536-80109188 GCA_028646535.1 Procyon lotor
ATGTAGAAGAATGAAAGTTGACCATTCTCTTACACCATACACAAAGATAAACTTGAAATGGATAAAAGACCTCAACATGAGGCAGGAATCTATCAAAATCCTAGAGGAGAACATACGCAGTAACCTCTTCGACATCAGCCACAGCAACTTCTTTCAGGACATGTCTCCAAAGACAAAGGAAACAAAAGTGAAATTGAACTTTTGGGACCTCATCAAGATAAAAAGCTTTTGCACTGCGAAGGAAACAGTCAACAAAACAAACAGGCAACCCACAGAATGGGAGAAGATATTCGCAAATGACACTACAGACAAAGGTCTGATATCTAAGATCTATAAAGAACTCCTCAAACTCAACACTCACAAAACCAATAATTACATCTATGCACTATTTTGTAAAGACTACCAATGCAGTGACCAAGATCAGAGTCCATCCACATCCACATGCTTGAAGGTAAGGACTGTTTCTTGACTCTTAGACCAGTAATCTCCAGTAAAAGAAAAGAGTCATATTTCTTATTAAGACAATGATCACCATACAGGGCATTGAGTCATTTCTTCAGGTCAAAATGCCAGAACAAAAGTTTCTTTGTTTCCCTCTCAATATTTCTTCCTTCTCTTTTCTCCTGCTTATATGGAGATGGTAAACAAAAAGGAAATGAAAAAACTGTGATACTAAGAAAAATGTGAAATATCATACTGAAGTCTCATCTTTTAGAATATCCTGGAGTTAGACTCAGAGCTTATATGGTGACCGAGTTAAAAATGCCTAAAAAGATAGAGAATATAAAAGTATAAAATAATGTACTATAATCCTAGCTCTTATTATCCCTGGATAATAAAAAGGGCAAAAATGTTGGGGATGTATACTTGGTCTTTAGAGAAAAAAATCCCATTTTCTTTTCCCAATAAACTGAAACCCTCTATAAAACAATGTTAAGGCAAATGAATTTTTAAGTGTTTTTTTTGCAGTGCTTCATATATGCTGTGGCCTGTTTTTATAGTGATTTATTGAATGTGATAAGTGAAAATAAGCCATAACACAGTTTGTCTGACAAAACCATTTTACCAACAATTATAAATCATGTGCAACCACTTGGAACATAATACACTGTATTCTGAGAGAAATACACCTGTACAGGACATTACCCTTTCTGATTATATAATTTATAGAAAATCAACAGCACCTGCAGCATGAAATAAAGTCAAGTCCCTTATTATTTTATGCTGCAACACTCTAAAGGCAGAAACACAAACTGAAATGCTCAGTTCTTTGATATTCACATCAGGCTCTCTGTGAAAGTTCAATGACCTGAGGAATTAACAATGAAGATTAATGGCCTACTATGGTTCAAAACAGACTTTTTGCTCAAATAAAGAGTTAAATTTTTCCACAGTGTCTGCCACGGATAGTTAAGAAAAGCATTTCTCTCATTTGACTTTGCTAATCATAGAACTATGCTGATTGACCTACCGTAAATTCATGCTGACTATTTTCAATTGGGTTCTCAAAGCTACTTGACAATCATATTATTCATTTCTAGATGATAAATCAGTCTATTCCTTATAACTTGAATTCCAAATCTTCTCTCATCTTCTGAAATCCTCTTGCTTAACTTTCTCATATACTCTATTTCTTCAGGTATCCTTGCCTTTTTGTTTATTGAAGACTTTTTTTTTAAAGTGTACTCTTTAATCGTCATCCCCCATTTCACCCATCCCCCCACCCACCTCCCCTCTGGTAACCATTAGTTTGTTCTCCATAGTTAAGCGTCTGTTTCTTGGTTTATCTCTCACTCTCTTTTATTTTTCCTTTGCTCATTTCCTGAAGACATTAATATTAAGACTATTAAGCTGAAGCTCTCACTTCACTCATCATTTATTCATTAAGTATTCTTTGCTTGTGTCTCAGAAAAAGAAGCGATCTATTTTTCCAATGAATTACTATGGCTTTTTTTTTTTTCTTCATTGATATGGTACTTATTATAGGCTTACTGTGTTACAATGCTTATATATATGTTATATCTTCTTTTATTTTTTTTTTAAAGATTTTATTTATTTGACAGACAGAAACACAGCGAGAGAGGGAACACAAGCAGAGGGAATGGTAGCAGGAGAAGCAGGCTTCCTGCCGAGCAGGGAGCCCAATACGGGGCTCGATCCCAGGACCCTGGGATCATGACCTGAGCCGAAGACAGACGCTCAACGACTGAGCCACCCAGGCACCCTTATCTTCTTTTATATTATAGATTTCTTGTGTACAGAAGCCATACCTAATACAAATGAGTATCTCTCACAGAGCCAAACTTTTTACACTAATTCTCAATTAATATTTGCTAAATAAATATATTAAGGAAGAAATAACAATTCCCTAGCTTCCATCTCCTTGATCTTTACCTCAAAATAAAAACAATATAAAGGTATTCTATAAACTGTGCAATTTATTAATTTTTATTTTTTAAATTTAAAATCAATTAATTACCATATAGTGTATTATTGTTTCAGAGGTAGAGTTCAGTGATTCATCATTTGCATATAACACCCACTGCTCATTACATTAAGTGCTCTCCTTTATGCCATCACTCATGGGGGATAATCCATCCCTCCACCCACTTGCCCTCTAGCAATTCTCAGTTTGTTTCCTACAGTTAAGAGTCTGTTATGGTTTGTCTCCCTCTCTTGTTTTCATCTTATTTTATTTTTTCTTCCCTTCCCCTATGTTCATCTGTTTTATCATGAAATCTTCATGCTGTTGCAAATGGTAAGATTTCATATTTTTTGATGGCTAATACTCCAGTGTGTGTGTGTGTGTGTGTGTGTGTGTGTGTGTGTGTATGTGTGTGTGTACCACCCCTTCTTTATCCATTCATCTGTCGATGGACCATCTGGGCTCTTTCCATAGTTTGGCTATTGTGGATATTTCTGCTATAAACACTGGGGTGCAGGTGCCCCTTGGAATCACTATGTTTGTATCATTTGGATAAATACCTAGTAGTGCAATTGCTGGCTCGTAGGTTAGCTCTATTTTTAAATTTTGAGGAACTGCCATACTGTCTTCTAAAGTGGCTGTACTAGTTTGCATTCCCACCAACAGTATAAGAGAGTTCCCCTTTCTCTGCATCTTTGCCAACATCTTTTGTTTCCTGACTTCTTAATTTTAGCCATTTTGACAGGTGTGAGGTAGTATCTCATTGTGGTTTTGATTAGTATTTTTCTGATGCTGTGATGTTGAGCATTTTTTTGTGTGTCTGTTAGTCATTTCTATGTCTTCTTTGGAGAAATGTCTGCTCATGTCTTCTGCTCATTTCTTTTCTTTCTTTTTTTTTCTTTTAAGATTTTATTTATTTGAGACAGAGAAAGAGAGAGTATGTGAGTGAGAGAGCAGGAGCAAGGGGAGAGGCAGGGGGAGAAATAGATTCCCTGCTGAGCAGGGAACCTGATTTGGGGCTCTGTCTCTACTGAGGAAATCATATAGTTCTTGTCCTTTCTTTTATTAACGTTGTGTATCACACTGACTGATTTGCAGATGCTGAATCACCCTTGTAGCCCAGGAATAAATTCCACTTGGTCGTGGTGAATAATCCTTTTAATGTACTGTTGGACCCTATTTGCTAGTATCCTGGTGAGAATTTCTGCATCCATGTTCATCAGGGATTTTGGTCTATAATTCTTTTTGGTGAGGTCTTCATCTGGTTTTGGGATTAAGGTAATGCTGACCTCACAGAATGAGTTTGGAAGTTTTCCTTCCATTTCTATTTTTTAAAATAGCTTCAGAAGAATAGGTATTAATTCTCCCTTAAATGTTTGGTAGAATTACTGATTCGATTTCTTTGCTGGTTATGGTTCTGTTCACATTGTCTATTTCTTCCTGTTTCAGTTTTGGTAGTTCATGTTTCTAGGAATGCATCCATTTCTTCCAGACTGCCTAATTTGTTGGCAATATGCTCTTATAATTGTTTGCATTTCTTTGGTGTTGGTTGGGATCTCTCCTGTTTGATTTTTTATTTTATTTATTTGGGTCCTTTCTCTTTTCTTTTTGATAAGTGTAGCTAAGGATCTACTGATCTTATTAATCCTTTCAGAGAATCAGCTTCTAGCTTCCTCACTCTGTTCTACTGTTCTTTGGATTTCTGCTTCCTTGATTTCTCCTCTAATCTTTAGTATTTCTCTTCTCCTGATGGATTTTTCAGAGAAAGACAAATACCATATCATTTCACTAATAAGTGGAATTTAAGAACCAAAACAGATGAACACAGGCGAAGAGGAGGAAAAATAAAATAAGATGAAAACAGACCGGGAGGCAAACCATGAGACTTAACTATAGGAAAAAAACTGAGGGTTTCTTGAGGGGAGGTGGGTGGAGGGATGGAGTAATTGGGTGATGGGTATGTCATTACTTGATGTAATGAGCAGTGGTGTTATATGCAACTGATGAATCACTAAATTCTATCCTGAAACTAATAGCATATGTTAACTAAATTGAATTTAAATTTAAAAAAAAAAGAAAAATTCCTCTCAGTCCCACCTCTCACTCCTAACACTGCTACCTGATTTGTTAATGTGCAATCACAGCTCTTCATCACAGGCCTCCTTGCCTCTCTCTTGTTTCAGGATATAGGACCTCTCTGATGCTCTGGTGAGGGTTTTCTATTGAAACTTTCTCAAAGCAGCCTACAAGTAAGACAGAGTTCATGCCTAAGGGGCCACCCTGCCCGAGGAAAAAGGAGGCAATTTACTCCCTAGGAAGAAAGCACTGAGAATCATTTCCTATGATTCCTCATAAGGTTCCAGAGAATCTAGCCCTAGTGCTTGAAGCAGTAGCCATTCAGTAATGCACTCTTGTTTTAGTTTTGCCTTCCTCTTTGTTTTACTACCTCGTACTGCTTTCCTACTTCCTAAGATTATATTTCTGAATTAATCTTCTGGATCCAATCTTTTGTCTCATTCAAAAAAAAAAAAAAAAAAAAAACCTAGGCTAAGAAACAGTAATATATAAAAATGTAAGGGTACATATAAAAAAATTTTAAGGGTTTATATCTTTCACCCCTCCAATACCATTTTTGGAATTTCTCCAAAGGTGAAAAAGAAAGAATGAGGGAGACACAAAAGATCTATATACAACTATAAAACATATTCCTTAAATGTCCAATTTTCAGAGTGCTACAGCCTTAATTTTTGCATTAGAGCTTGTCTTTTGGGTCATTATAGCTCTTGCTTTTAGAAAGTCTTCAGTTTGTTTATATCATTAGGAAACCTATAACCAAGGTTTGACATTTCTATTAAACAGATGTCTAAATACTATGAAAATATGACTGAAAGCCATTGTCTGTGATGCTTATAATGACAGCCGAACTTTAAGTAAATTTGTACTTTGTTTATGGGAATGTATTAGTTTCACTAGAAAAAAAGTAAAATAAACCTTTTCAATCTATGATTAATTTAAGGTTCTGTGGAAACTTTCCAGATCCCAAGAACAGAATGTAGGTATGTGTAGTAATTTTATCATTGTTTTATAATCCCTCAAAATTAAAATAGAGTAGTAAAACAATATTTTCAGAAACTAGAGGTTGATATACATTAATCTTTATAAAATAAAATGAGGTATTACTGGGAATTACCTTATTTCATACATGAAACATGGGTAAAGAAAGTTGATGCTTTATTTTTCCTTAGGGTATCACAACAAGAAAGCCAAGAATCCTTTTAAAGTTTAAAAATCTGAAATAAGATCAGTTACATTAGCAAACTGTTTCTGCAGACACTTCCAATATAAAAAAAATAGAATGAAGATGTCTAGGAGTAAAGATTTTTAAGGGTATTTACCTAGAATAACCAATTTTAAAAGTTTCCTTAAGTCAGCTTTCCAGAGAGTTGACCAGTCTTTTTGTTAAATGCAGATAATAAAATGTCTCTGTAAATTTCAGTGACATTCAAATTAGTTAGTTTGTTATATGTATTCTTTGGCCCTATTTATTTTCTTCATTATCAGTAAGGTTGAATTTTTTTTTTTTAAAGATTTTATTTATTTGACAGCAAGAAACACAGCGAGAGAGGGAACACAAGCAGAGGGAATGGTAGTGGGAGAAGCAGGCTTCTTGCCGAGCAGGGAGCCCGATGCGGGGCTCGATCCCAGGACCCTGGGATCATGACCCGAGCCGAAGGCAGATGCTTAATGACTGAGCCACCCAGGCACCCCAAGGTTGAATATTTTTAATAATTTCTTGATATTATTTTGTCAGTTGTCTTTTATGTCCATTGCATAATTTTTCCATTGGGTCTTATTGTCTTTTTGGGTTTTGAGATTTAATTTTATACTAAGAAAATTACCTAATTTCAAAATGTAATTTAAAAAATTTGGTTATTTCATTGAGTTAATTGCATCTTGGAGAACAAGCTTATTTTATATTTGTATAGGTCAACTTTTTAACTTTTTGAAAATTATACATCAATATATCTTGTCAAGTGAGTGACAAATAATTTTTCTAATTTTTCAGTTTTTTAACTTTTTAAGGATTTATTTACATTATTAAAGATTTAATATAATTTGCTGATTATATTTTATCTTTTTGAACTTGCGATTTTAGGACATGTTTTCAAATTATTCTATTTCCTGGAAAAATTATTATTTTTTTAAAGATTTTATTAATTTATTTGACAGAGAGAGAGATCACAAGTAGACAGAGAGGCAGGCAGAGAGAAGGGTAAGCAGGCTCCCCACTGAGCAGAGAGCCTGATGCGGGGCTCAATCCCAGGACACTGGGATCATGACCTAAGCTGAGGGCAGAGGCTTTAACCCACTGAGCCACCCAGGCCCCCCACTGGAAAAATTATTAAAAATAAAACTTAGCAATTTATTAGCAGAGGTTGGAAAGATGGCAAAGTAGGAGGGTCCTAATGAATCCCATTAACAACTAGATAATACTCACATCATTGTAAATAACCCAGAAAATGACCTGAAGACTAGCAGAACAAACTCTACCAACTCAAACTAAAGGTAGAGAAGAGGCCACATACACGAGGGTAGGAAGGATGAAGACAGCAGTAGAGACCTAAATAGATCCCAGGTCATCTGCAGGAGGGAGGGAGTCAATGGTATGGAGAGGGGAGAAAAACAGACCCTCACACCAAGGATCCCACAAAGGAAAGATGATTACCCATAACATTTGACTTTGAAAACTAGAGGGGCTGAATTTCGTGAATTCTCACCTGTGGGACATAAAGCTTGGAATTTTAAAGATCAGTGGGATCCATTCTGGGAAAGCCTGGAGGGTGAAATGAAGCTAAGTCTTTGCCCTTAAAGACACAGCAAAAAAACAGCCTGTGGAGATACAGCATAGGAGCAGCAATTTGAAAAATTCCTGGGGCATAGAGGTAAAATTATTTACTAAGTTCAGAGTTTGGTCAGAGGGGCAGGGTTCATAGAGGGACTTCTCCAGGAACAAAGGAGCTGGCAGGCTCCATTTCTCTCCCCTGACTCTCGGCAAGGCTATCTGCAGGAACCAGAACAGGAGACATTTACTACTTAACTTGCTTACACCAAGCCCCCCTCCACTATGGTTTGGTGACTCCACCCTTTCTAGTCACACTTGCTTCAGTCCCAGTATTGAAAATCCTCTCCCCCAGAAAACCAATGCAAGCCTTGACAAAAGCACGCCTCCCAACCAGGGCACTATGTGGGGTCTTGGTTCCAATGGCTGTGGACCCACATTCACAGAAGACTTGGGGATCCTAATGACCCTTATAGGGATCCCAGAAGAGATCTTAGGAAAAAGAAAAAAATGTAGAAAATTTATTTGAAGAAGAAATAACTGAAAATTTCCCTAATTTGTAGAAGGAAACAGATATCCAGATCCAGGAGGCACAAAAATCACCCCAAAAAATCAATCCAAGAAGGTCCATACCAAGACACATAGTAATTAAAATGGCAAATGTAGTGATAAAGGGAAAAAAGACAGTTACATACAAGGGAAACCCCCTAAGGCCATCAGCAGATTTTTCAGCTGAAACTCTACACGCCAGAAAATGGAGTGGCGTGATATATAAAATTTGCAGAAAGGGAAAAACGCTACTGCCAAGAATACTCTACCCACTAGACTATCATTCAGAATAGGAAAGAGAAATATCTTCCCAAACAAGAGCTAACAGATTTAAGACCACTAAACCAGCTGATGCCAAAATTCTTGCTTTCTTGCTTCATCGAGGGCAAAAGCTAGATTCAGTACTAATATACTGTATTACAACATATTTTTTTGACTGAGACACCCAGGTGCCCCTAGCCTAATTCATTTTTATACAACCATCTCCTCTCTTCACGATATGACCACTGATTCCTTTTTATTCATGTTCTAATGATTCCTTTGTATCACTTTTAATTTTTAATTAATTTATGTTTCTAATTTATAGCATATTTCTAATTTATTTCAGACTAGATAGGATATTAGTAATAAAAAAATAAATTACTAAATTTAAGAACAGATGAAATTATAAAAATGGAGTACATATTTGGTATTGCTAAGTATTTTTCTTTCCTTCCTTTTCCATATTAATATCCATTTGTTTATTAAAATTTGAGAGCTACCCAGTTTTACTATAATTATTCCTTCATCTCCAAAATTCTACCTTTTTAAGAGACTCTTTGGGGAAACTAGCTGCATTCTCATGATGTTAACCAAAAGTGAGGCGACACCAAGCAGGACAGACCACCATCCCTTACTTCCCATTATGAGGTTCTGGGTAAAGAGAGGAGGTATACTATCCTAGTGTCAACACCATGGAAATACAACCATTATTATGAAAAAAAAAGCCACCCAACACTTTTGTTTAGTCAACGAAAAGTTGATTAAATATATGGTAATAATTATTCTTCCTACTGTTTAAAAGTAGTGGATGTTGTATTCATAATTTTAAAATGTGATTTTTATATTTAATATTGTTTTTAACATAATATTGAAGTGTCAACCTAAGCAAAGTTATTCACTAAAAAGAAAAGAGAATCAGGGATAGTACCAAGGGTTTGTTCTAAAAATTATGTAATCCATCAAATGAGTTAGGATATAACACAACTTAGTTCTCTTTCAGGAAATTTCTTTGTCCTTTAAACTCATAGCACGTACATAATCTCTTCTTATAAAATCCTACACTGCTTTATTAGATCTCATAAATTAGGTTATTATTTAATATTTGGTGTGAATTCAAAATGATATCACACCTATTTTACAAGCTTCAGTACAGCAGGGTTCTTCTCTGTAGCCTGAAACATGCCTAGTATAATGATATAAGCTTACTGCTATGTTTATATCTGTGCCCCCATCCCACTCAGACATTGATTCATTAATGAATACACCAGACTGTTCAGGCCTTCACAGTTGTTGTTCCACTCCTGATTGCTAATTAAGCAAGAGCTGGCTTTTAACAAGGTTTCCTTCACTTCCCTTTCCTTTCCTATTCTCTTTGTTTCCAGATATTAAAGATTTTTCATTCAGAATAAACCATTTATTTGTGAGACAGTTATAAAAAAAAATCTGTCATCTTTATCTTGCTTCTACAGAGTTCCAAATTTCCAATTTTGTAATATATAATTGCGATGATAAATAAGTAGGCATAAAAAGCTATTTGTCTCATTTTTCTTTTATAGTTGCAAAGATTCTCACTGTGTATCTTTTCCCTAGGAACTGAGTACATTAAAAAGTCTAGAAAATATTTTTTCCAATGATAAGTTTTTTCAGAGATGAAATTCTTTATCCCAGTTTTATATTTTGATTTATAAGTACTAAACACATTAAATTTTTAGATCCCACTTTCCTTTCTCTTAAATGTTCTTACCCAAAAACTCATATAAACACAGCACTTCTGCAAATATATATTGAACAGCTTATCAGACTAATGAATAGCAAGAAGCTTTATAAAATAGGAAGGGAAAAGGACATAAGAAATATAGCAGCATTAAAAAAAATACTTCCATCTAAAGATCTTTTAATATGGACTTATGTATTATACAGAGCCTATGTAAGCTACATAAGTTATTAGGATATTTCCATCCAGAAGACCATGGCGGAAATTTTAATATTTAAATTTATGTAAACTAATATTTGTGCATGTTTACTTCCATGTATGTATATTATATGAAGCATCCATAAGCATACATAAATAAATGCATAGGGTGAAGGGGAGCAAGGTTAAATCATATAAAGCCAGAAAAATTTACAGATCATTGAAAGTTAGGTGGTAAAGAAAGAGATCTACAAATATACTGTAAACTAGAAGTAAAAAACTGGTTACCCAGAGAAAAATCCATTGCACAAATTTATTTCAACTGTCCTAACACCATGCCAGTCACCATAGTTTCACAAATGTAAAGAAATTATTTGTTAACATTTAAGTATATATGAATTCTCATAAAATCTAGATTTTTGGACTCCTGAAAAATCAAATTTGTGGCAACACTGGCCCTGATTTCCTAAAAGGTAATGATCAGCTGGAAATGTGCTGAAGCTTGTCTACATGGTTTTATGGCACTTGGGGCAGTCTTCTTATTGGCTTCTGCTGGACTAAGGACATCAGTGGCCTAATGCTTTCATAGATAGTTTTTTTAATGAAACATTTCTGATATCCATATTGTCAAAAATTGGCAAATGGAAATATCAGCGGTGAGGGCTATGTATTTCAAAATAAGGTGGGAGTGAGGAAGGGGAAAAGCATATGGTAGAAGCATAGACCTGTTTCTACATGTTTAATATCAAGCAATAAAAGAAGGTTTTGTAAAAAAGAGTAGTCTTGTCTGCTCTGCTTGTTTATTCATGCCCTTTAAAATTATAAACTTTGGGGGCGCCTGGGTGGCTTACTGGGTTAAAGCCTCTACCTTCAGCTCAGGTCATGATCTCAGGGTCCTGGGATCAAGCCCCGCATCAGGCTCTCTGCTCAGCAGGGAGCCTGCTTCCCCCTCTCTCTCTGCCTGCCTCTCTGCATACCTGTGATCTCTCTCTGTCAAATAAATAAATAAAATCTTTAAAAAAATAAAATAAAATAAAATTATAAACTTTGTTTTAAAAACTTATCTGTTCCTGTTCTATCATATTAGAAAGAATAAACAGAAAATATCCTAGCCCTGCCAAATCTAAATTCCACTTGACTACTATTCCTTACCCAACCCTACTTCCATTTCACCACTTACGTTAAAAATATTACCAAGTGTTTAACTCCATGACAGTCATTTTCAATCCTGGCTGCATACTAGAATCACCTAGGGCACTTTAGAAATACTGCTATCATACCTCCACCCCTAGAGGTTCTTATTTAACATTTGTCAAATGTGTCTTTTACATCTGGTTTTTTAAAAAACCTCTCTATATGATTCTAATGGGCATCCACTGTTAGGATCACTGCTGTATGGATTCTGCCACCTTTTGATAATGGAGTATATATACCCTCTACCCTCTCTTTTCTGTAAGTTTCATGAGTGGATCTAGTTACTTAACCCGGTTAGATCTAATATATTTCTTTATAAAATGCTATAGGAGGTACCACCAGACCAGTTCTTAAAGCAAGGATTATAGTGAAAGGACACATTACAAGCTTGCAGGAGCAATCACAAAGGCTGTGCAGAGAGCAGAATAAGGAAGGGAGACAAACTAAGCACAGGTGAATTTTCAGGAAAATTTCCAGACACCCTGATACTTGGGGAACTCTGGGGTGTAACTATACCTCAAGGCTGATCACACAGGGAGGCAAAGAAGCCTGGCTTTTATACTCCTGGACCAGACAATGACCATGGGGTGTTGGGGAATGGGGGATTTCCTAAGAACTCCCAGATGTCCAGCAACTTCTCCAGCTGAAAATTCAGGCTCCATTGCAATCCTCCAAAAGTCCCAGGTAAGAGGCATTGGCAGGAAAGTACCCAGAACCTGGGGGATGGGTGAACAGAGAGAATAAGGATCCCAGGGGGCACCTCTGTGGGACACCGTGCAAAAGCATTCCTTACAGCCCTACTCTGCACTGCTAAAGAAGAGAAAGTGTAAGATGGTGGTGGAGGATACAGTGGTGTTGAACTAGAAGATTTCTAAGACATATTCCTGGTTAAAAAAATAAAGTTATAAAGCACTACCTGAAACAAGCCCTTTGGATCTTTATGTTCTAACTAATAAATATTTAAAAATTCTACTTTTTTTCTGCTTCAATAATCTTTTGATTCCTATTTTGGTAACTGCTTGACAGTTTGATAGGGATATTAATTAACACCTAAAACTTAATTCTTTCAAGGGGGGTGAAGGAAACACCTTAGAGTTTTAAATAATGAAAGAAAACATGCTTCGCAATGGCACTTTTTCACTCTTACAGTCAGAATGCTATGTTAATTGTAATCAAATTTGGAGCCATGTAATAACAACCAAAGATTTACACAAGTGAGGATGTATGTAAAAAATACACTTTTATATTTACCAAATATTTACTTAAATATGAGTACATCAAAATAATTAATGCATTAAGCGAGGGGTTATCTATTTACAGTTTAGTTTCTGTCATCTATTTTAATAAGAAATCCCATGAAGGGCTATGTTAAGACTTATGTTCAGATGCTTTAGGCTTATAGGAATTACATTCCCGTACTTGAAGGGAACACTTTTTTTCAGACAGTTTAAATCCTTTTGCCAGGGAAAACTGTAACAAATGGAACACAACATTTTCACCCAAAATGAAAAATGGTAACTAAGTAATTTACTCTAAAAAGTATAGCAATAATCCTAAAGATAATATTTTCAAGCATATGGGGCGCCTGGGTGGCTCAGTGGGTTAAAGCCTCTGCCTTCGGCTCAGGTCATGATCTCAGGGTCCTGAGACTGAGCCCCGCATCGGGCTCTCTGCTTGGCAGGGAGCCTGCTTCCCCCTCTCTCTCTGCCTGCCTCTGCTTACTTGTGATCTCTCTCTCTCTGTCAAATAAATAAATAAAATCTTTAAAAAATTTTTTTCAAGCATATTAAATTTGACTCTCTTGCTGAGAGTCTTGGAGAAGCACCACTGTTAAAGAAATTCATGGTACAACCTCAATATCCAGCCACAGAAAATCAATTTCGGAATCCTGACCAAGTTTTCTGACTATTCCCTGCAGCTTTACTCAGCTTTTAAAAATGTCACTTGTTGCTATTGTCAGAAAATTGCCAAAATGCCTATACTAAATAAATAGGACAGGACTAGAACATAGTCAAAATTTAAATTCCTTGACCACTTTTTTCTTTAAATTAGTAATTAAGTGAAATAAATTAACAAGTTATAAGAAGAATGTGTGCATGTGTATGTTAAGGGAAAGATAGTAACTTTAAGTATCTATTTACCTACTTTATATCACATACATCGTATAAATGATCTCATTTAATAGTAAAGAGCTCTAATAGACACATTAAGCATAATTACAGGATAGGACACTAATAATTAAACAAGTAAAAGTATTTATCCTAGGTGACACAGCTACTTAACTCTGATATTGAGACTGAAATCTGTCCACCTTCAAAACATATGCTCTTTCCCAGCACATCCAGCAAGAAAAAGGAAGTATGTGATTCAAAAATATATAAGCACCATGAAACTTTCTGCCTTTTCTAAGATCAAAATCTACCTTTACAAATTCTGGTTTAGGTTTAGATGAATGGGTCAATCCTGATGTTCTTTCTTATCCTTTGAAAATTTTTACTTTTTACAACGCAATGAAGAAAGTCATTTTTGGAATTTCTCTGAAAAGGCATCAGAAAATACGTAAGAAAAATAAAGAACAGTTGCCAGCTGACCTTGTCCTCCAACTGTGTTCTGAGAGCAAGAATGGAAAGGATTCATGCCAGCTTCCTGACAACTGAATTTCGTTATGCCTGGGTAACGAATTCTGAAAACAACCCACACTTTCTTTGTTACTTGTATTTTGTTTCAAAAGGAAACATAAAAAGGAATAGAAAAACATTGTTTCCTTGATATTTTTTCTGGAATTTGGCAGCACTGACAGAATCACTGGTTTCCTAACAAAACAGACACTTACAATCTCAGGTGTTCAGTGTTTTGAAATGACAACTGAAGGTAAGGACAGAATTGTTAATCAAGATTCCAAGAGCAAAGACTGTCAGTAGAGAGTGATTTTGATGTGGAAGACAAAATTCAAGTTTATGTATATGTTCTTTCTTCTGATATCTTAATTTATGGTTTTGATGAAGAAATTCAGTTTCTTTCATCTTGTTCTAAAAGTGTATTTTCTTTCATTTGATCTCACCGAAATAAACAGGTTTCTGTGTAGAACACAATGAGATACCTATTACAAGTACCTGCCAGGATCCAGGACTTCTCCTAATACTGGAGAAATAAGAGTGAATAAAACACAGCAACCCTGCCCTCAGGGAGACAGATGAAAAGCAAAATACATAAATAAAATAAATATATAGTATGTTAGAGATAACATAAGTATTATGCAAAGAAAAAAACAGGGAAGGGGATCTGAAGAGTTGGGGGCCAAAATCTTAGAAAAGTAGTCAGGGAAAGCTTCACTGAAAAAGTGACTTTTTAATAAAGAAAGTGCAATGTGAGTGTTAGGAAGAGAGAATTTCAGGCACTGTGATAGCTAGTGCAAATGGAAACTTGTAAAGCAGCCTAGGAAATGGGTAATAGATGATCAGTAATGCCAATGGAAGGAGATGAAGTTATACTACTGAGAAGACAGTTATGTATTCTACTAAACTACAAATACAAATATCTTAGGAAAGTTTCCTTTCTTTCAAATAGCTTAAATTTTTTCCCCAAATACTTTTATTTTTTCAGTGTTAGAAGATTCATTGTTCATGTACCATACCCAGTGTTCCACGCAATACGTGCCCTCCTCAATACTTACCACCAGGTTCACCCAACCCCCCACATCCCCCCTCCAAACCCCTCAGTTTGTTGCTCAGAGTCCACAGTCACTCATGGTTCATCTCCCCCTCTGATTTCCCCCCATTCACCCTTCCTTTCCTTCTCCCAATGTCTTCCATGTTTTTCCTTATGCTCCACACATAAGTGAGACCATATGATAATTGGCTCTTTCCACTTGACTTATTTCACTCAGCATCATCTCTTCCAGTCCCGTCCATGTTGATAAAAAAGTTGGGTATTCATCCTTTCTGATGGAGGCATAATATTCCATTGTACATATGGACCATATCTTCTTTATCCTTTCATCTGTTGAAGGGCAGCTTGGCTCCTTCCACAATTTGGTGATTGTGGCTCTTGCTGCTAGGAACATTGGGGTACATATGGCCCTTCTTTGTACTGCATCTGCTTCTTTGGGGTAAATACCCAGCAGTGCAATTGCCAGGTCATAGGGTAGCTCTATTTTTAATTTCTTGAGGAATCTCCACACTGTTTTCCAAAGTTGCTGCACCAACTTGCATGCCCACTAATAGTGTTAAGAGGGTTCCCCTTTCTCCACAACCTCTCCAACGTTTGTTGTTTACTGTCTTGCTGAATTTTGCCATTCTAACTGATGTGAGGTGGTATTTCAGTGTGGTTTTGATTTGAATCTCCCTGATGGCTAAAGATGATGAACATTTCTTCATGTGTCTGTTAGCCATTTGTATATTTTCTTTGGAGAAGTGTCTGTTCATGTTTTCTTCCCATTTTTTGACGTGATTATCTGTTAAACACACTTAAATTTAAAAAAGAAACAAAAGACAGAAAAATTTTTGGAAGGTCATTAGAGTATTTCAAGAAACCAAGAGAAAAGGAGCCATGACAAAAGCCAATATGGAAGTGAGAACAAACTAAACAGTGACATGGAATATTAATTATGAAAGGAAAAATGATCATTTAAACAAACTGTCACCTAAAGCAATCTCTTGTCTACCTAATTGCTTTCAACTAAAGTATACTGTGCCACCTCACCTATGGCCGTTTGCCTTCCTTCTCCACCTTTATTTCTCTGAGCTGTGCCACCCAGTCCTTATAAAATGGATTACATTTTATAAGTAATACCCAGTCCTTATAACAAGGATTACATTTAAAATCATAAGGTCTGGATCTCAGTCTCATTTCCCCTTCTCACTAGTGCATCTTAGACAGGTTGCTTCACTATGTTAGACCTGCTTGTTAAATAACCACATTTCCTTTCAATTATATTTTATGACTTTAGTAAATATATGAGAGCGAATTGATTGTGTTCCACCTGCAATTAACCCTTCATAATGAGATCACTCATGAAGGAAATTTAGAAAGAATAAAAGGAGAATTAAAAATATCTTAGTGCAAATCTATGTTTAGAGGGTAGAAGAGAGGTTAGGTGGATGGAGAAGAATCAGAAGAGTAAAAAAATAATCACAGAAAGTAATAGAAGATACAGTCACAAAAAAAAAAGAGTTGGAGATCAGCAGTGCCTTCCGAACAGATATGAAAGTCAATCACTCAGAAATAACCATTAAAATTGGTGACAAGATTATCAGATAACCAATGATGGCAAACAGGTTTGTAGAGAGAAAGAGGGAACAAAGATGGGGTGCTCAAAGTGGAGAAGCCAAACTACAACAAGTTTTATAGTAAATGAGTGATGATTATAGAAAGGAACACTCATTACTTTTTAGAAAATTTGGTGTATTTAATTGGTTTAATTTAAATTAATTGTAATACTGATCATAATCCTTCTGACAAACTCTTTCAAACATGCATGCAGTCTAATGCCAACAGTATAGTTCATGGACAGATGCCATGCACAATTAATAAATTCAGACAATGCTTTTGAGTGTTCCCTACAATCCCTGAGTTTGTCTTTCATAAAATTTTGGCTGTGGAAAAAATCCTAATAAGAAGCAGATGTTCTCTCATTGAAACTCTCTGTACCTTTGAAAAGTAATCAAGGAGATTAGTTTAAATAGCATCTTCCCTGCTGTACTCACTCTGGTGGTCATCTCATTATATGATCAGGATACAGGCACTCTGTTACTACCCTCCAAGATATCATTATTTTTAAATATGAAGAATTGAAAGATAGTAAGCTCTTTATTTCCCCTGAAATCCCATAGCTCCACATGATAAGCTTCAGATTTTTCAGTTATTTATTTGAGAGAAAAGAAAATGACTTTTTGGGGTGCCTGGGAGGCTCAGTCGTTAAGTGTCTGCCTTCAGCTCAGGTCATGATCCCAGGGTCCTGGGATGGAGCCCCGCATCGGGCTCTCTGCGCAAGCAGGGAGCCTGCTTCTCCTGCTGCCATTCCCTCTGCTTGTGTTCCCTCTCTCGCTGTGTTTCTCTCTGTCAAATAAATAAAAAAAAAATCTTTAAAAAAAAAATGACTTTTTAATACCTGGATATAGGAACTCTAAAATCAACTGGATACAAGATTCAAGGTCAACCAATGCAATAGATAATTTTCTACCTTTTCTTTCCCAAACTAAAGACATTTACTAAAAAAAAAAAAAAAAAAAAAAAAACACTTACTGATTTATCCATGCCAGGAATGATGATGTACTTTTCCATGATTCATTGTTTCTGCATAATACCCAGTGCTCCATGCAGTATGTGCCCTCCTTAATACCTACATCACCTGACACACATATCCCCCCCCACTGCCCTCCCCTCTAAAACCCTCAGTTTGATTCATGGAGTCCATAGACTCCCATGGTTTTTCTCCCCCTCTGATATTTTCCCCTTCCTTCTCCTAATATCCTCCATGTTCTTCCTTATGTTCCACAAATAAGTGAAACCACAGGATAATTGTCTTTCTCTGTTTCACTTATTTCACTTAGCATGATCTCCTCCAGTTCCATCCATATCAATGCAAACGTTGGGTATTCAACCTTTCTGATGGCTGAGTAACATTCCATTGTATATATGGACCACATCATCTTTATCCATTAGTCTGTTGAAGGGCATCTCAGCTCTTTCCACAGTTTGGCTATTATGGACATTGCTGCTATGAACATTGGGGTACATATGGCCCTTCTTTTCACTACATCTGTATCTGCGGGGTAAAATACCCCGTAGTGCAATTGCTGGGTCATACAGTAGCTCTAGTTTTAATTTTTTGAGGAACCTCCTTTTCCAAGGTTTTCCAAAGTGGTCGTACCAACCTGCATTCCTACCAACAGTGTAAGAGGGTTCCCCTTTCTCCACATCCTCTCCAACATTCATTGTTTCTTGTCTTGTTGATTTTTTGCCATTCTAACTGGTGTAAGGTGGTATTCGCAATGTGGTTTTGATTTGAATTTCCCTGATGGCTAATGATGTTGAACATTTTTTCATGTGTCTGTTAGCCATTTGTATATCTTCTTTGGAGAAGTGTCTGTCCATGTCTTGTGCCCATTTTCTGACTTGATTATTTGCTTCTTGGATGTTGAGTTTGAGAAGTTCTTTATAGGTCTTGGATACTAGCCTTTTATCTGTAGTGTTATTTCTATATATCTTCTCCCATTCCGTGGGTTGTATCCTTGTTTTTTTGACTGTTTCCTTGGCTGTGCAGAAGCTTTTTATCTTGATGAAGTCCCAAAAGTTTTGTTTCCCTTGCCTCTGGAGTCGTGTTTTGAAAGAAGTTGCCGTGGCCAATGTTGAAGAGGTTACTGCCTCTGTCTGTGTTCTCTTTTAGGATTTTGATGGATTCCTCCCTCACATTGAGGTCTTTCATCCCTTTTGAGTTTATCTTTATGTATGGTATAAGAGAATGTCCGAGTTTCATTCTTCTGTATATAGCTGTCCAATTTTCCCAGCACCATTTATGGAAGAGACTGTTTTTTTAAATTAATTTTTTAATATTTTTTTATTAACATACAATGTATTATTTGCCCCAGAGTACATGTCTGCAAATCGTTAGGCTTACACATTTCACAGCATTTACCATAGCACACACCCTCCCCAGTGTCCATAACCCAGCCACCCTATCCCTATCCCCCCCACCTCCCAGATACCCTTAGTTCATTTTGTGAGTTTAGGAATCTCTTATGGTTTGGAAGAGACTGTCTTTTTAACACTGGATATTTTTTCTGCTTTGTTGAAGATTAGTTGATCATAAAATTGAGGATCCATATCTGGGCTCTCTACCTACTCTGTTCCACTGGTCTATGTGTCTGTTTTTTTGCCAGTTCCATGCTGTCTTGGTGAGCATAGCTTTGTAATATAGCTTGAAATCAGGCAATGTGATGCCCCCAGCTTTGTTTTCTTTTTCAACATTTCTTTGGCAATTGAGGGTCTTTTCTGGTTCCATACAAATTTTAGGATGGTTTGTTCCAGCACTTTGAAAAATGCCAAAGGTATTTTGATTGGGAAGGTACTGAAAGTATAGATTGCTCTGGGCAGCATAGACATTTTAACGTTTATTCTTCCAATCCATGAGCATGGAATGTTTTTCCATCTTTTTGTGTATTCTTGAATTTCCTTCATGAGTGTTCTATAGTTTCTAGAGTATAGATCCTTTACTTCTTTGGTTAGGTTTATTCCAAGGTATCTTATAGTTTTTTTGTGATATTATAAATGTAATCGATTCTCTAATTTCTCTTTCTACAGTTTCATTGTTAGTGTATAAGAAAGCAACTGATTTCCATGCATTGATTTTGTATCCTGCCACATTACTGAATTGCTGTAAGAGTTCTACTAATTTGAGGGTGGAGTCTTTTAGGTTTTCCACGTAAAGTACCATGTCATCTGCGAAGACAGAGAGTTTGACTTCTCTTTGCCAATTGGAATACCTTTCATTTCTTTTCATTGTCTGACTGCTGTTGCCAGGACTTCTAGTACTATGTTGAACAATAGTGGTGAGAGTGGGAATCCTTGTCATGTTCCTGATCTTAAGGGAAAGGCTCTCAGCTTTTCCCTATTGAAAATTATATTTGTTGTGGGCTTTTCATAGATGGTTTTTATGAAATTAAAGAATGTTCCCTCTATCCCTATACTCTGAAGAGTTTTAATCAGGAAAGGATGCTGTATTCTGTCAAATGCTTTTTCTGCGTCAATTGAGAGGACTATGTGGTTCCTGTACCTTCTCTTATTTATGTGTTCTATCACATTGATTTGCGAATGTTGAACCACCCTTGCATCCCAGGGATAAATCCTAACTGGTCAGGATGGATAATCTTTTTAATGTACTGTTGGATGCTATTAGCTAGAATCTTGTTGAAAATTTTGGTATCCACATTCATCAGGGATATATTGGTCTGAAATTCTCATTTTTGATGGGGTCTTTGCCTGGTTTTGGGATCAAGGTAATGCAGGCCTCATAGAATGAGTTTAGAAGTTTTCCTTTTGTTTCTATTGTTTGAAACAGCTTCAGGAGTATAGGTATTTTTCCTTCTTTGAATGTTTTGTAGAATTCCTCACAGAATGCATCAGGCCCTGGACTCTGGTTTTTTGGGAGGTTTTTGATCACTGCTTCAATCTCGTTACTGGTTATTGGTCTATTTAAGTTGTCAGTTTCTTCCTGTTTCAGTCCTGGTAGTTTATAGGTTTCCATGAAGGCATCCATTTCTTCGAGGCTGCTTAATTTACTGGCATATAGTTGTTGATAATAATTTCTAATAATTGTTTCTGTTTCCTTAGTGTTAGTCGTGATCTCTCTCCTTTCACTCATAATTTCATTAATTTGGATCCTTTCTCTTTTCTTTTGGATAAGTCTGGCCAGTGGCTTATCAATCTTATTAAGTCTTTCAAAGAACCAGCTTCTAGTTTCATTGCTGTGTTCTACTGTATTTCTGGTTTCTAATTCATTGATCTCTGCTCTGATCTTAATTATTTCTCTTCTTATGCATAGCTTAGGCTTTATTTCTTGTTTTTTCCCCAGGTCTTTAAGGTGTAAAGTTAATTTGTGTATTGAGGATTTTTCTGTTTTTTTGAGTGAGGCTTAGATGGCTATGTATTTCCCCCTTAGGACTGCCTTTGCCATATCCCATAGGTGTTGGACTGATGTGTTTTTGTTCTCATTGCTTTCCATGAATTGTTTAAGTTCTTCTTTGATTTCCTGGTTGACTCAAACGTTCATGAGCAGGATGGTCTTTAGCTTTCAAGTGTTTGAATTTCTTCCAAATTTTTTCTTGTGATTGAGTTCCAGTTTCAAAGCATTACGGTCTGAGAATATGCAGGGAATAATCTGTCCTTTGGTATCAGCTGAGACCTGATTTGTGACCCAGTATGTGGTCTATTCTGGAGAAAGTTCTATGTGTGTTTGAGAAGAATAAGAATTCTGTTGTTTTAGGGTGGCATTTTCTGTATATATCTGCTAGTATGTCATTCAAAGCTCTTGTTTTTTGTTGATCTGCTTAGATAATCTGCCTATTGCTGAGAGTGATGTGTTGAGGTCTCCTACTATTAGCATGTTGTTATCAATATGTCTCTTATTTTGGTTAACAGTTGGCTTATGCAGTTAGCTGCTCCCATGTTGGGGGCACAGATATTTACAATTGTTAGATACAATTGTTACTTTTGTAATAATTACAATAATTGTTATTTTTGTAAATAAATTATTATTTACAATTGTTAGATATCCTCTTGTTGGATAGCACGGATCTCTTAAGCATAACATAGTGTCCTTCTGTATCTCTAATTACAGTTTTTAGCTTAAAATCTAATTTGTCTGAATCGATGATTGCTACCCTAGCTTTCTTTTGAGGTCTACTGACTTGAAAAATGGTTCTCCATCCCTTCACTTTCAGTCTTGGTGTATCTTTAGGTTCAAAATGAATCTCTTGTAGACAGCATATGGATGGGTCATATCTTTTTATCCAATCTCCAATCCTCCAATGTTTCATGGGAGCACTTAGGCCATTCACTTTGAGAGTCATTATTGAAAGATATGTTTTTATTGTTATGTTGCCTGTTAAGTCCTTGTTCCTATAGATTGTCTCGATAAATTTCTGTTCTATATCACTCTTGGGGTCTTTCCTCTTCTACAGTAACCCCCCCCCCCCCCCCCAATATTTCTTGCAAGGATGGCTTGGTGGTCACATATTCTTTCAGTTTCTGCTGGACATGGAAGCTCCTTGTCTCTCCATCCATTCTGAATGAGAGCCTTGCTGGATAAAGTACCTTGGCTACATGTTCTTCTCATTTAGTACCCTGAATATGTCTTGCCAGTCTTTTCTGGCTTGCCAGGTCTCTGTGAACAAGTCTAATGTTATTCTGATGTTCCTCCCTCTGTACGTAAGAATTCTCTTCCCTCTTGCTGCTTTCAAGATTGTTTCCTTGGATCTATTTGCAAATTGTACTATTATATGTTGTGGCATGGCTCTGTTTTCATAAATTTTAGGATGGGTCCTAGCTGCCTCTTGCATAGGAATGCTTGTTTCCTTCCCAGATTAGGGAAGTTCTCAGTTACAATTTGTCAAATATATCTTCTAGACCTCTCTCTCTCTCCACCCCCTCAGGGATGCCAATAATTCTGATTTTTGGGACATTTCATTGAGTCACTAATCTCTCTCAGTTTGATTCTTTGAGTTTTGTTTTTCCCATGCGACCTCAATTTCCTTCTTTTCTATCATCTTATCCTCTATCTCACTAATTCATTCTTCTGCCTCATTTACCCTGGCAGTCAGAGTATCCAGCTTAGACTGCAATTCATTCATAGCATTTTTAAGTTCAGCCTGATTAGATCTCATTTCTGCCCTTACAAATTCCATATTGTCATTAATATTTTTCTCAAGCCTAGATATCACATTAATAATTGTTACTCTGAAGTCAATTTCTGACAACTTGGTTATATCCACATCCATTAGTTCTGTGGCAGAGGCCACAGTCTCTGTATCCTTCTTTTGTTGGGCGTTCCTCCTTTATTAGTCATTCTGTTGAGGAGTACTTGAGGGAATCTACAAAGTCTAAATTATTGACCACAACCCAAACAAGATACTTATTTTATAGGGACTTTAGGGTTCTCAGCTTCTTGTTCTTCCAGCCTGTCTTCTGGGGGAGGGGTCTGCTGTGCTGTTACTCAGGCAATCCTGTTTGGGCAGGATTGCCCTGCCCCCTGGGAGGGGGAGATGAACTCAGAGAAAACCAGTGTGGGGGCTTTTGTTCTCTGGCAGCTTTCCCTGGTAGCTTTCCACATCTCTTTCTAGAGTCGTAGCAGAAGTGACCATATCCAAACCTTTGTCTCAGAACAGGGATATCACAGTCTGCTCTTCACTGAGCTCTACATGCCACATTACCTCTGTTTCTGCCTGTGCTGGTAAAAACCACAGTGTCCTGGGTTGTGTGCCCCAGAGCAGCACTCCCAGCACTCACTTCCAGGTCCAGGTATGTGTCTGCTCTTTGTACTTCTAAAACAAGCTGTCCCCAGAAGCTCCAGGTTTCAGTCTGGGGGACTGCTCTAAAGTCCTTTCCCTCTGGCTACCAGTCTGCAAGTCTGTGCCCAGTCTCCAGCATGGGAGTCTTTTGCTTTCCCAGTGCAAGATCACCGATGCTCCCTCCCCCTTCTGTTTATCTACCAATATCTGCCCACAGAATCATGGCTCCCCACTTCATACCTCAAGACCAACTGCCTGAGATATTCCGTTTGTGAGATCCAGATATATCCCCTCACATCTCAGGCTGATGCAAGATGGGTGTTCAGAATAGTCTGGCAGCTATCTAGCTCAATTCAGGGGACTGGTTGAAATAGGGTCCCTGCCATCTTTTCTCCTGTTTGGATCCTGGTCAGACCAGATTTATTTTTTTTTCCCATTCATATATAAAGATGTAGATTTGAGTTTTGTTAAAAAAAAAAAAAAAGCTCTATAGGTTTTTATTTATTTTAAAGGGCAGGTTTGAAAATATTTTTTAGCCAAATATTGTTTAAATAAAAAGTATGGAATCTAATATTTTCCTTGTCATTTCCTAATCCTTTCTGCTTCATGTCATCCTCCAGTTGAATGGAGACAAAATATTTTTAGAACTACAAGAGAATTTAACCACCCAGTTGAATATTCTTATGATTTTTTACAAAACCTTTTGAGAAATAGATATGTCATGAATACTGTTCCTAGAAAAATGCATTTGCACACATAAAAATAATATTGGCATATAATTTCAGAGTTTGTGAACCCCAGAATAAGAACCCTTGATCTAATCAAACCCTCCAATTTTATAAATAAATGAAGTCACTAGAAAGGTACTTTTTTCAGACAACCAACTTATATATAACATGACGGCAATTCGAAGATCTGTGTTCAGATAATCTATTCAATACTCTTTCTATAAGGCCACGTTGATTCTCTGTGAACATGTTCTATACAAAAGTAATTATAATTGTCCAACAAATTTTGGCTGTACTGAAAGTAAGGTACACTGGGATAGGTGCACAAATTGGCTAACAGAGGCTTCTGGACGCCTGACATAACAGCTGGTGACCCCAGACTGGAGACTATCAGATGACAAGTGTCATCTGCTCATGAGTGATATCTCTGAAACCTACCTAATGATGCTTTTGGAAAATTACATATGATAATACATGAAAAGGGGTTACCAATGTTCTTGGAATTTAGTAGTAAATAAATAATAAGTTAGGCAGCAGTAGTAGCAGAAGTATTAGGATGACTAGGTTATACAGAAGTTAAATTGACAGGATTTCCTGCCTTCAGGGGTCAATGGATTGATTGGGTTATATGTAAACTTTTAACAACACAAGTCATTAAGAAGCACTTTAACAGGTGCTCTTCCTTTCAGTCCTAATATTTGCAGGGTTCTAAGTATGGAACTTAAAGCCCCTATATTGGTTTGAGTGTCTAAGGTAAGCGTATATCAGTAAGCCTGTTTATTTCTATTTAAGGTTTATAATTGCATTGAAGAATCGGTCACCAGGTGAGCACTGTTATGGCTTTCTGCTATGGCTTTATGACCCATGTGTCTCAGTTTTCTCACATATTAGATTAAGTAAAAGCCACTGTGTAATAAATGACCTATGTTTTTACTATTTAAAAAATAGAAAAACATGAAGGTCAATCATTTTAAACAAACAAAACTACCGCAAAATTTTATAATTCAAACATTGGCTCTTGTTTTAAAAGTAGTAGCCTGCCACCAAAAATTTGGTTCAGATAGACCAATGACATCACATACACACCCAGAGGGTATGAAACAGCTTATTACTTACATAATTGAGGCATTTCTGAAGAGAGGAGGGCAGGCCTCCAAAGCAGATGTGAAATGGCTTGAAAGAGCAAAGAAAAGAAAAGGGCGGAGGTTTTTATTGAAGTTAGGGGACAGAGCTGGACTGAGCACTCCCTTGTATGATCAGGAGCTTCCATTATTATTTGAATCACCAAGGCCAAAGAGGGAATACCTGGGCTTTCTTAGCAGCTTGTCCAGTAATGGGGCAGAGAGAAAAAGACAAGTGGGCTTAAAAGCAATCAGCAATCAAAAAATCAAAAGAAATGGAGTGAGTCTTCATTATAGTGCATGGTGAGGCATCATTACACTGATATTAGCCCCTACCAGTGCTCAACCACTCTGAGTTGATTATTCTAGCCCTATTTACAGAAACTATGAAACTCATCTTCTGGGTGCCAGACGCCTCTTTGGAACAGCTTCAACTATTAGAGCCACATAAGACTACAATTTCACTGAAACAGGTTTCTGACAGCACTGTCTTGCCCATTTATACCAGGCTCTGTTCTTGCAAATGATTTAGTTACAGTTCTGCAAGAGGGAGAAATCTCCTCATATAATTAGGGAAAAATACATAGCAAAAATGATGGCTATGCTTGGCATATTTATTCATGACTATCTTTTTCTAATCAGTAGAAGACTTTGCTTACATTCCAAGAATTTAAAACTAAATATATTTAACTTCTTTACCAAATTATATAGATTCATCCAAGTTTATCTCTACTTTTAAATACCAGATACATTTTCCTGTTGACCATTTTAAAATAGCATCTGTAGCTGTACACAAATGGCAACTGTGAGAAACAGTGACAGAGAGTAGTTTCTTTTCACTCTAAGTGCCAAATTACCATATAATATAAACGTAAGTGCTTTAGTGGAGAGACAAATCTACTTGAGATGGGCTGAACAAGGGAGATCTGAGAGAAGATTTAGAGAAAGTAAATGGAATGAGGAGGAGGGAATTTTAGATAGGGAGTAAAGCATAACATATGCACGGGTAGGTGTTAATATAAGACCCCGTTTGAAAGCAATGTACATACGTATGCCTCTATTTTATGTATACTGACACATAGGTCCAGGATAAAATAACAGAGGGAAAATAACTGATTATTCCTTATATATTCAAGGTTCATGTAAATTCTTTGTTATAAAGAAATCCCTTTATAAAGAAGTCCTTAGATATTAGCTGAAATTACTTCATCGGCTCTGAGACAATATTTACAAAACATGAAATTACATGAGAAATATGAAAAGTTAAAGAGATTTCATTAGGGCTTTTGAGACTAAAGAAAGGGTATTGAAAATATAGCATGAGTGGAAGAGAAAAGCTACCTGAGATTTAAGCAGACAGCCTGAGACAGTACTAGCTGTCAGGAACCATGTCTGAACTTAATACCACGTTGCAGGTATGTACTTAAGTTCAACACGGTAAATGATCAATAAATGTTTTTCGAATGAATTAAAAACTTCATTTTCTTGGGAATTAGTGCAAAAGGCACTATATAATATTGAACCAATAAAACCTTTTGCAAAGTATGGTTAAGGTCTAATTCAAATAAAATCTTTTTTTTAAATAGGCCATATGTCTGTAGCTTGCCAGTCACCTTAATTAGAAGGCAAACTAATCCCATTAGAAGGCTATCCTATTCTTGAAAACAGTGGGTTAATGCTATGATAAAGGCATTATTCTGAGAAAATGCAGTGTGTGAACATGGGAATTATTGGGGTTTGCCGAGTCTAAAAAGACAGGTGTTCTATGAGTATCAGCATTCAGGCAGGGTTGCTATTAAGCAAATTGAGGACAGAAAGTTCTCTTCAACATGTTAAGTGGGACAAATTACTACCAAAGGAAACTCTTTTCCTTTGCTTTAGGATTACTCTTCAATAGAGATTATTATTTCCTGTGCAGTGTATAAGCCATATATGTTCATTTTAGAAAATCTGAAGTAAACTCCTCAAAAATATAAAGAATATGGAAACTCCAACTAAAATGTAATGGAAAGGGGGGCAGAGCACTGACTCAGAACTCTCTATGTAAAGAGTCAGATCTAGATAAATTATATCCTTAAACCAAGCCAGGAAGGAACTAAGGTTGCTGGCTATACTTTCTTCTCCATTAGGAATCTGAGCAAGTCAAAGAGAAAAAGACATAGAATGAACAGATGATCATTTATAATGTCCATTTTGATAATTTTCACCAAAAAAATCAGCATTCCAAAATGCCAACTGTGCAATCAACACATACTACAAGGAAACTCACAATGTAGCATTTCAAAATGCTTGAACTATTATAAAGTCAATTTCCTGTACTAATCACCAGTTTTCATACAGATAACTTCAGTATAATCCTGAACAAAGATGGTAGATAGGAAATTGAACTTCTTATTAAACTAATGTAGTTAATTAAATCTAGTCCTGCAAAAACATTTACTCTTATAAAAAGCATCCAAAGCTACCTCATTTTACGTGCCATTTCATCTCTAGTTCTCAAGATGAAATTTTTTTCAAAAAAGAAAAGAATTCAGGTAGTGTTGAAACGTTCTGTGGACAGCAAATTATTGAATTAGAAAGGAGGCTTGTTCATCTTACTCTATGGAAAACAAATAATGTTAACTTCTAAAAATTATATTCAAAGTATGTTTTCAGAAATCCTTGAGAAAAGGCTGCCTAAGTACACATCTCTGACTTCCTTTCTCTCCCTATTTTGACCAAAGACAGCTCAATTTGTATTTTGAGTAAAACTTATTCCTGGAAAATGATGGGGCTCCCAAACACATATTAAGCTTCCATTCCAGAGAAAATAGGTCAATGCCAGCAAGATGTCAGCATCAAAATATTCTGGCTCACAGAATACCTCTGGCCACAGAAGGACTCAGGTCCAGAGGTCTGAGAGGACATCTTCCTTCCTGATAGCATCTGAACAAAGACTTCTGATCTCACAGTCACAAGTGCATTCCAGCTCAGAATGGTAGATGGATTCCTTTAACACATATAGATGAACCACCCAGCCTGCTCACAATGTATATAGTTTGGGATTATTCATCAATCAGACAAGCAAGTGCTTATGGCAATAATAACACAGGGATTATGGGAAAATTAAAACATAATAGTATTGGATGATATATTTTAAAATATAATGTGAAGATTACAACATGGTTAGATTTTCTCACACATATTATTTTTTATTGTGATTATATTTAGTGTGTGGGAGGACAGAGAGTACATCATTTTCTCTTCAATGAGTAAGGCCTTTAAAGGACTTTGCTCTATATGTGTAGTTATGATAAAATTCCAATAATTAGGATATAGTTAACCACATTTTAGTAGAATTTGACTGTTGAAATCAACTGCTCTCTTTCAGTGCAGCTGGGAAGCTATCTCTCACCCACTTATGCTAAAGACATGCAAAGCAAAATCCTAAACATCTAATTTCAGCTGAGCCAGCATAGTTGTTGCTTGCCAAAGAGCAAAGAAGTACAAACTGTATCTCTAATAATTTCAAGTCAAGTTCCTCAGAAAACCTGAAATGACTGCAATACGTTTGAGGGAACTCTCGATCAAACACATGACTAGACAGAGAAAGATTACAGATGATAAGAGCATACTAATTTTAAAGAGTTACACCAAGCCAGGTGTTCAAAAAAGTGGTTTTCATTGAGTACATATTTGGTTGGAAAAATAGAAGACAATCTTGAATGAGCTCTAATGTAAATTTTTAAGGTTTTAAAACATAGCACAATGGCACAGAGAACTACAAAATAAATAGTTACAGGAAAAAGAAAATATAGTTTCAAAAATTTTAAGTTTTAATAATGAAACTCAAAACTGCTGTAAACCAAAATGTGTCCTGGGAAGATCAAAGGGAGATATAGATAAAAAATAATAGAAGGCACAAATGAAAAGATAAGTGATATGGAACTAATCCAGAGCTTCCTAAAAAGAGAGGGCTAGCTGGGCAAGAAGAAATAATCAAATAGATAATGGGAGATAACTTCCCCAGATGATAGATTTAAATTTTTAAATAGAAAGTCTCACTGAGCTTAAAATAGGATTAATTTACAAAGAGATAGCTAGAATATTTTCTGAATAACAGAGATAAAGATAAAATTTCATAAGGCTACAGACAGATCAGCTACAGAAGAAAGAGAATAAAAGTTTCTCATGTAAGCTGAAATAAAAACAAAATAAACCCAGGTTTTCACAGAAAATCATCATAATCCAAGAATAATTTCCTAATAATTTTTCATTTTAACAAAAGACAACATTTGAGTATGCAAGGAAGCTAAAATCATACCAATGTTATAATAATTCTAAGTAATAAAGTTCAGTAGAGTGAAAATTACAACAGCGAAAAGATTTCTATCAGGCTGTCTTAGTCTGTTCAGCCTCCCATAGCAAAATACCAGACAGGGTAGCTTAAACAACAGAGAATTCTTTTCTCAGTTCTGGTTGTTTCTGGTGATGGCTCTCTTCCTGGCTTATAGATGTTGCCTTCTCCTGTATCCTCCTATGGCAGGGACAGAGGAGAATGTAGCCATTCACAAGCTGTCTTCAAGAAAAGGGAAAAGGGGTACCTGGCTCGCTCAGTTGGTATCTTGATCTCAGGGTCATGTGTTCAAGCCCCATGTTGGATGAAAGCTTGAAGAAGAAGAAGGAGGGGGAGGAAAAGAAGGTGGGGGAGGGGGAAAGTGATAAAGGCAAGTAAGAAACAGTGATAAATCCCCTGAGACTGCCCACATTGCTTCTAAGGAGCCCCTCCATCTCCCTGTTTCACCTCTGGTTGATGAATTTCTTCCATATTTTTCCTCCTCTAGTATAGGTATGATTGTTTTATTTTGTTTAATTAATCCTTTGTGCCAAGTCTCTTGAAACGTGTCTGACAACTGCTAAAATAGTAAGTTCCTTCTGTGGTGGTTCACAACTTTCTAGCATATTGGTAGCTACTGGAGCTATGTGATAAAAAGATGGTATTCCTTGCTGGTGTCATTCTGCTCATTGCCCTGAGATATCTCCTTCTTGAGGCATTCACCACTGTATTTTTATTTCCTAGTTTTAGTTGGAATTTAGTTCCATATTGGAAAACAGTATGGAAGTTCCTCAAAAAGTCAAAAAAGAGAACAATCCTACAATCAAGGAATTGCACTACTAGGTATTTACCCAAAGGATACAAGAGTACCGATTTGAAGGGATACATGCACCCTGATGTAATAGCATTATCAACAATAGCCAAATAACGGAAAGAGCCCAAATGTCGATCAACTGATGAATGGATAAAGAAGATGTGGTGTATATACAATGGAATATTACTCAGCCATCGAAAAGAATGAAATCTTGCTGGGTCACCTGTGTGACTCAGTTGGTTAAGTATTGGCCTTTCAGCTCAAGTCTTGATGCCAGAGTCCTGGAATCGAGGCTAATATTGGGCTCCATGCTTGGTGGGGAGCCTGCTTCTCCCTCTCTTTCTGTCTGCCACTCCTCCCCCTGCTTATATGTTCTCTCTCTCTCTCTCTCTGTCTCTCTCTGTCAAATGGATAAATAAAATCTTTAAAAAAAAAAAAAAAGCTTGCCATTTGCAATGATGTGGATGGAGATAGAGAGTATTATACTAAGCAAAATAAATCAGTTAGAGAAAGATAAAAACCATTTGATTTCACTCATATATGGAATATAAGAAACAAAACAAATGAACATGGTGGCAGGGGGAGGTGGGAAAGGCAAGCTAAGAAACAGACTTCGAACTATAGAGAACAAGCTGATGGTTACTGGAGGGAAGGGGTGCATAGTCTAAATGGGTGAAGAGTATTAAGGAGGGTACTTGTGATAAGCACCCAGTGTTGTATGTAACTGATGAATCACTTAAATTCTACATCTGAAACTAATATTACACTGTATGTTAACTAACTGGAATTTAAGTAAAATGTTGAACAAAAAAAGAAAAAAGAAATAAGTAAACATAGACGTAAAAAAAATTATGTTTATTTCTGGACTCTCTACTCTGTTCCAATGACCTGTGTGTCTAGTTTTGTGCCAGAACCATACCATTTTGATTACTAGAGCTTTGTACTATATCTTGAAATCGGAATCGTGACACCTCTAGCTTAAAACACATGTAATTTTAACTGAGAAGCCTGGCTCCAGGCCAAAATCGTGTGTATGCTCTTTCAGGCCCAATTATCAGTAATTATAAAGGCTTTACCTGGCAGTACCATGGGTGGAAAGCTGCCATCCCCAGTTCCAACTTGGTGTATAGCCAGTGCACTGGGACAAACTGCAGCAAAAAACCCAGCCCCTCAGTCCCTGCATCACCCTGTTGGCCTTGTACACACACAGACCCATATTTCTAATCTTAGTGTTTCCATTCAAAGACTTTTCTCAGGACTGTCTCTAGTTAGACACTTTTCAGGTGCCTTCACTGAGACTTCCTATGAGGCACTGGGAAGGGTCCTTGAAGAGACTTTTCTCCACTATGGTTCAGTAGTTTTCACTTCTTCTTTCTCTCCCTCCCTGGGGACCCAGGTTCATAAAATGGCAAAAGCCTTTAGTTCAGATGCCCTCAACAATAAGAAAATTTCCTCCACATGTACTGCCAGTCATCTGACTGACATTCATTTGATGCTATTTCATGGAGAAAAATGAAATGTTGAGGGAGCTAGTACTTTTAGTAAGTGAAGAAAGTCTTAATTACCATCTTTAACTTGGTTCATTATCATAATTGACAACCTGGACACCTGGTAGCAGTTGAGAATAATCATGTTATTAAAATAATCATAAGCAAAAAACAAAACAAAACAAAAAAACAAAAAAGACCTGAAAGGGTAACTAAAACATGTCAAGAACACCTACAAAAAGTTTAAATACAAGGGACAGGCAAGGATAAACTATTTATAGCATGTGTAACAGAATAGGGATAGCTAGAATATATAAAATATTGCTACAACGTTTTTTTTAATATTTTACTTATTTATTTAACAGAGAGATCATAAGTAGGCAGAGAGGCAGGCAAGAGGGGGAAGCAGGCTCCCTGGTGAGCAGAAAGCCCGATGCGGGGCTCGATCCCAGGATCCTGAGATCATGACCTGAGCCAAAGGCAGAAGCTTTAATCTACTGAGTCACTCAGGCACCCCAAAATGTTGCTACAACTTAAAAAGATAAAGAAAAATTCACAGAAAAAAATAAAAACAGACAATAACACACACACACACACAGGCTACCAATAAGAGAAACAGGGATAGAAACAAAATATCATTTTTTTACTCATCAAAGTGAAAAAATATGATTTAACATATGGCAAATATTCACTGTTGATTAGTCTATGGGGAAACAACCTTTCCCATATACTGCTGATAGAGTGCAAATCTGTATAAATAGTCCCAAAATTACACCTCTAGGTTTCTATCTACAGAAATAGTTGCATACTTACACCAAAATATAGGTACAATGATATTCCACTTAGCATTACCTATAATATTGACAAATTAGGCAAATTTTAACAAATTTGGAACATCTGTAATATCGTATGCTATGCATCCATGAAAAATTATAAGGTTTCTGAGTTACTATAGAGGAATGAAATCAGATTCTTCTCTAATCCTAATGAAATGTGCATAAAAGGTAAAACATAAAAAAAAAGAGAAACCATTTACAAACATTCAAAGCCAGTTTTATCCTGTATTAAACAAAGATTGAGAAAGTTAAAGACAAATAAGGTAATTAGAATAAAAGAGAAGATGAAAAATCAGCTCTTTCAGTTTAATAAAGATGCAATTAAATCTACTGTTCTTATGTATTCTCTCACTTTAATCAAGAAAAATGAACATATAATTAAGACCAACCAAAAATATGTATCATATCAAGTAATATAAAGGATAAATTACTCTATTAACACAAGTAGATTGGCTCTAACAGCAAAACCCAGTAGCAACCTATGTACAAGAGATAAAAATGAAAACAAGTGACTCATAAGAGTTGAAAATGAAATTACCATTATTACTCTTAATAATGTAAAAAATAAATGCAATAAAGAAAGGTTTAGAACATTAATACTAGCCAAGGTAGAAATTGAAGCAAAAATATATGAGACACACAACAACTCCATTAATAATAAATGTTAACATTTACAAAGAAAAATGTGCATATTTATACATCTGATTAAATAGAATTTCAATGTATAAAGCAAATGCTTTAGGAAATGCAATTGAAAGGAAAGGATTAATAGTGAGAGATCTTAACTCACCTGTCTCAGCTATTAAAGAATCAAAACAAAGAACGTACCTTTTTTTTAAGTTTTTATATAGTATTTCAAAATCTGACTTTATATCATTCTATAAAGAAAATGTCAATTTATTACAAAAAGATAAAATACTGTGATAAAATTACCTGATCACAAATTAATGCAAATGGGAAACAATAAAAAGAAAATACCAAAAACATCTTTTGCCTGGACAGTATCTTTTCTTTTGATTCAGGAAGAAAATAACTGAAATAGCCAACCATTCTAAAAACCCAAATTTAAAAATAATAATAATGACATAGGAAAAATCTGTGGATTTAGATGCTGATGGTTGTAGAAAAGAAAGTCACTGAATGAATTAATCACTCAACACACACACAAAAATAGAAAAAGTTAAAAAATATAAAACCTAAAGAGAAAGAATGAATTTGGAAAAAATAAAAACTAATAAATCAATTTCAAAGGTACTTCTTTGAAAAAAAAAACAAGGAAGCAAAAAAATAATTAAGCCCATGTCTAATCTAATTGAGAAAAAGAGAGAAGATACAACAAAGACATACATATGAAGATATTATCATAGATGGGGAGGAAATTAAAATAATAACATAGTTTGCTCAAATATATGCAATTAAACTTGACAACCTGGAAAAAATAGATGCCTTCTTTTCTAAGAAGATAATAATTTCCAAAATTGACAACAAAAGGAATAGACACTGAATATAGTCTAAACGTTTGTTGAATGAGAAAAATAACAAAGCTGCTCTGTAGAAATGATAGAGACCACAGAGCTCACAAGAGTAATCCATCACACTTTCAAGGAACAATTCCCAACTATCTAAAATGTTTCAGAATACGTCAGAAGGAAAGCTTCCAAATGCTGTCTATGAATTCACTGATCACAAAACCAGACAGAAACAGTAAAGAAAAAAGAATTAAAAAATCACATTTAATATTAATGCAAAATACTGGCCTATACCTTTGACTAGGAGAGCAGAAAGATAATAGGAATTTGGATTCATTTTAGAAAGCTGTTATGATATTACAAGCTCTTTTATTATATTCACTATATTAATAGTGTGGTAGGTTTTGTAGACTGCCTCTCTCAATAGCCATTTAAGCCCTCTTTGGGGTGTGCTTTCCTTGTAACTTCAGAGGCTGGGAGTCTAAAATCTGCACTTCTCAGGCACACCTGAGTCTATGAACCAAGGTGTGATTTTGGTTCCACCAATCAGGCATGCAAATGAGATTCTGAGGCCTGAATTTGGAACTGGGTTAAGCAAGAAGAGAGGCAGGGAATGGGGATCTGCTTTGTGATTTGGTTTGAAGTAGAACTTTGTGGACCCAAGAGCTACCAGCTTCCTGATTCAAATTTAGTTGAATGGCACTGGGAGCTGCTTTCCAGCTGAGGGCAGCAAGTATGATACAAAAGGGCCTTACTTGGAATCTCAACCCCGAGCCAGAAACTCTAGCTCTTTAAAAGATTTTGAAAGCCATGAAATATCTCCTGTGAAATCCTTGTCTGCTTAAACTAGCTAGAGTGGTATCTGTCAGCTACAAATGATAAATAGGTCAAAGGAAAAAGAACACAGGGCCAGGCTTCCCGACATCAAAGAGAATGAAAAAATCCAACTATCTTGACTGCTGTTAAAATTTCTTGAAATTGTAATATAGATGGATACTTCCTTAAAGAAACAAAACATATGTCTTTAAAACAAATTGGTAGTATGCTTACTGAATGAACACTAAAAGCATTCTCATTAACGTATAAGGTTGGCCATCTTTGTTATACTTTTTTTTTCTTCACTAAAATTTTTAAGTCATTTTTTCTGGAAGTACTAGCCAACACAATTAGAGAAGTGAAAGGAGAAAAGTGCATAAAAATTAAACAGAAGAGGGGCGCCTGGGTGGCTCTGTGGGTTAAAGCCTCTGCCTTCAGCTCAGGTCATTATCTCGGGGTCCTGGGATAGAGCCCCACATCGGACTCTCTGCTCAGCAGGGAGACTCCTTCCCCCCCCCCCCCGCCTCTCTGCCTACTTGTGATCTCTCTCTCTCTGTCAAATAAATAAATAAAATCTGAAACAGGATGGGATGGGGAAGGAGACAAACCATAAGAGACTCCTAAACTCACAAAACGAACTAAGGGTAGCTGGGAGGTGGGGGGGTGGTAGGGACAGCGTTGGCTGGGTTATGGACATTGGGGAGGGTATGCGCTATGGTAAGTGCTGTGAAATGTGTAAACCTGACGATTCACAGACATGTACCCTGGGGCAAATAATACATTATATGTTAATAAAAAAATAAATTAAAAAGTAAATAAATAAATAAGTAGATAAGAATCTTTTAAAAAAATTAAACAGAAGAAATAAAATTTTTATTTTCATAACTAGAAAATCCAAAAGGGTCAACTAAAGTTATTAGAAAAAGATTATCTAGTTATTAAATTAATATAAAGAAGTACAGGGGCACCTGGGTGCTCAGTGGGTTAAGCCTCTGCCTATGGCTCAGGTCATGATCTCAGGGTCCTGGATAGAGCCCCGCATCAGGCTCTCTGCTCAGCCTCCCCCTCTCTCGCTGCCTGCCGCTCTGCCTACTTGTGATCTTTCCCTCTGTCAAATAAATAAATAAAATCTTTAAAAAAAAAAAAAAGTACAGATTTTCTGTTTACAAATAATGACACAGAAAAAATGGGGAGAAATCCCATTTATAAGCCACCAAAACCAAAAGAAAATAAACAGAACCTAGAAATAAACCTAACAAGCAATATGTCAGTTCTATATGCAGGTAACTCTAAGACTCAGATATAAAATACTTGGATAGACAGTTTCTTTAAAATATATATATACATTATATTTATATATTAAAATATATATTATTATGTATAACAAAATATAATTATATATTAATATTACATTACATTACATTAAATATATAATTATATATTTATGTTTATATATTTTTATAATTTATATATGATTATATATTATATATAATCATTTATATATGATTATAATTATAATAAATATAATTTTATACACACACACACACACACACACACACACACATAAGCAACCTGGGCTGAGGGCAATCAGAGTCCCAGCATTCTGGGCCTGCCACACTTAGGGTAGAGCCTCCATTCCACGCATGGAGAGGGAATGAAAGAAAAGAACCTCTTGGTTACATTTTTTTCAGAATTTTGCCTCTTCAACTTGGTGTCAGAGGGAATGAAAAATGCTGGTGGCCTGCTCCTCCAGGAGACATACCGCATCCCTTCGTTGGAGCTGAAAACACCTAGAGCCTCATCTATTTGGTCACACCCACCTGGAGGGGCGTGAGCATAAAAGCATTAGGTCATGGCTCAAGTGCCACAGACACTCTTTTTCCTACGCTTTGGCACAATTTTTGTCAAATAAATATTTATTTGCTGTATTTGCTTAGGACAATTTTGAGAGATTTTAGTTGGTTGTTTTTTTAATTTTTAACAATTATAATTGTTTCCCTGGGGACAGATCACAGGGTTCCTAATGCCACCATTCAGGAAGTGGAACTCTACTAGTTTACTTTTAAAAAGGATTTTTAAAAATATTTTAAAGAAGATAACAACCAGAGTGTCTGGGTGGCTCCACTGGTTGTCACCTGACTCTTGATTTGGCTCAGGTCATGATCTCAGGGTCCTGAGATCGGCCCACATTGGGCTCTGTGATGGGTGTCAAGCCTGCTTAGGATTCTCTCTCTCCCTCTCCCTCCGTTCCTTCTCACCACCCCCTCCCTCTTTAATAAATAAATAAGATAACAACCCTTTACTTTTAATTTGGCTATGCTATCTGTTGCATCTGAATCTCAGAATGTTACATTTAGGAGGAACTTTTGCAATCATCTGTTACAGTTACCTCATTTTAATAGATAAAAGACTTTGCTAAGGTTCACATAGGTACTCAATGCCAGAAGGAATACAGGATCTGTTGACACTTGACTTATACATTTTTAATGTCAACTTGAGGAGGAAGTCTTTATATAACCTGCTTTCTAAGCCCAGGCAGGAAAGAACAGTATTATCATTGCCTTCTTTACATGTGTATCATACCTTCACCATGTGCAGCACCTTTTGTTTCTTCACACAGTGTTATGTGCTATAAAGACAAGAAACCAAGGAGTGTCCAGATGAGCATGAGAATGAGTAGAAGGTGGTGGGGGCCACTGCTGCTGACATTTTTGTCAGCAGCATATCTGATATTTTTTGAATGGTCATTTTAGACAGATGAGGTAGTAGTCCTTTCCTATTAAGGACATGAAGGAAATTATGTTAGCCACTATTTTTAGCCTTTTTTTTTTAACCAATTTCAGTCATGTGCCATGTTTTCTACAATCCATGTCTACTTAGTGATTTCAACATATTTTGAACTAAAAATCTTTTTTGATCCTCAAAAGAATCCTAGGTTTGACTGGTAGCATGAGGGTAGTTATAAATACAAGCATGATTGATATGCTGGGGATTTAAATGTACCTATAACTGAGTGTTAATTGTTAAAGATAGTAAGTAGTATCACTTATAGGAGTTAATTTGCTGGCTGCAGATAAATATATATTTTAAGAACTTACCAAACTTCCAACGATTTCATCAGCACACTCTTAGTGGTCTGATATATACTTTCCCATTGCTATCTCTGAGCTAAAAGAACACAAGCATATGCCTACAGATGAAAAAAAGCCGTAAAACCTTCCCATCCTCCAAATCTCTGCCTCCCTCAGCCAGGCAAAATGCCCAGATGCCTGACTTTGAGGTCAAGTTGCAACACATATTTATGTAAAATATCTCCTTGAGGCTAGTAGTTTTAATATAATATTTCCAGTTTTGAATTACTGCTGAGTTTGGTTTTATTTGATCCTTTATGCAGTATTTGAAAAATACAATCAAGAAGCAACTAAAATGTAATATAAAAGCGGTAGAATGGGATGAGATAAAATAATGACAAAGTACATTTAAAGGAAATGCATTATATGAAGAGAAAATTGGAAATAAAAATATAAAAACATGAGGGAGAAATGATTAAAAGCAAAGCAGACAACAGAAGTGAGAAAAACTGGAAAGGATGGGAAAGCCAATAAAATAATTGGATGGATGTAAACCTGTAAATAGTATAGTTTCAACTGCTTAATTGTACACTTCCCTGTGCTCACATTTCTACTCCTGTGAATCATCATTGCCACTGTTATTTTTGTCTGTTTCTTTTTGGCTAGAACATAAAGACTTGAAGGATATAAGCAACAAAGAATGCCTTCTGGATAACTTTGTGTTATCATTCCAAACTTCAAAATAACATCCAATGCTGATTGAAAGCAAAAACTTCTGTAGATAAATAAATGATGTAACGTGTTTAGTATTAGGCTACATATTAAGCACATAGGAAGAAATTTTCTTTATAAAATATTTAGGTTGGAGTAATTGCCTCTTTCTCCCTGAACCAATTCTGAATTATGTCAAGGCATGGATTTGTTCTTGAATCAAAGGACTATCTTTGGACAGTAAAGTGTAAATACTAATAAAATCTAGCTAGATGCCTGAAAGACTCACTTGTAAACAAAATGCAGGGTAACTGTGGCATGATCTGAGATTTCTTTTTGCATCTAAGAAAATTTTCCTGCAGAGTTATAAGAATAATGATGTTCTTGCTGCATCTTCCAGATTAAGAGGTCTCTGGATATGTGAAAAGCTCAACTGAACTATTTTCCCAAAATGTCTCCTGTTAACAGGTCAACAAAGTTTGGTAATCCGGTTTTCCTATCTATAACAAATTAAGAGGACACAAACGAGAAAGCAGGAGATAACACCTCAAAATAGATACAACTGTTCAGGAATAAGTGACAGGTGACAATGAGAGATGTGAGAGAAGAGTCTCTCAGAGACTAAACATGGGGTCAAATTAAAAAAAAAAAGTATGGAACTCTGGGCACAGTGAAAGACAGCTAATTACTTTATAGATAGATGATAGAGATGATAGATGAATGAATAGATAGGAGAAGGAAGGAAGGAAGGAAGGAAGGAAGGAAGGAAGGAAGGAAGGAAGGAAGGAAGGAAGGAAGGAAGGAGAGGGAGGGAGGGAAGAAAGGGGGATGGAGGAAAGGAGGGAGGGAGCAAAGGAGGGAGGAAGGAAGGGGAAGGGAAGAGAAGAGAAAGGAGGAAGGAGGGACCGAGGGAGGGAAAGAACAAGGGTGAGAGGAAGTAGCCTCTGGAAACAGGTTTGCATCCCCGTAGAATAAAGAAGTTCAAGTAGTTCTCCATGGGGAGACTGGCTTATCAACTCTATAACTACCTTTGCTGCTTCAAATCCTAAACTATTGCCTATAGCTTCAATATCTTCCAAATTTTAAACTGGAAGATTTAATTTTGTTAATCCTAAACTTGCATAATGGAGATTTGAGAAGCCAACTTAATTTTTTAGTTCCGTTCTTAGCTTTCCATGAGGATTTAGTCTTATGTTCCACTTGGCCTGTGTTCAGGATCTAGATCCTCTGAGACCCTGCCTGATTCTTTAGTTTTTCCTGGGTGTTTGATCCCTCTCTGTGGCTGAATCTCTATTTTTCTGGACAGAACTCCTTGCTGCCACAGTCTCATCTACTTGGATTTCAAACTACCGCCACCTGCCAGGTTAGCTTGATGTGGCTTCTGTATCATTAGCAGGCTGTTTACTGTGGCTCATCACTGATTCCCACTGTCCCCTTGCTCAACCTTCTCCCACTACTAGCAACAATACTCATTGTACTGCAAGAGGTCTGCCAGACCTTAGACCTCTGGCCATCCCGTCCTGCCATCACCCCAGCCTGGATTATAACACACTGAAACATGGAGAAGAGCTCAAGATATGTTCTTTTCCAGTTTTTAGAAGTCAAGGAAAGTAGAAAGCTTTGTCATGAGCTGTCATTAACAAATATTAGAGAAAAGGTAAAGATCCTCAGTGAGTGCATTTCCAGATGTCTAGAAAAAACATTCATGCAGAAAAATTCATTTTTTAACAATGTAAGTACAAGTAAATAGATATAATTTATCATTATTCCATTGGGCTCAAATATATTTAAGATAAGCACTTAAAGTATCACTTTCATTTAAGTATAGTGCTAGGTACAGGGACATTAAAGCTCAAGGGCTCTGGCCTGAGCAGGGAGCTAGGGAGGAGTTGTTTCTGCTTATAGAAATGGGAAGAATATTACCTGAAGCAAAAAGTCTCACTGTTCATATTATCTCTTGTACCTAACCCAACATTTATGTGAAAGACAGAGGTTTATACCCTAAATCACCCAGTCTAAATACTTCTCCATATTAAGCATTTCTCTTTTCTGTGTTTTCACAAAGTCCTCACAGGAGAAGCCCAGCAAACAATCAGGTCATCCTGCCACTAATAGCTACCCCATTAGGCTGTGCTCAGGTTTAAAGGATTTGACAAAACCTTCCTGGTAACTGCACCCCTGAGGCTGCCCAAACGGGTCTATACCCTGCACAGTAGCCTACTTCAAGTTCCAAGCACCTTTCTATGGTTAGAGCAATGTGCCTTGTCAAGAAATTAGCAACAGAAAAAAGCCAGTAATCCTATCTGTCCCTTCTGCATTGCTCTCCATTCTAATGTGCAAAATAGCACACTCCTCAGTGAAGAAAAATAATTCAAACATGTTTTATGATGAAATCTTTTACTGAGAGTAAAATTCATTACAAAGCCACTACTAGAATATCAAGAAATTTTGCCCATATTTGGAAAGAAATGTATCAAAGAAAAATTCGTCCCATTTTTTTTTTTTTTTGGTTTATATTGGTCATCTTTATCTTATTGCTCTATTCACCTGATTGGAGGGTCACCAATAAATATCAATTTTGTTCCGAGGTAGCACTATGACTGAGAAAATTGAGGAGTAAGGTCCATATCATATGATCAAGGCAACCATTTATCAAAAACATTCTGACAGAGAAAAGAAAGTGAACTATTTTGTGCTATTAATCATGGCATCAAGTATAAATAAAATCAGGGTCAATGCCGTTATTCTCGCATTGCTCTCAAAGGGAAAAACCAAGTGAATTAAACAGCCTAAACTGATCATATTAAATGCAGTGATGCAGGCAAATATTCTCCATGTCTCATAAATAAGTTTTACAAATTGTTAAACACTTTCCTTTGAGCTGATCCTCATGAGTATTAATTTACTATATGTTTTAACTTGCTTCCTTGTGTCCTTATGTCATAGTAATAAGATGCTTAAACACCAGAGGCAGAATATGAAACACCAACCAAACTGCTATGTCTTTCACTGATGAGACACAGAATTATCAGTCGATCAACTAATGAGTTGATAGAGTCCATGTGGCCTTGATGCCAGTCACCATGACATAATAGGAA
>CM053604.1:80109688-80159583 GCA_028646535.1 Procyon lotor
TATGTTCCACAAATAAGTGAAACCATATGATAATTGACTTTCTCTGCTTGACTTATTTTACTTACCTAAGGATTTATTTAACAGTCCCTTTGGGGAGATGGGAATTCAGCTTTTGCATTACTACCACCATTTCTTAATAAAAGAAATTTTAAATGTATCATTTAATCATGAAATACACCTTGAGAAGACCCAATTACTATGAAGCAAAATAACACTTTCGGATTGAAAAACGTTATTATACACTTTAATAAGAAAGAGTTGAAAAAGAAAAAATAATTAAATGATACATTAAAATCTCTTCCTATTGATTTCTTCTTTACATTTTCTGACCAATTCTCTATAAATAACGGTAACTTCATGGTAAAGAAACTTTAATTTAAACGCCAAGTGCAAAAGGACAGGATTTGGCTGACATATGTAAATAAAAAAGACTATAGGGAAAGTGAGATTTCATTGCAGGTGACATGATTGTGGAAAGATATGCTGAGCAAGCACCTCAGCAGAACAAGCAATTTGGGGCAATGCCATAAGCTTCAGGCATTTCAGAAAAAATGCACTGAAAATGTAATTGAGAACAGCTTGGGTAATTAGACCCCCAAAATGGCATCAATCTTTAGGACTGCAAAGGCAGAGGAAAACAAATTGGCAATCAATAAGAAAAGGAGATAATGCAAAAAACAACAACACACGCATATAAGGAGGCACACCTTGCTTTAACTTCTGGGTAAACAGCATTATAAAAGTCTGCTTTTTAAGTTAAATGTACACAGATGTAGATTTAGGTAAGATGTAGATTCATACACATTTGTGTGCTCCTTATGTGCGTGTATGCAAATGAAGCAGATTTCTAGCACAACATAAGCAGTCTTAAAAGCAAAGTGTTGTTCTGCAGCCCTCAAAATTTTATAAAGATATTCTAAAGGATTATCTCCTCTATACCAGAAGTTGCGATGGGGAATCAGGGCAAAAAGACTTATAGTGTAAGAACTTGTGGTCAGCCGCTGGCTAGCTGCTAGAGGGATCTGTCGAGCCCAGACTCGTGACCCCTGCCCGAATGGGCGGAAAGCAGGCGCTGGAGAATGGGCTTGTGCCTGGACTCGTGACCCCTGCCCGTAAGGGCAGAAAGCGGGCGCTGGAGAATGGGCTCCACAAAGGGCCTTGAGGCATGCTGGTCTGTGATTGACCTTATCTCCTTGAAGGACAAGCTGCGCAGATTGTCATTGATTATATCACTAAACTCTGAGGTATATGCATGTAAATCAGTCTTTCTAATTTAGAATTTAAATTTAGAATTTAGAGTAGATGATTACCCTGATTTCCTGGGGCCTGTGATAAAGGGAAGTTTGTATTGATATGATAACAAATTCCTAGAGGTACAATGTGTGCTACGTGACTCCTGAACTTGTTTTTCCGCTATATAAGAAGGTGCACTCTTGAATAAAGCTGAACACAATCTGGACATCATCCTTTGTGTTCCTCCCGCCCCCATACTTTGTCTCTTTGTCTCTTTTTTTTCCTCATTCCCTTACCCTCAGCCCTGGTTCGAGATTGTCGTGCAGGCTGCGGCAAGAACTCTTCCAAAAGAAAAGAAGACATCCTTGTTAGTAGTTCTTTTCCCTCTAATTAATGAAGTCTTGTTAAAGCCAAAGCAAAGAGAAAAGTGAAATTGTTATTGTTTTAAAAAATAACATGGAAGCTATTAAATGCAAAAAAAACAATCAACAGAAGGAAGACTCCATAAAAGTGGTGCTTTCATCTAGTTTGCATAAATGGCACCTAGTTTAGAGACTAAATAACTCCCAGTTTCTATTTCAGAAAATTATCAATCCACAGATATAATTATATAATCTAAAGGCTTGTCAAACAGACTATTTGAGAATATGACGTCTTTGACTATACTTTCCACTTGACATTTCCCACTGATTATTGTTATATTGCCTTTCTCAGACATGGGTATATTTGAACAACACTTAAAAGTCAGATTCTAAAGGTGGCCTTACCCAGGGCTAAGCACATGGTGTAATAACAGTCACTAGGGCAGCCCAATAAATAAATGATACACTTCTCTAAAACTAGAGGTAGCATAAATTAATGAAATTGTCATTCCTCCCTTTTTCAAGTGCAAGATTATCTACACCATCTATTCTACCAATTCACTCATTCAAAAACTATGGAACTCTTACTATGTTTCAGGTATTATGATAAGTTCAGGGGAGAGAAAAGGTCAGGATCCTCAGTGAGTGCATTTCCAGATGTCTAGAAAAAACATTCACGCAGAAAAATTCATTTTTTAACAATGTAAGTACAAGTAAATAGATATATTTTATTATTATTCCATTTGGCACAAATATATTTGAAAATCTTTTCTATTTTTCTATAGAATTTTTCTTTTCTATAGAATATTCTATAAATATTTTCTATATTTTCTAATATTTTCTATATTTTCTATAGAATAGTCTATAAATATTTTCTATATTTGTATAAAAATAACTATGAGGAAAAGGAAAGAAGGAAGGAAGGAAGAAAGGAAAGAAGGATTGAAGGGAGGGAGGAAGGAAAAGAAGAAAGGAATTTTAGATAACCCAGAATTAAAATTCTAGATGATACTAACATTACTGAAGTAAGAGGTGTAGTTCAAGGTCTCTAGGAGCATGCCAAGCAGATTTAACATTCCTGTTTTCCTAGATGCAGATATAAATATAAATGTAACAGTAACAAAGAAAAAAAGAAGAAAAGAAATTTTGTAGGAGACAAGCTGAAATGAAAACTAAACAAGTCAGAAATAAGTCCAAAATACCTGCAATCACAATCAAAATAAATAAATGGACTAAACTTACCAGTTACAAAATAGGAACTGTTAGATCGTTTTTAAAACCCCAGCTACAGCTCAGTTAGAAGAGACTCAAGTGACACTTAAGGACAAAAAAGCTAAAAGTAAGAAATACGATGGTAGGTACATACAATTCAAAACAAAGCTGGTATAATTGTTTTGTTTTCTGACAAATTCAACTTTAAGGGAAAAACTGATATTATAGATGGGATTGCTTCATGAAAATTAAAAGTCCAGTTTATTAAAAAATTGTAATAACTACAAGCATACTATACCCAATAAAGGTCTCGGAATTTATAAAATCAAAATTAATAGACTTATTAGGAAAAATTGGCAAATTTGCTAATCAGAGGACAAGACTAAAACAGAGCTCTTTAAAGGAAAAATTGATACATCAGGATTATGGAATAGGTATCATATAGATAACATTATTTAGACAAAGACAACATAATTAAGTTGGAAGTTACTAAAAGTGCAAATAAAAAAGTCCACATATTTGGAAATGAGAAGAGCATACTTTCTAAGTAACTTTTCCTTCAAAAATAATATAATGAAAACTGCATTATCATGAAAAGATTTTATGGCAAAATTTGAAGCCACAGCAAAAACAGTAATTAAAGGGAAATTAAAAACCTCAAATAATTACAAAATAAACTAACAAATGCCAATAATTAATTAACTAAACATACAAAGTAGATAGAAAAAGTAATAAAGGTAAAAGCAAATATTAGTGAAACAGAGAGCAAAATGAGTCTCAAAAGTCAAATGTTGTTTGTTCAAAAAGATAAAGTATAAACCTCTAACTAAATTGATAAAGGAGAAAAGAAAAGATATATATAAATAATAACATTTTGAATAATATGGAGAAGATACTAGAAATCAAAGAGATATTAAAGACTCAATAAAAATATCAATAAATATACAAGATTAATTTTAAAATTCTTTAAAAATGTTACTTATCAAAACTGAGTCCAAAAGAATAGAAAAATGATGTTTTCATTATTGAAACCATAGCTTAAAATCATCCTATAAGAAAATAATAGTCTCAAATGACTTATAAGTGAGTTCTACCAAATTTTCATGAAGCAGATCATTACAATCCAGTAGAAACTCTTCTAAACAACGGAAAAAGAGAATATATCTCAAACCTGTAAAATCTTAATGCGAGACTTAAGAAAATTAAAGGTTCTTCTCATGAAAACAAAAGATGAAAAAACCTAAATCAAGCAGCATATTTGAGATACATGTATGAAAATTACACATGAAGAGGTAGGATTTATTCCAGTAATATAAGAATAGGCTAATATTAGGATGGGTTAACATTTAATATGTAAATATCTAACATCTAAATAATACATAATAATGTATAGGACTTAATATATAAATGTAATCACTGATTATCTCAATAGAAAAAAATTCATAGAAATGTAATAAATTTAATAAAATTTAGCATGAATTAATGATAAAACTGCCACCAAACTTGAAGAACAAAGCTGGAGGTATCACAATCCCAGATTTCAAGATACATGACAAAGCTATAGTAATCATGGCACTGGTACAAAAATAGACACATCGAACAATGTGACAGAATAGAGAGCCCATATGGCCAATCAATCTATAACAAAGGAGGCAAGAATATACAATGGGAAAAAGAATATCTTCAGTAATTAATGTTGGACATGTACATGCAAAAGAATGAAACTGGACCACTTTCTTACACTATGCACAAAAATAAACTCAAAATAGAATAAAGGCCTAAAAGTGAAACCTGAAACCATAAAATTCCTCAAAGGAAATATAGGTTGTAATCTATTAGACATTGGTCTTAGCAACCTATTTATGGAAATGTTCCCTCAGGCAAGGAAAAAAAAAGCAAAAATAAGTTATTGGGACTACACCAAAATAAAAAGCCTTCACACAGCAAAGGATACTATTAACAAAACAAAAAGGCACCTAGTGAATGGGAGAGGATATTTGCAAATGATATATCTGATAAGGAGTAAATACCCAAAATATATAAAGAACTTATACAACTCAACCCCAAAAACATCCAATTAAAACTGAGCAGAAAATTTGAATAGACATTTTCCAGAGAAGACAAAGAGATGAAAAGATATTCAACATCACTCAACACCAGGGAAATGCCAATTAAAATGAAATGTTATCTCATACCAGTCAGAATGGCTAAATATCAAAAAGATAAAAAATAACAAATATTGGTGAGAATGGAGAAAATGGAACATTTGTGCATTATTGGTGGGAATGTAAATTGGTGCAGTCCTTTGAAAAATAGAATGAAGGTTCTTCAAGATATTAAAAATAGAGATACCCTATGATCTAATAATTCCACTACGGGGTATCTAATCCTCAAAATGAAAAGACTAATTTGAAAAGATATATGCACCCCTATGTTTATTGCAGTATTATGTACAATAGCTAAAATATGGAAGCAACCCAACTGCCCATTGATAGATGAATGAAAAGAAGATGTGGTATATGTATACAATGGAATATTACTCAGCCATAAAAATAATTGAAATCTTGCCATTTGTGACAACATGGATGGACCTAGAGGGTATTATGCTAAGAGAAATACCCCAGATAGAGAACGACAAGTACCATATGATTTCACTTATATGTGGAATCTAAAAGCAAAATATATAAACAAATAAATAAAAAACAGACTCTTATATACAGAGAACAAACTGGTGGTTGCCAGAGGGGAGGTGGATGGAGGGACGGGCAAAATAGGTGACAGGTATTAAGAGGTACAAACTTCCAGTTATGAAATAAATAAATCAAGGAAATGAAAAGAATAGCAAAGGGAATATAGTCACAAAAATGTAAAAACCTTATATGCTGACAGATTGTAACTATCCTTATCATGGTGAGCACTGAGTAATGTATATAATTACCAAATCACTATGTTGTATACCTGAAACTAACATAACATTGAACGTGAACTATACTTCAATGATAAACATTTTTTAACTTAAAATTTAAAAACTAAAAAATAAGATTACCTGTCTTAGAAAGAAATTAATTAAAAAATAAAACTACATACAGAGACAATTTTGATTCAGAAGATCTAAAATTAACGACAGCTTACTCTCTCATAGGACCATAAATAACCTTGCTATTAAAACAGTGGTCCACAAACTAGGATATACAGTATCATCATCACCTAGGAGGTTTTAAGATTTTCAGACTCTCTGGGACCACCAGGACCTGTATTTGGACTAGAATTCCAGGTGATTCACAAGCACATTGCAGTTAGAGAAGTATTGATTTAGAATACATTTTCTCACCTTCTCACTGTTGACATTTGGGGCCAGATAGTTATTTGTGTTGAGTGCCATTCAGTGCATTATAAAAAAAGAAAAAAGGAAAACAAAAAAGAAAGAAAAGAAAACTTGGTGAACTGGAGTTTACTCAAAGGGAGAAACACCTCAATAAATGCAAGTTATTGTCAGTCTTATACATCTCTAGTTTGATAGTAGGTTCATAAGTGTTAACTATATTACTAAAAATAAAATTTTAAATGTAACCATGCATGGCTCAGTGCTGACAGTAGTGTACCACAAATCAATGTTTATTATTAAACTAATTCTGAATACCTGATACATACATTTTTGATCCAATGTACTTTCCACTGAACTTTTTCAGTGAGAAAGCGGGGTAGGGATGGGAGAGAGATGTTCTTCAAAACAGATAATAGAAACAAAAGTAAATACAAGGAGCTTCTTAATCACTGACATTAGATTCTAGAATCAAAATCTATTTATGTCAAATGTTCAATATAGTAAGATGTACTCAATAGATATATATTTAGTGGTATATTTACATTTTCTAATAGCTCTGGACTTCACTGAATTCAACCACAATCTAAAAATGGGAGAACTTTACCATGTGACATGACAGGTTATTTCCTAATGAAAGGCAAACCTACATTATTTAACATACTTTGTTATTTTTTTTTAAAGATTTTATTTATTTATTTGACAGAGAGGAGAGAGATCACAAGTAGGCAGAGGCAGGCAGAGAGAGAGGAGGAAGCAGGCTCCCCGCTGAGCAGAGAGCCGGATGCAGGGCTTGATCCCACAACCCAGAGATCCTGACCTGAGCTGAAGACAGAGGCTTTAATGCACTGAGCCGCCCAGGTGCCCTGATTTAACACACTTTGTAAAGAGCCTAGCACTAAGCCCTTATGGTGGCACTTAAAAAGATATTTTGTTATTTATGCCTTCAATAAATGGAACTCTAATCATATTCTCAAGCTGTAACAAAATGACATCCTGGCAAAGAAAAAAACTCTTACCAAGTCTTTTTCTTTTCCTTCTTAAGGAATCATATTTTACACAAATCCTACTGAAAATGCAGTCTCCTTAGCTGTCAAGATTTTTCTATGCATAAAAGCCTGTCTTTGTTTTAAGCCTGAAACAAACCCTTGTGCTCACTGTAACTAGATTCCAACCATAAATTTCTCCATAATTGACTTCCTGTAAGGACTACCTATTAAAGCTGATGGATCTTATCCTAAATCTGGATTATATATTCACTAGAAATGACTACATCATTTTGCTGATTATTTTGAATTGGTTAGAGGACAAATTAAATCAGAAGCAGAGAAAAACATTTTTTTAAATGTGAAATAAAACATTTGCTCTAAAGACTTTCTTCAGAAAAATATGCCTATACTAGATTTTCTTTATTAAAATTCTAAATATGACCATTTCTGACCTTCTGTCCTTTTTCTGATATGAAAAATTAAATTTTATTTACCATAGCAGCCATTTATTTCATCAGGATTTCTGAATAGCTGACAGTCTAAAGTTCAGGTTTGTATAAGAAAGAGAAAGAATTCCCAATACCAAAAGGGAGAAGGCAATGGAAAGATTTCTTTAAACACTTTAATGTTTTACTGATTGAATATTACTAATTGTAATCTGTTTCATTCTGCATTCAATATAACTTGAGTAGTATCATAGGTGCATTTGTAGCCTAGGATTTAGAGAATATTTTATCATATTGGGTTTGTTGGCTAAAGAAATCTCGTAAACAACAGTCCATGGCATTCTTATAGTTTGACCATGCTGACCAATCAGGGTATTCTCAAAATCTTTAAAAGAATGAAAATATTTTTTCAAGTTACAGTGTAAATCAAAGTTTTTCTAAGATGTAGTAAATTAAAAAAAATAGACAAAAACTTCAGTTTTTCTTGCAGCTTTCCTTCCTGTTGATAGATAAGAGATTAGACAATGTGATCAAAAGTGCTTTAATTTAACATGATACTTAAATACTGCTAAGGTGAGCAGAGTACATCAGAATATTCCAAAACTAGACTCTATTTTTGAAAATGACATAGAACTTAACAGAGGATAGAGAATAATTTTTAGGAATGAAGGAAAAGTCTGCAAATTCAATTATCATGTGAAAAATATTAACAAAAGATATATAACTAAGATTATTGGGAGCCACAGACTTGAACATCATGCAGTTTATAAAATGAAATAAGCCAATATCATTTGAAATATAATGTTTGTTCATTAAAGCCTTTATTTTTTCTACATACATTGTTAGATTATGTTCTAATATAAGTATAAACTTAAATTATAAAAATTTTTACTATCTTGTTTATAAAATGTCACTTTTCAAAGAGTTAAAACACATGTTGCCTAATATAATGTGTAAAATTGCTTTGTTAGACAGTAGTTGAAGTCTCAAGAGTACATAAATTCAATGGATAGCTTAAGATCACACCACAATTTCTAGGACAGCTTCAAGAATGTAACAGTAGTAGTTTGGCACCAGGTTGATGGTACACACACTGTTTCATTCTAAAGGTTTTGGAGAACAGAAAAGTAAAATTATAACTAGATTAGCTTTGTTGACAATTCTTTCAGGAGCTTTGAGAATTCTCTCTTTAACAGTAATATTTTACATAGTATTCATAAGATTAAGGGCTAATTTTTAAAATATTCCTTTTGGAATTAGTATAGATTCACATAAAATTGCAAAGAAATATAGGAAGATCTTGTGCATACTTCACCCAGTTTCTCCCAATGTTAACATTGTGCATAGCTATAGCATAGTATCAAAATCAGGAAACTGATGTGTGTATAAATCATAAAATTTATTCATACTTCACCAGCTGAATATGCACTTGTGTATGTGTGTGTGGTGCATGTGTGTGTGGCTATCTAGAATTTTATCACATATGTACCTTCATATAACCACCACAACTTCCAGCACTTTAAATATGTTATCTCACTGACTTCTGTACTCCACAATTTCTGATTATAAAATAGCTGTTGATCTTACTGTTGATTATCCTACTGGAGATCATAGAGCTTCTTGCATATGTAGATTAATTTTGTCCATCAAATTTGGAAAACTGTTAACCATAATATTCAAATACTCTTTCTGCCTATTTTTCTCTCTTCTCCTTTTGGGACTCCCACTATATTTTTGTTGGTATGTTTGACGGTGTTTACATGTCTTTGAAGCCTCTGTTCCTTTTCTTTATTCATTTATCTTCCTGTTCTCCAGACTACATAATCCCAATTGCTTTATCTTCCAGTTTACTGATTTTTCCTTCTGCCTGCTCAAATCTTCGTTGAGCACCTCCAGTGACTTTTTCATTTCAGCTATACTTTCAACTCCACAATATTTATTTATTTTTTAACAATATATATTTACCTCCTTATCCATATTCTCTATTCGGGGAAATATTGTTCTCATACTTTCCTTTGGGTCTTTGATAGCTCCTTTATAGTTTTTGTCTAGTGAGATGAACATCTGGACTTCCTCAGGGACAGTTTATATTGACCACTTTTCTTTCCTATGTATGGGCCATACTTACTTGTTTCTTTGTATGCCTTGTAATATTTTTGATGGCAAAAAATAAACATTTTACATAAAAATGAGACAAATCTGGAAACAAGCTTCTTGGTTTTCAAGGCTATCAGAGAACTAAAGAGGGAGAGAAAAGGATGAAAATTGGGCAAAATAAAATGCCACTAATCTCATACCAAGGTTCACCTTTCTTGAATAAATTCCCCACAGATAGTTGTCAACTTTGTTAATTCTCAGAATTTGGAAAATTTTATGTTGATTTTTTTTTTCCAAGTGTCCCTTTTGCTTTTGTGGAGGAAGGGATTTGTAGAGGATTTCACTGTTATTCCCCAATCTCTTACCTCCAATACTAAAATTTTATTGAGGATTTTTACATATATGTTCCTAAGAGATATTGATTTGTAGGTGTGTGTGTGTGTGTGTGTGTGTGTATGCACGCAGGTGCATTCACATGTGCACATTATCTTTCATTATCAAGGCAATACCAGCCTTATAAAATTGGAAGTTAGGAAGTGTTTCCTCCACTTCTATTTTCTAGAAGATGTCACATAATATTTTTAACAATTCTTGAAATGTTTGCTAAAATTTTCCATTAAAACTATCTGGGCCTGGATATTTCTTGTCCATAGATTTAAATTATAAATTCAACATCTTTAATAGTTACAAGACTATTCAGGTTATCAATTCATCTTGGCTGAGTTTTGGTAGTTTGTGGTTTTTGAGGAATTGGTCAGTTTCTTCTAAATTGTCCAATTTATAAGCATAAAGTTATTTGTAATATCCTTATTAATGGCTATAGGATTTGTTCTGTTATCCTGTTTCATCCCTTACATTAGCTATTTGAGTTTTCTCTCTTCTTATATAAGCTTCTTAAATAAAACTTCCCAAGATTGTTCAATGTTATTGCAAAAAGTCTTAGCCTTCTGATATTTTTTGCATTTCATAACTGATATTTGTATCCATTTGCCTTGTTAATTACAGTGATCAGAAAGGACAGCAAAACATATTTTATTTTCTGGAAAAAACCATTGATTGTTGCCCTGGACTAGACTATGAGGTTAAGCTTCACAGTGCTAGAAATTCTGTAACCTATCTCCCTAGGTATTTATATTTCAAGGAGGAATGATGTTGAAAACTTAGAAAGATCTATAGGTCTGAGACAAATGGCTGCATCTTGTTTTGGTATTTTTTGTGTGTGTTTTTTTTTCACTATCTTGAATCTGTAGATTCAGATCTTCCACCAAATTTGGAAGTTTTCAGCCATTATTTAAATAGCTTTTAAGTTTCACACCCTTTTTTTCTCTCCATGTGAGAGTCTAGTGACACAAATATTATCTTTGTTATTATCTCTCAAGTTCCTGAGGCTTTTTTTTCTTTTTGGTGTTTTATCTTTATTGTTTAGACAAAGTAAATACTATTGATCTACATTCAAGTTTTCTGATTCTGTTCTCTTGTCATCCCCATTCACTACTACTAGTTGGATTCCACTACTGAACCCAACTAGTAAGATTTTTATATGGGTTATTGTATTTTTAATTCCATATTCTCTACTTGTTTCTTTTCTATAATTTAGATTCTGGTTTATAACTGAGATTTTTGGCTTATTTATTTGCATCCAGAGTATTTACAGCTGATAATTGAAGCATTTTTATGATAGTTGCTCTTTAAAATCCTTGTTAGATAATTCCAGTATCTGATTCATATTAGTATTAGTATCAATTGGCTGGGGTTTTTTTCTCATTCAAATTATTATTTTCTTGGCTATTGGTATGAAAAGTAATTTTTTATATTATATCACATTGTGATTGTTTTCTTAGGAAACTTTTGATTCTATTTAAACCTTCCATTTTAGGTTAGTGTCTATTTCTGTTGTCTTTAGTTCCAATGACAGTTTAGTTTTCTGTGACCTTATGTTATTCTGGTCTCTTTTCTTCTTCTTCTAAGAACCCTTCTTGTTAGGGTTCCCACTCAGTCCCTACTGTCACCATCTGCAGATGGAGAAGGCACATCCCTGAACCACCTGTTGTTACTGAACAACCTTTTGGGGAAGAGTCCAGAAACCTGCCTCTGTGTTTGGGTTTTCTTATGCCAGTGGATGAGGGCAGGGAGACATAGGGCTTCACTGTTTTCACCACCACTGCCACCAGACTGGAACACCCACCGATGCCCCAGTTATACAGCATGGACTGGGATGGTCTAGGCCTTTACTGCTCTGCTGCCAGAGGACTGAATTTGCCAGTAGCCTAATCTGTAGAGATATGATGACATCCCTCTATTAGACCTCTTTTGGACTTCCTCTCTCTCTCAGTTCTTTGGTCAGGAGGAGCAAGCTCTTCATGTTTGTCATTTGGTTGACTGGCTTTTGTCCATGCTTTTTGGTGATTCCACATTCTGTCTAGCACCCAGTCCAGTGGTATATGGGAAATAAAGGAAAAACCTAGAGAGATCACCACGTTGTCATTCCTTAAGTCACAAAGTCCCTAACCTGTCCATATTCTTCTTTCAAGCTTTCAAGTTGGAATTGTCATCCAAAGTATAACCTTGCCAGAGGCTGATGAAGTTACTAGTCTAAAATTATCGATTAAACCAATCACATCTAGGTTTTCCTATTTTATTGCTTAGCAACCACACATATTCATTTTGATATCTTTAAATATATTGCATTTGATTATCTTTATGACATCATTAATTATATCTGGTAGATTGCTGAAATATCTCTACTAACAAAATTAATCTCTTTTGTGGCCTGTTTTGTACTCTGTAGTGGTTACAGAGGGTATCAAAGAAGTGAACATGTATGTTACTAGATACAAACGTATATGTGTTTGCTTATATTTGATACCTACATCCAAAGTATTTCAAACTGAAGATGTAAAGAATGAAATACATTCAATGAATTACCTTTATCTCTAACTTAAGTATTCTTAATGTACAGCTGGTGTAGAATAAACTCAACATTTTTAACTTACCCAATGTGACCAATCTGCAAATACATATACATGCATAAAACCACTGCCACAAAGTATTGAATATTTCCATCAACTCCAAAGTTACCTCATGACTTTTGTAATTGCCCATTACTCCATAACAAAATTGTTTTGGCTACTCTGGGTCTTTTGCACTCCCAGGTGATTTTAGAATCAATTTGTCAACTTCTACCAAAACAAAAGAAAACAAAACAAAAGCTTATTAAGACTGAGTTGAATTTATGATTAATTTGGAAAGAACTGACATTGTGATAACTCTGGAGTCTTACATCTGTGGATGTGCATATCTGTCTATTTACTTAGATCTTTAAATCTCTCAGCAGTGCTTTCAATTTTATGTGTATATGTCTTTTAAATCATTTGTCAGATTTATCCATATCACAATATGATGCTATTATAAGTGGTATTCTTTATTTTAATTTCAAATTGTTCATTGCTAGTATACAGAAACACAACTGCTTTTTTATATATAAATATATAAACATATTTTATATTATATATTATATAGAGAGATATATATTATTTATATATATCTCATATTCTGCAATTGTTAAATTCACTTTTCAGTTCTATAGCTTTTTTAAAGATTCCATCACATTTTTCTATATAGACAATCACATCATTTATAAATACTAACATTTTTTCTCTTTCCGATCTGGATATCATTTATTTATTTTTCTTCCTTTATTGCATTTTCAAGAATTATCTAGTTCAATGTTAAACATAATAGTGAGAGTGGATATCCAATTTGTTCCTGATCTTAAGAAGAAAGTATTTAGTTGTTCCCCCAATAAATATGATGTTAACTGTAGGTTTTTCATAAATGCTCCTTATCAAACTAGGCAAATTCCTTCCTATTCCTACAATGTTGAGAGTTTATATTAAAATTGTATGTTAAATTAAGATGATCATGGGGTACCTGGGTGGTCTCAGCTGGTTAAGTGTTCAACCTGGTTTCAGCTCAGGTCATGATCTCTGGGTCACAAGATTGAGCCCCATGTGAGCTCTCCCTCTGCCCCTCCCCTCATTCATGCTCTCTCTCTAAAATAAATAAATAAAATCCTTAAAAAATAAAAAATAAAAATTAAGATGATTATATTTTTTCTAAGTTTGCTAATACGGTGAGTTTTGTCCCTACAATGCAAGACTGTTTACCATTAAAAACCATAAATGAAATTCATCATGTTACCAACTTAGAAAAAAAATAGCATATGATCATCTTAGTCCAACATACAATTTCCTTATTTCTAGATTTGATATGCTAAACTTTAGAGTACAATTTTTACATCTATGTTGAAGGAGATATTCATCTGTCTTTTTCTTTTCTTGTAATGTCTTTTTTTCTTATTGTGGTATCAGGGTAATTTGGCTTTACAGAATAAGCTGGGAAACATACCATCTTTTGCTCTTTCCTGGAAGAAATTGAGTAGAATTAGTAGTAGTGACTTCTTAAATGTTTAGCAAAATTCAGTAATGAAGCCACCCAGACCTGACATTTTCTTTTTGCCAAATTTTTAAATTGCAAATGCAATTTCTTTAATTGATACAGGGGAGCTCACATTATGCATTTCTTTTAGGTGAGCTTTGGAAGGTTGTCTGTCAATGAACTTATGCATTTCATCTGAGTTGCCAAACTTATTGATAAAATGTTGTCAAAACATTTTATCATTCTTTTGATAGCCACATGATCTGTAGTGATGACGTCCCCTCTCTCATTCCTCATATTGGTAAATTTTGTTTTCTCTTATTCCTGATCTGTCTGGAGGGAATTTACCAAGCTGATTTATTTTCTCAAAGAACCAACTTTTTATTTCATTATTTTTCTTTATTGTTTCCTGTTTTCCTATTTAGTAAATTTCTGCTCTGATTTGCATCCTTTTTTCTACTTTCTTTGGATTTAATTTGCTTTTTCCCCCCTAGTTTCTTAGAATGGAAACTGAGTTAGTGATTTGAGAAGTTTTTCTTTTCTAATGTAGGTGTTCAGTGTGCTGTTAATTTGCCAATAAACACTGTTTAAGACATTCCACAAACTTCATTTTGTTAGTTTGTATTTTCATACATTTTAATTTTCCTTCTGATTTCTCCTCTGATCCAAGAGTTATTTTATAAGTGTGTCATTTAGTTTCCAAATAGTTGGGGATGTTTCAGAGATATCTAGATTATCTGTTTCTAATTTAATTCTATTATGGTCAGAGAACACAAAAATGGGGGCCAAGGGACATGAAGGAAATGGAGAGTATGGGGTTTCTTTTTAAGTGTTCAAAATGTCCTAACAGTGACTGTGGTGATGGTTGCACAACTCTGTGAACACACTAAAACCCACTGAATTTGTACTTTAAATAGGTTAGTTGGAATTACAGCTCAATAAATCTTGGTTAAAAGTAACTGTATATTACATAAGCTCAATAATATTAATGCCCAAAGCAAAGGAATTAGTTTAGCCTCTTTAAGCAGACACATTTTCAAAAAAATAAAATATAGTGGAAATAGATTATGTATGTCTGTATAACTGAAATAAAATTCATAACCTGATCAGCAAAGCTATACCAATCACACTAAAATGAATTAGTCATTAAAACTGAAAGGTCCAGATTTTGATCATTATACATTTCAAAAATTTCTTTAGGTTATATTTTTTTCCCAAATATGTTTATTTTATTTTTTTCAGTGTTACAAGATTGTTTATACACCACACCAGTGTTCGATGCAATACGTGCCCTCCTCAATACCCACCACCAGGCTCGCCCAACCCCCACTCTCTCCCCTCCAAAACCTTCAGTTTGTTGCCCAGAGTCCACAGTCGCTCATGGCTCATTGCCTCCTCCGATTTTCCTCCATTCCCCCTTCCTTCCCTTCTCACAATGCCGTCCATGTTTTTCCTTACGCTCCACATGTAAGTGAGACCATAAGATAATTGGTTCTCTCCGCTTGACTTATTTCACTCAGCATAATCTCTTCCAGTCCCATCCATGTCGATACAAAAATATTCTTCCTTTCTAATGGATGCATAATACTCCATTGTACATATGGACCATATCTTCTTTATCCATTCATCTGTTGAAGGGCATTTTGGTTCTTTCCACAGTTTGGTGATTGTGGCCATTGCTGCTATGAACACTGGGGTACATGTGGCCCTTCTTTGTACTGCATCTGTTCTTTGGGGTAAATATCCAGTAGTAGGTTACATTAGCCAACTACAAATCTTAAGATTTTCTCCTTTTAAATAAATATTAATAGAATTCATATCTCCACATATGTTGGCTTGTTTATTGCCCGTATTTCCTATATTAATATAACCTCCATAAGAACAGTGATACCATTCACCATGTATTTCCAGGGCTAGGATGCTGCCTGGCCCAGAGTTGGCACTTAGTGAAGATGTGGTGAATGAATATCCAAATGACTGACTCAGAACCAAAAAAGATCTCAGAGAAAACTGATGGTGTGGAGGAAGTTATTAGTTCAAAATAGTACACAAAATGTCATGGCTAGAATGACAACTCACTTTCTGAGTGTTCTTTCCATCACATTTCACATTTTCACAAAGTAAAGCATGATTAAATGGAAAAGTCAAGAGATGAGGTAAAATTACCTCAGTTTCAGTCCCATTTTCAATATAGTGAACTCATTTAAATAATCATGGGCAAATTATCTTGGAAATTAAATTTCCTCACTTGAAACACTGAGATAATAACAACTTATCCGTAAGGCAATGGTTAGAATGAAATGAAACTATGAAAATAAACAGCTTGGAGGTGTAAAGCATTATGAAAAATTATGCATTGCCTCTATTCCCTCCTCTTCATTTTGCTTTTCCCCTAAAAAGTAATTAATAGCCCACTGAAAAAATTAGAATAAAATTAAGATTATCATGTTTGAGGGTACCCCAATGTATTTTTTGATTGCCTAGGAAATGCTATATACCTTCCTTGAATTTAAATACTAATTGACCTTATTTTTACGGGAATTACCCATAAAATCCAAAAATAGAAGGTTATTATTGGCCTTTCTTTTTGTCCATATGTTGAGTGCATGATCTTCTATAAAACTGGTTTATTAGAATAATATTTTATGAAATAATAATAGCAATCAGGAGAAATGAAACTTGATCACTGCAAATATTTTTCTTACTATAAAATTTAGATACACAATGAGAAAATTTATAGGAGAAGTAAATAAGGAAACATCTACATTCCATCCATATTCTATATGGACCTGATAGAAGTTTTTAACTTTCCCAAAATCAGTTTGAGTTAACATCCAGCAATTACTTCACTTTTTGAATAACTAATTAGGAACAATAATAGGAAACCTAAGTCCTTACTTTCCTTAAATCACCAGAAATGAAACCAGTAAAAAGTTAGCTTCAAAAAGTATTTAGGTGTTTCAGGTATTTTCAATCCTAAGCTGATTCAAACTATTTTTTTTTCCAAAAAAGTAAAGAAACATAATGTGAATTCTTATTTTTAAAAATGCCAATGAAACTGTGTGCCTCAATAAGTGATACAACAAATGATAAGCCTTATCTGAATTTGTTTTGGACCTAACTGATAATCATGCTGCAAAGCATTTTCAAAATGCTTATTTATAGCTTTCAGAGTTTATGATTCTCATTTGGAGGGCCTATATTTCAACCTTAATTTATTTACCTGGAATGGATCTGATGTTAGTTACAGTGTCTATAATTCACATGAAAATACTTCAGCATATATAGTATGATGATGATGATGTGTGTGTGTGTGTGTGTGTGTGTGTGTGTGTGTGTGTGTGTGTGTGTTGGGGAAGAAGGATGTTAGATTAAGCTATGCTCCTGGAGCCGTTAGCCATTCTAACCAGACATGTACAGTCTACTGAGCAACTAATAGCATTCAAATCCAAATACAGAGTCTAAAAATTTGAACATCAAAATAAATAGTGATAGTAAGAGATTATGTAACCCATAGAACAAAATAAGGGCCACAAATCCATACTTATAAAATTAAATATGAAATAAATAATTTAATAGGGAGAAGAAAATGTTCTTTCAGTAGAGAGAACAAAGGATTAGAAAATCATCATTTGGCAAATACCTTAGTAACAATTGTTTTCTGCAAAAATTAAAAATAGATGCTAAGATTAACAACTGAAATTTTGATAAGAAATAAGATATTTTTATGGCCTCAAATTATCTATTTTCAAGACACATATTAACTACAAAAGGAAAAATAGTAACTTTACAATGGAAAAACTGGACAGACACCACAAAATTGACCTCCTGATATAATGCATTGAAAAAGAAATAATTTCACAATATCAATATGCCAGAAGTGCATAATCTGAACCTAATCATAAGGACATATCAGACAACCATAAACTGAGGAGCACTCCACAAAATCAATCATTAGTACTCTCCAAAATGGCAAGATTATGAAAAACAAAGAAAGAAATAACCCAGATGAAAGGAAACTAAAATAAATACTGATTTTTTTCTTTTGTTATTAAGATTATTAGTAACACAATTGGTCAAATTTGAAGGATCTAGGTAAAGGAGAATCATGATAGTAAGTGTCAAATAATTATGCACATGTATTATAAAGACTGATAAGAAAATGTGGTAAGGGGTGCCTGGGAGGCTCAGTCGTTAAGCGTCTGCCTTCGGCCCAGGTCATGATCCCAGGGTTCTGGGATCGAGCCTCGCATCGGGCTCTCTGCTCGGCAGGAAGCCTGCTTCTCCCACTACCATTCCCTCTGCTTGTGTTCCCTCTCTCACTGTGTTTCTCTCTGTCAAATAAATAAAATCTTTAAAAAAAAAAAAAAAGAAAATGTGGTAAAATGTTAACATTTGGAGAATCTGGGCAATGGACATTAGGGATTCTTTATGCTATTTTTTCGGTTTTTATAAAGTCTGAAGTTATCAGAAAGTAAAAGTATATTTTAAAAGGAAAAATTCAGCCCAAGCATGGTCTATAATTTTTCTATCAGAAAGTCCACAGCACTATGTAGAGGATTGCTACAGGTCTTTCTGCTATTGTATCGTGGTTGGCACCAAACACAAGGTCAAGGGCATTTTTACTGGTAAAATTTGTGATGTTTTAAATGGACTGTGGAATGCTAGAAATGGGCTTGTACTGGTAAATGAAGGGTGTTAATATGAATCAGCAAAACAATTTTAGACCTGGCCTCCCTAGTGTGAGGAAAGGACAAAAACCAGTGAGATGTTCTCTACTATGTCTAAACAAGTCCTTGCTCATCCACAAACAGGATTTTGGCTGCCTGATGCTCAGCTATAAGGATAGAAGAACAATTTGAAGTCCTGGCTTTGACTTCTAGTAAGCTTTTCCTATAAACTGATTTTCGAATACCTAATAGAACAGAGAGCTGGTACTTATAGAACAGGTAAAGAAACTGTTTTTGTGCTTGCTTACCAATAAATGTTTAGTCACTGTGAGTGAGATTTAATTTGAGATTTACTTTTATTATAACCTGTAGCAATGGGAATAGCTAATCCTCATTCACCTCAAACCCCTTTGGTGGCTAACGTTTATCTACTGAAAAAAGCTTAAAATCATAGGCACCCAAATTGGCTTAGGACAGTTTGCAACAATGTTGAAGTCAGAATGAAAATCTCAGGGTATATTCCCCATCGTTCTCTACCTACAACTTTGCAGTGAGAGGAAAAGAAGCTGATTCCCAACTGCAAAATTACCAAATAAGATGCAAGAACAAAAGAAAGCTGAACTGGAGATTTTAAGGTTTAAGCTCACAGAGACTCCATATTTTCATAGGAAAATGGAAGAATTAAACATTTGTAGACAAAATGGAGTTATCTCCATTTTGAAAATATCTCCATTTTGAAAAGTTCAGCATTTCACTTTTCTACATGTTAGAAATTTCTACATGTTGTTTCACTTAAAATTTCATATCATAGAAGTGCTCATGAATGGGTTTACGTGTCTGAACACATATGCATGTATGTCCTCTTTTGTCTGAGGAATTTAGGTAGTTTTAAATTCTGTTTAACAAATAAATAATTATTACATGATATTTCATTCATTCATTCATTCAATAATTACTTATGGAGAACTTATGATGTGCCAGGGATTATTCAGGTATTTAGGATAAATCTATTATAAATCAAAAAGACAAATTCTAGCACTCGTGTGGTTACATTCTTTTTCACTAAATGAAATTTTCCAGACTGGAGGGGAAAGATGGTAGCAGAATAGAAGGACCCTAGGCCTACCTCAACCCATGAATACAACTATATAACTATCAAATCATCCTAAATACCTCAGATCGACCTGAAGACTGGCAGAACAAACTCTACAACTAAAGGCAACTAAAAGTAGAGAAGAGGCCACACCAAAGTAGGGAAGTACAGAGACGTGGTTTAAGACAGAAATGGATGTGGTCACTGAAGTCGCAGAGAAAGGCAAGAGACAGACTAGCACACAGAGGAGCCCACACAGGTAAGATGAATCCCCATAGCAACTAGTTTGGAAAGTGAGAGGGGCCAAATTTCATAAGTTCTTGCCACCAGTAGGGCTTACAGTCTAGAGTTTTAAAGATCAGTAGGTCTAGCTTAGAGAGAGCCTAGGGCATTGGGGCTGCTCTTAGAGAGAAGGCAGGCGAACAACCTACACACATACAGTGTGGCAACAGCAATATGAAAAGCATCTGTGACATGGTGGGGAGGTTATTTGCTCATCTTAAGCATGTCCCAGAGAGGCAGCCTTCATTAAGAGAGACCTATCCAGGAACAAAGGAACTGGCCTGTGCCATTTCCTTCCCCCACTTCCTCACCATAAGCACAGTGCCACCTGTGGGAACCAGGGTAGCACAGACACTGCTACTTTCTTACACCAAGCCTCCTCGCCCACACAGTGGTAGAATCGCCCTTCCCAGTCAAACTTGCCTCAGTCACAGTGTGGCAGATCTCCTCCCCAAGAAGACCAGCCCAAACCCTTACAAAAGCCCCATCTCCTGACCCGGGAGTTTCACAGAGCTTCAGTTCAGCAGTAGTAGTGACAGATTTCATTTCACAAGCAGACCAGAGCACACCTAATTAAAACTCAAAACATTCAGTCCAGGGACCAAAGACTGCTCACAACAGGCAAAGAGAGCCTCTACAGATAACTGGTCTGAAGGATAAAACAGCCAGGACACAAGAGCAGACCATGCATAGCACACATTGGAAACACTATCTGAAGCAACAGGCCCTGGGGAAAAGGGGACACAACATGGCAAGGCACTATAGGACCTCTTCTTTATAAGCCCATTACACTCAAGGACAGGAGATGTAGCTGACTTTCCTAACATAGAGAAATAAGCACAGAGACTTAGACAAAATGAGAAGACAAAGGAATTTGTCTTAAATGAAAGAAAAGGAAAAGGCCATGGCCAGAGATCTAAGAGAAAAAGACATAGGTAACATGCTCGATAAAGGACTGAAAGTAATGATCATAAAGATACTCACTGGACTTGAGAAAAGAGTGGAAAAAGTCAGTGAAAAGCTTAACACAGAGATAAGTAATGAGATAGCAAAGAAAGCATTCAATAAACAAAATGAGAAACACACTTGATAGAATGAACAGAAGGCTAGAAGAAGCAGAGGAATGAATTAATAACCTGGAAGACAGAGAAATGGAAAGTAATCAAGTAAAGAAAGAAAAAAGAACGATGCAAAATGAGAATAGACTTAGGGAACTCAGTGACTCCATAAAATGCCCATATTAGAAGGGTCCCAGAGAAAGAAGAGAGAGACAAGGGGACAGAAAATTTATTTGAAGAAATAGTAGTTAAAAACTTTCCTAACCTGGGGAAGGAAACACATATCCAGATCCAAGAGTCGTAGAGAACAGAACCCCCAAAAAAATCATGCAAACAGAAAATCAAAAAGAAAACAATGGCTTTGAATGACACATTGGACCAGATGGATTTAACAGATATACTTGGAACATTCCATCCTAAAACAGCAGAAATAATATTCTTTTTTTTTTTAAGATTTTATTTATTTGAGAGAAAGAATGAAAGAGAGAGAGAGCACATGAGAAGGGAGAGATCAGAAGGTGAAGCAAACTCGCCGCCGAGCAGGAAGCCCAATGCAGGTCTTGATCCTGGAACTCCAGGATCATGACCTGAGCCAATGGCAGTAGCCCAACCAACTGAGCCACCCAGGTGCCCCCAGAATGCACATTCTTTTCAAGTACCTAGAGAACATCCTCCAGAATAGATGACATATTAGACCACAAAACAATTCTTAACAAGTTCAAAAAGATCAAAGTCATACCATGTATCTTTTATGACCACAGAAAAATGCTATGAAACTAGAAATGAACTACAAGAAAAAATCTGGAAAGACTTACACATACATAGAGGTTAAATAACATTCTCCTAAACAAAGAAGGGGTTAACCACAAAATCAAAGAAATCCAAAACTACATAGAACAAATGAAAATGAAGACACAATGATCCAAAACCTCTGGGATGCAGCAAAATCTTCCCTAAGAGGGAAGTTCATAACAATACAGGCCTACCTCAAGAAGCAAGAAAATTCTCAAACAACCTAACCTTCATCTAAAAGATCCAGAAAAAGAAAAAAACAAAACAAAACAAAACCAGCAGAAGGAAGGAAGGAACAAAGATTAGAGCAAAGAGAAGTGATATAAAATTCCAAAAGGAGAAGAACAGATAAATGAAATCAGGAGCTGGTTCTTTGAAGACAAACAAAATTCATAAACTTCTAGTCAGACTCATCAAAAAAAAAAAAAAAAAAAAAAACAAAGAGAAAAGAATCAAATAAATAAAATTACAAATGAAAGAAAAGAAACAAAAACCAATACCACCTAAATACAAACAGTTCTAAGAAAATATTATGAAAACCTATATGCTAACAAATTGGACAAAATAGAGGAAATAGATAAATTCGTAAAAACATACAACCTCCCAAAACTGAAGCAGGAAAAAACATAAAGTTTGAATAGACTGATTACCAGCAAGGAGATTGAGTCAGTAGTCAAAAAACTCTAATACACAGAAGTTCAGGACCAGACAGTTTCCCAGGTGAATTCTACCGTACAGTTAAAGAAGAATTAATACCTATCCTTCTCAAACTTTTCCAAAAAATAGAAGAAGAATGAAAGCTTCCAAAATCATTCTATGAAACCAGAATTAGCTTGATACCAAAACCAGATAAAGACACCACTGAACGGGCACCTGGGTGGCTTAGTCGTTAAGCGTCTGCCTTCGGCTCAGGTCATGATCCCAGGGTCCTGGGATCAAGCCCCGCATCGGGCTCCCTGCTTGGCGGGAAGCCTGCTTCTCCCGCTACCATGCCCTTTGCTTGTGTTCCCTCTCTGACTGTGTTAAAAAAAAAAAAACACCACTGAAAAAAGAGAACTACAGGCCAATATCTCTGATGAACACAGATGCAAAAATCCTCAACAAAATACTAGCAAACAGAATCCAACAATAAATTTAAAAAATCACTCACCATGATGGAGTGAGATTTGTTCCCGGGATGCAAGGGTGGCTCAATATTCACAAATTAACCCACATGATACATCAAAACAGTAAGAGAAAGAAAAAAAAAACATGTGATCATTTCAGTAGACGTAGAAAAAACATTTGACAAAGTAAGTACAATATCCATTCAGAATAAAAGCCCTCAACAAAGTAGGTTTTGAGGGACTATACCTCAACATAATATAGGCCATATATGAAAAATCCACAGTGAACATCATACTCAATGGGGAGAAACCAAGAGCTTTTCCTATAAGGTGAGGAATAAGCATGCTTACTCTCACCATTGTCATTTACAATAGTACTGGAAGTCCTAGCCACAGTAATTAGACATCAAAAAGAAAGAAAACACATAAATATTGGCAAGGAGGAAGTAAAACTTTCACTATTTGCAGATGATGTGATATTATATATAGAAAACCTTAACGACTCCACCAAAAACCACTAAAACTAATAAACGAATTCATTGAAGTTGCAGGATACAAAATCAATGTGCAGAAATCTGTTGCACTTCTATATACTAATAATGAAATAGCAGAAACACAAATTTGGAAAATAACCCAATTTACAATTGTACCAAAAATAATAAAATACCTATGAATAAACCTAACCAAAGAGGTGAAAGACTTCTACTCTGAAAACTATAAACATCGACGAAAGAAACTGAAGACAACACAAAGCAATGCAAAGATATTCCATGTTCATGGATTGGAAGAATAAATATTATTAAAATGCCTATACTACCCAAAGCAATCTACAGATTTAATGAAATCCCTGGAGATAATACTAACAGAATTTTTCACAGAACTAGAAAAAACAATCCTAAAATTTATACGGAATCACAAAAGACCCTGAATTGCCAAAGCAATTTTGAAAAGAAAAGCAAAGCTGGAAATAAAACAATTTAGAATTCAAGTTATATTACAAAGCTGTAGTAATCAAAACAGTATGGTACTGGCACAAAAATAGATCAACAAAACAAAACAGAAAATGCAGAAATAAACATACAAGTATATGTCAATTAATCTTCAACAAAGCAATAAATAATATCCAATGAGAAAAAGACAGTCTCTTCAACAAATGGTGTTAAGAAAATTGGACAGCAACATGAAAAAGAATGAAATTGGACCACATTCTTTCACCATACACAAAAATAAAATCAAAATGGATGGAAGATCTAAATGTGAGACCTGAAACCATAAAAATCCTAGAAAAGAGCACAGTCAGTAATGTCTCTGACATCAGCCATGGAAACATTTCTCTAGATATGCCTCCCAACAGAAATACAAGCAAAAAGAAAATATTAGGACTTCATCAAAATAAAAAGCTTCTGCACAGCAAAAGAAGCAACAAAACTAAAGGGCAACCTATTAAATGGGAAAAGATATTTCCAAATGACATATCTGATAAAGAGTTAGTATTCAAAATATATAAAGAACCTAAAGAAATCAACACCCCAAAAAACAAATGTAATGAACAGATATTTCTTCAAAGAAGACATCCAAATGGTCAACAAATACGAAAATGATGTATCATCATTGAGGAAATGCAAATCAAAGCTACAGTAGGATATCACATTTGTCAAAATAGCTAAAATAAAAAACACAAGAAACAAGTGTTGACATGGATGTGAAGAAAAAGAAACCTTCTAGCACTGTTGGTGGGAATACAAAGTGGTGCAGGCCACTGTGGAAAACAGTATGGAGGTTCCTCAAAAAGTTAAAAATAGAACTCTATGACCCAGTAATTGCACTACTAGGTATTTACCTAAAGAATACAAAAAATACTAATTCAAAGGGATACATGCACCTTGGTATCTATATATTTATAATATATATTTACACTAGCCAAATTATGGAAGAAGTCCAAGTGTTCATAAATAGATGAGTGGATAACGAAGAATTGGTATAAAATAGAATATTATTCAGCCCTAAAAAGAATGAAATCTTGCCATTTGCAAAGACATGGATGGAGGTAGGTTAAGTGTTAAGGTTAAATGTTAAGTGAAATAAGTCAACCAGAGAAAGCCAAATACTATATGATTTCACTCATATATGGATTAAAAAAAAAAAAAAAAGCAAATGAGCAAAGGAAAAGAGAGAGAGAGAGAGACAAGCCAAGAAACAGACTCTTAATTATAGAGAAAAAACTGATGGTTATCATAAGGCAGGTGGGTGGGGGGACGGATGAGATAGGTGATGGGGATTAAGAAGGGTACTTTTCATGATGAGCATTGGGCGATGTATGGAATTGTTGAAAATCACTATGCTGAACACCTGAAACTAATATAACATTGTATGTTCATTATGCTGGAATTAAAATTTAATAATTAAAAAATATTTTCCTTAGAACCAACTCTATGTAAACATAAGTTAGATTTGTTATAGAAAATTGGATTTTTTTTTTTTTTTTTTTTTTTTTTTTAGAAAACTGAAATTCTTGGGGCACCTGGGTGGCTCAGTGGGTTAAAGCTTCTGCCTTCAGCTCAGGTCATGATCTCAGGGTCCTGGGATCGAGCCCCACATCGGGCTCTCTGCTCAGCAGGGAGCCTGCTTCCTCCTCTCTCTCTCTGCCTGCCTCTGCCTACTTGTGATCTCTCTCTCTGTCAAATAAATAAATAAAATCTTTAAAAGAAAACTGAAATTCTTTACTGTTTTTAAAATAACTATCATTCCTCACCCTATTTCTTTGGGATCCATGCCAATAAGAAAAAGATAAAGTAAAAAGAAAAAGGAGAAGAAAGGTTAGTGCTATTATGTCACAATATTCAGAAACTTAGGGTCTACAAAATTAATCAAACAACCAAGTCGACTAGGAAATGTTACAGAAGGAAAAACTAATAAATAATAATAGACTAATATAGAAAGGGCATTAGGATTAAATACCACTTCAACTGGCATTTCTGGACCTAGGTAATTGGGGAATCCTCAGGGTCAAAGGACTCTAATATTACCTTTACTTTAGAGATATACAGTGATGTTGACCTCAGTCTGCAATATTCATCTGAATTCTGAGAAGCCTGAGCATTTCATTGCAAACCATGTCAGGTACCAAAACATCAGGTTGTTTCTGCTTCACCCAAGGAATTCAAAATGGAAGTGAAGTTTCAATCATACAAAAAATATAGGGAATTAAATTTCCTATTTCATTATTTCATATCTCATACCTCCTTCAGGATGTATAATTGACATTATTAATCTGTAGATATCAGCTACCAGTAACTCTATAAAAAACAAACTGTTGACTGATTTGAATTTGCATTTCTCATTTAAATATACCATTACTAGAGGAAATGTCCGTTTTTATTCTCAGATGGTCAATTACCAACATTACAGTAATTGTTACAACAAGAATAAATATTAAAATTTGTGGACAAAGTTTAAGAAAAACAAGATATTTGTATAGTCTCAGAGTATCTCCCTCAAGAAAGGTATCAATTACAAGGAAAAAAAATAGTAACACTGAAGAAAGCCAGCAGCTACCTCCTTAACCAAATGATCTAAGTTAACATTGCCAATAAATACAATACATCACCATAATATGCTTTTGATAAGATGCTTTTAAATGGACATAACAGTATTCCTGGGGTATTCTTGCCAAAATTGCACAGCCTCAATCTAATGAGAAAACATCAAAGTCAAATTGAGAGACATCCTACAAAATAACTCCGATACTCATCAAAAATGTCTAGGTCTTAAATACAAGAAAAAACTGAGGAGCTGTCAGAGTGGAGAGTATGGAAACATAACAAATAAATGCAGTGTGGAATTTTAGATTGGATTCTGATACAGAAAAAGGATATCAGAAGAAAAAAGGCTAAAATCTGAATATGGTCTGCAGCATAGTGAATAATACTGCACCAACATTATTAATAATTGTTCTACGATAATGTAAATTTTTAACATTAGAGGAAGCTAATGTAAGGATCTATATAAACTCTGTAATATTTTCACAACTCTTCTGTAAGTCTGAAGTTATTTCAAAAAAAGAAAAGAGTGGATTACATTGTGGAATATTTAATCCAAAACATATTGTTAATTCAATAACATATAATGTGGTATTACGCTTTCTAGATAACCATAAATAAGTGAAATTTTCTCCCTTGCATTTCTCGAGATTGAGGCCTGATATGCCTCAATCTTCATTCAGCCACATATTTATTATGACTCAACTACAATTTCAAATACTGCTTTGTAATGGCAAAAACACCTTTAATAACTAAGGTATGATTTTTTTGTTCCTATAATCATTTTGTATCGTTATCAAATAAGCTACACAGATCAAACCAGAGTTTTACATGCTGAAGCACCCATTTAACTCTTTCCAGAGAGACTTCATTTTGGCAAAGAGACTATAGCACCTAAAACTTTATAGTTATTTTTATTGCAAGCACATGATGTAAATATCAGAAAGTTCTCTCTGAAACATTTTGTGTGTCAGCTTTAATGGAGCTGTTAATACAATTGAAAGTGAAAATGTCCTCCTTAAAAAAATGATACCACAGAGATCTTTGCAACTGAAAAATACTTGAACTCTAAATAACTGCAAACTTTAAATATTATTTCTTCAGGACAGAACATTTCTTAGAAGCCTATAATGAGAAATCTCAAAGATTTGCGTGAAAGGTTTTGAACTCCAAATAACCTGGAATTTACTTGCCTTTTCTTTAGTAGCAAATATTTATTTTACTACATTTTTTTCTCTTTACATACTTAGTACTAAGACTCAGATAATTTAGGTTAGTTAGTAGGATTCAAACCTGCAAAGTACCACAGGTAGTATCTGGTTCATGGCTCTTGATCATTACTGTCTATTTAATTTCATCACTTTTACTTAATCAACCCATATCATAAGTTGAAGACCACAGAATTTCTACTTGGTTATTGTCACAACAATATATGTTAATGGAAATAACTTTGATGCTTCAATACTAATCTAAATTCTCCATGGTATCATATGTTAAGATCTAGCCTTGATTAAATAACTCTACAAGTAAATTAACAGCCATTCTCTATTTAGTTAGAAATAGTCACCTTCAAAATTATTTTAAGGATAAATTATTACTTATATAAATAGTATAATATTCCATGCAAATTGTCTTCTCATAAGAACAAGAAGATAAGCTGACATCCTCTTTATTCTCTAAGTTTGCTTCCCATTTCCTCTGTTTCATAATTCACTTGATATATTTATAATACTTTCTCCACTCATCAACTAAATGATTTGCAGAATACTACTCCATAATCCTCAGTTTTAGCAACTGGATTACATAATTAGTCTCTACTCTTCCCTGGATGAGTCCCCCTCATCTGTTGGGGATACTTTCCAAGACCCCAAAGGATGCCTGAAACAGTGGAGAGTACTACACCTTAGATATACCATTTTTCATATGCATTCATACCTATGATAAAGTTTAATTTATAAATTAGGCACAGTAAGAGATTAACAACAGTAACTATTAATAAAATAGAACAATTATAACAGTACACTATAATAAAAATTATGTGAATATGGTCTCTCCCAAAATATGATATTGTACTCTATTCACTCTTCTACATGAGATATTAATTCATACATCATAAAATGAAGTGAGGTGAATTATACAGGCATTGTAACATGGCATTAGGCTACTATTTACCTTCTGACAATATGTCAGAAGGAGGATAATCTGCCGCCAGACCATGGCTGACAGTGGGTAACTGAAATCACCTAAACAAAGTCTAGGCAGGCTCCTCCCCTAGAAGACAGGCTGAAAGAACAAGAGGCCAACACCCCTAAGGTCCCTATGAAACAGGTGCATCTTGCTTGGGTTGTGGTCAATAGTTTGGACTCTGTACATTCCCTCAACCACCTCTCACCAGAATGACTAGGAGGAAGGACCTCCAACAGAAGAACAATTCAGAGACTGTGACCTCTACTACACAACTAATGGATATGGATATAAGCAAAATGTCAGGAATAGACTTCAAGGTAACAGTCATGCAAACAATAGCTAGGATGGAGAAAACCATTAATGGCAACATAGATTCTCTAAGGGCAGAAGTGAGAGCTGATCTGGCAAAACTTAAAAATACTATCAATGAGATCCAATCTAATATTCTAACAGCTAGGGTAAATGAGGCAGAAGAATGAATTAGTGATATAGAAGACAAACTGATAGAAAAGAAGGATCAGGAGAAGGACTTGAACAAACAGCTTAGAATCCATGAAAACAGAATTAGGGAAATAAATGACACCATGAAACATTCCAATGTCAGAATTATTGGGATCCCTGCGGGGGAGAAAGTGGAGAGAGAGAGGGGGGACTAGAAGATATATTTGAGCAGAGAGGGGACTAGAAGACATATTTGAGCAAATCCTAGCTGAGAACTTCCTTAATCTGGGGAAGAAAACAAGTATTATGTTCTAGAGGCATAGAAGACATCCCCCAAGATCAAGGAGAGAGACTGACCCCCAGGCATGTAATAGTGAAACTTGTGAGTCTTAAAACTAGAAAAAACATCTTAAAGGCAGCTAGGGAGAAGAGATTCCTTATATACAGAGGGAGGAACATCAGAATAACATCACACCTGTCCAGAGACCTGGCAAGTCAGAAAGGGCTGCCAAGACACATTCAGGGTCCTAAATGAGAAGGACACACAGCCAAAAATACTTTATCTGGCAAGGCTATCCTTTAGAACGGATGGAGAGATAAAGAGCTTTCAAGACTGGCAAAAACTGAAAGAATATCTGACCACTAAGCCAGCCCTTCAAGAAATATTAAGGGGGCGGGTTCTATAAAAGAAGACCCCAAGAGTGATATAGAACAGAAATTTACAGAGACAATCTATAGAAACAAAGACTTCATGGCAACATGATGACAATAAAATCATATCTTTCAATAATCACTCTCAACATGAACAGCCTAAATGCTCCCATAAAACAGCACACGGTTGCGGAATGCATAAAAAGACAGGACCCATCCACATGCTGTCTACAGAGACTCATTCTGAAACTAAATATACACCCAGACTGAAAGTGAAGGGATGGAGAACCATCTTTCATGCCAATGGACTGCAAAAGAAAATTGGGGTAGCAATTCTCATATCAGAAAAATTATATTTTAAGCTAAAAGCTTATTTTTAGCTTTTAGCTAAATAAGCTAAAATTATATTTTAAGCTAAAAAGCTAAAAACAGAAATAAAGAAGGACACTACAGCATTCTTAAAGGGTCTATCCAACAAGAGGATCTAATAATTGTAAATATCTATGCCCTCAACATGGAAGCAACCAACTACATAAGCAAACTGTTAATCAAAATAAAAAGACATATTGATGACAATACATTATTTGTAGGGGACCTTAACACTCCACTCTCAGAAACAGATCATCTAAGCAGAAAATCAACAAGGAAACAAGAGCTTTGAATGACATACTGGACCAGATGGACCTCACAGATATATACAGAACATTCCACCCTAAAACAACAGAATACTCATTCTTCTCGAGTGCACATGGAACCTTCTCCAGAATAGAGCACATACTGGGTCACAAATCAGGTCTCAAATGATATGAAAAGAATGAAATTATTCCCCGCATATTTTCAGGCTACAGTCCTTTGAAACTGGAACTCAATCACAAGAAAAAGTTTGAAAGAAATTCAAACACTTGGAAGCTAAAGACCATTTTGCTCAAGTATGTTTGAGTCAACCAGGAAATCAAAGAAGAACTTAAACAATTCATGGAAACCAATTAGAATGAAAACACATCAGTCCAAAATCTATGGGCTACAACAAAGGCAGTCCTAAGGGGGAAATATATAGCCATATAAGCCTCACTCAAAAAAATAGAAAAATCTCGAATACACAAACTCTCTTTAAACCTTAAAGAATGGGAAAATCAACAACAAATTTAGCCTAGCCCACACAAGAGAAGGGAAATAATTAAGATTAGAGCAGAGATCAATGAATTAGAAACCAGAAATACAGTAGAACACATCAATGAAACTAGAAGATAGTTCTTTGAAAGAGTAAGATCGATAAACCACTGGCCAGACTTATCCAAAAGAAAAGAGAAAGAACTCAAATTAATAAAATTATGAATAAAGGGGGGAGATCATGACTAATACCAAGGAAAGAGAAATAATCACAGGAAATAATTATCAACAATTATATGCCAATAAGCAACCTAGAAGAAATGGATGCATTCCTGGAAACTATAAACTTCCAAGATTGAAACAGGAAGAAACTGACAACCTGAATAGATGAATAACTAGTAACAAGATTTAAGTAGTGATCAAAAATCTCCTTAAAAAAAAAAAAAAAAAAAAAAGGGTCCAGGACCTGACAGATTCCCTGGGGAATTCTACCAAACATTCAAAGAAGAAAAAAATCCCTATACTTTTGAAGCTGTTTCAAAAAATAGAACAGGGGGTGCCTGGGTGGCTCAATCATTGGGCATCTGCCTTCGGCTCAGGTCATGATCCCAGGGTCCTGGGATCGGGCCCCGCATCGGGCTCCTTGCTCGGCAGGAAGCCTGCTTCTCCCGCTACTATTCCCTCTGCTTGTTTTCCCTCTCTCACTGTGTTTTCACTGTCAAATAAATAAAATCTTTTAAAAAAAAAAATAGAAACAGGAGGAAAACTTCCAGACTCTTTCAATATGAAGTTAGCATTACCTTGATCCCAAAACCAGACAAAGACCCCACCAAAAAAGAGAATTTCAGACCAATATCCCTGATGAATATGGATGCCAAGATTCTCAACAAGATCTATACAATAGGATCCAACAGTACTTTAAAAAGATTATCTACCATGACCAGGTAGGATTTATCCCTGGAATACAGGGGTTGTTTAACATTCTCAAATCAACCAATGTGATAGAACACATAAATAAGAGAAGACACAGGAACCACATGGTCCTCTCAATTGATGCAGAAAAAGCACTTGACAAAATACAGCATCTTTTCCTGATTAAAACTTTTCAGAGTATAGGAATAGAGGGAACATTCCTCAACTTCATAAAATCCATCTATGAAAAATCCACAGCAAATATCATTTTCAATGGGGAAAAGCTGAGAGCCTTTCCCTTAAGATCAGGAACATGACAAGGATTCCCACTCTCACCACTATTGTTCAACATAGTACTAGAAGTCCTGGCAACAGCAGTCAGACAATGAAAAGAAATGAAAGGTATTCCAATTGGCAAAGAGAAGTCAAATTCTGTCTTCGCAGATGACATGATACTTTACATGGAAAACCCAAAAGACTCCACCCTCAAATTACTAGAACTCTTACAGCAATTCAGTATTGTGGCAGGATACAAAAATCAATGCACAGAAATCAGTTGCTTTCTTACACACTAACAAGGAAACACAAAAATATGGAAAACATTCCATGCTCATGGACCAGAACAATGAACGTGTTAAAATGTGTATGCTGGCCAGAGCAATCTATACTTTCAATGCCATCCCGATCAAAATCCCACCAGCATTTTTCAAAGTGCTGGAACAAACAATCCTAAAATTTGTATGGAACCAGAAAAGACCCTCAATTGCCAAGGAAATGTTGAAAAAGAAAAACAAAGCTGGGGGCATCACGTTGCCTGATTTCAAGCTATATTACTAAGCTGTGATCACCAAGACAGCATTGTACTGGCACAAAAACATAGACCAGTGGAACAGAGTAGAGAGCCCAGATATGGACCCTCAACTCTATGGTCAACTAATCTTCAACAAAGCAGGCAAAAATATCCAGTGAAAGAAAGACAGTCTTTTCAATTAATGGTGCTGGGAAAATTTGACAGCTACATACAGAAGAATGAAACTTGGCCATTCTCTTACACCATATACAAAGATAAACTCAAAAGGGATGAAAGACCTCAATATGGGTCAGGAATCCATCAAAATCCTAGAGAAGAACACAAACAGAAACCTCTTCGATATCAGCCACAGTAACTTCTTTCAAGGCACATCTCCAAAGGCAAAGGAAACAAAAGCAAAAATGAACTAAAGCTTCTACACAGCAAAGGAAACAGTCAACAAAACAAAGAGGCAACCCACAGAATGGCAGAAGATATTTGCAAATGACAATACAGAGGATGGGCTGATATCCAAAACCTATAAAGAACTTCTCAAACTCAACATCCAAAAAACAAATAATCAAGTCAAAAAATGGGCAGAGGACATAAATAGACACTTCTCCATACGAATGGGTAACAGACAACGTGCAAAAATGTTCATCATCATTATTAGCCATCAGGGAAGTTCAAATCAAAACCACACTGAAATACCACCTTACACCAGTTAGAATGGCAGAAATTGACAAGGCAAAAAACAACAAATGATGGAGAGGATGTGGAGAAAGGGGAACCCTCTTATACTTTTGGTGGGAGTGCAAGTTGGTGCAGCCACTTTGAAAAACAGTGAGGAGGTTCCTCAAAAAATTAAAAACAGAGCTACTATATGGCCCAGCAATTGCACCACTGGGTATTTACCCCAAAGATACAGATGTAGTGAAAAGAAGGGCCATATGTACCCCAATGTTCATAGCAACAATGCCCACGACAGCCAAACTATATAAAGAAGAGAGATGCCTTTCAACAGAGACTGAACAAAGAAGATGTGGTCCATATACACAATGGAATATTACTCAGCCATCAGAAAGGATGAATACCCAGCTTTTGCATCAACATGGACGGGACTGGAGGAGATTATGCTGAGTGAAATAAGTCAAGCAGAGAAAGTCAATTATCATATGGTTTCACTTACTTGTGGAATATAAGAAAGGGCATGGAGAACATTGGGAGAAGGAAAAGAAAGATGAAGGGGATAAATCAGAGGGGGAGACAAACCATGGGAAAGAAACTGTGGACTCAAAGAAACAAACAGGGTTTTTAGAGGGGAGGGTATTGGTGGGATGGGTTGGCCCAGTGGTGGGTAAGAAAGAGGGCATTTATTGTATGGAGCACTGGGTGCTACACGCAAACAATGAATCTTGGAACACTACATCCAAAACTAATGACATACTGTACAATGCCTAACATAACATAAAAAATAATTAACATAAACTAAAATAAATAAAATACAATAAATACAATAAAATAACAAATAAATAAAATGTTAAAAATACTCAAATAAACTTCTTCAAATTCCTTTTCCTCTTTCTCTAATGTTCTTTAATTCCTGATGTATTACTTACTTTCTAATACAAAGGAGATGACATAAAAAACTGAAGAAAAAAAAAGGACTTGCCATATTCTTTTTTATTTTTTAATTTTAATTTTATTTATTTATTTTTTTCAGTGTTACAAGATTTATTGTTTTGCACCATACCTGGTGCTCCATGCCATATTCTTACTGGGTAACCTTAAGCTAATTCTTAATCACATCAATTTCTTCATGTGTAAAATATATATGCCTTAAAGACGTTCTGAAAATTGATATAGTCTAAAACCTGACAGAGAATATACCATAGCTGATTATTTTTTAAAGAGGTCCATCCTTTCCCTTTCCCTTATGCTCTTAATTTCATTATCTTTTTTTTCTTTGTACAATCATCTCCTTCCTCTTCTACTCTTTGAATTAACCCTGCCTCTTGACTACATTCATCTAGTTTATAAACATACTAAATTTCCCCAGGTCTTAAAACAAAAAAATCACTTTTCTCCTTACCCTGTGTTTTGCTCAGGTTATTTATTATCCCTTATCTCTCTATTTATATCAGAGCCATGCTATTCTTGAAGATGTCATCTAGGTTCACCTTAAACCTCAACTCTAACACACTGACACCAGGATTTCTTGTTCACTATTTGCTAAAATTCTTCCTTATCAAAGCTGCTAATGATTTCTTAATTTCCAAATCAGATGACTGGTTCTTTTCTATAAATCCTGACCATACTGCAATATTCAGAACTATTATCCCCTCTGTATTGCCTCTCTTTCCCTTATAACTCTATGATACCATTTTTTTTTTTTTTTTGCCTTTTTTCATGCATTTCTAAGGGACTCTGTTCCATATTATTTAGTGGTTGATTTTTCTCTAGTTACCTCTTGGAAATATATTTCATCAAATTCAGGACACAAAAAATCTTCTTATTGATATACCTAATTTAGTGTCAACTGTGCTCCTGGTTTTATGAACTCATGCAGAACACGCCCAAGTATATATATAGCTTTGGCCTCCCTACTGTGCTCCAAATATATCTTTCTAAGCGGCTACATAATACTAGCTCCACAGTGATATCCTGTTGGAACCTCAAATACTTTAAATCAAATCTTGAACTCATATGTCCCACTCAAGTCTGTTTTTTATGTTTCCTTTTAGAGTTCATGGCACTGCCACATTTCCAGTCACCTGGATCTAGTGTTAAAGAAATACTTAAGTCTTTTTTCAGCGAAAAAAATCAATCAACACATTCAGTCCATTTTAACATAAGCATTCTGAGATTTAACACTTTCATTCCACTCACTTTTTAATTCTCTTAGATACTTATTATACATTTATTGATCTAAAACCAGACCTTTTTCTAAAGTGGATTTTAACTCCTGCCCCACTCATTTTTCCTAACGCCTTTTATTTTTTTATCATCTAAAACATAGGTCTAATCTACATCAGTGCTACTCTAAAAGAGAGAGAGATAGAGATGATTTACGTTGCAGAAAAACAAGATAATTTTTTCACAGATCAATTTAGGGTATGTGACCTAAGCCATTCTAACTGCAGAAGTTATCTGCTATGCCTTTTCCCTGCACCAAAATCTCTAGCCATGCTGAACTTCATTTACCTGCTACTGTCCCTGTACATATGTTCACAGTCACTTCAGGATCACATCTTTCTGTTACATCAAAGACACTTTTTTTTTTTTTAAGATTTATTTATTTGAAAGAGAGAGCGCACATGCACAAGAGGGAGGAGGGGGAGAAGGAGAGAATCTCAAGCAGACTCCCTGCTGAGTACGGAGCCCCACGTGGGGCTCAATCTCATGACCTGAGCCAAAATCAAGAGGTGGAGGCCTAACTGAATGAGCCACCTAGGCTCCCCCAAAGCCAACTTTTAGTACTTTTAGTACTAAAAGCCAACTTTTAGTACTCTGATTAGGGGCACCTGGGTGGCTCAGGGGGCAACTGGGTGGCTAAGTGAGTTAAGCCTCTGCCTTTGGCTCAGGTCATGATCTCAGAGTCCTGGGATCGAGCCCCACATCAGGCTCCCTGAGCAGGGAGCCTGCTTCCCCCTCTCTTTCTGCCTTCCTACTTGTAATCTCTCTCCCTCTGTTAAATAAATAAAATCTTCAAAAAAAAAAATACTCTGATTAAATGTTTTCCAGATTCAAATTTGTTTTATGACAAAGGAGTACTTTGTAACTACATTATAGACTAAGCCCAGTTTACCTTTATTGGAATTTTGTATGCACTGATGGTCCCATATAGGATTGTTACTTTCTGCGGACATATATTTTTTTTTAAGATTTTATTTATTCATTTGACCAAGAGAGAGAGATCACAAGTAAGCAGAGAGGCAGGCAAAGAGAAGGGGAAGCAGGCTCCCTGCCGAGCAGAGAGCCTGATGCGGGGCTTGATCCCAGGACCTGAGACCATGACCTAGCCGAAGGCAGAGGTTTAACCCACTGAGCCACCCAGGTGCCCCTGGACATATATTTTAATACAATTGTTCTGACTGTGACCAACATACTGGCTGCATCAAAATCACCTGGACTGCTTGTTAAAAATCAGATCCTAGTGTCCCCTTCTGACTAACTACATCACTATATCTAGGGATAAGGGTCCAAGAATCTGCTTCTTAATAAATTGGTATTATATACACTAAAGTAGAGCACAATTGATGAAATGAAATAGTACTGACTTTGGAATTAGATGCATTTTGGTTTTGGTTGTATGACCTCTCACCATAAATTTTCTTACCCATAAAATGAGAATAAAAATAGTAATATCTAGCACATGAATCCAGTGGGAAAAACAAACACAAAAGAACATACCTTGGGCACCTGGGTGGCTCAGTGAGTTAAGCGTCTGCCTTCAGCTCAGGTTATGATTCTGGAGTCCCAGGATCGAGTCCTAGGATCAAGCCCAGCATTGGGCTCCCCACTGAGTGGGGAGTCTGCTTCTCTCTCTGCCTCTCCTCCTACTCATGCTCTTTCTCACTCTCTCTCTCAAGTAAGTAAAATCTTCAAAAAAATAAATTAAATAAAATAGGCCTAAAATATCATAGACATTCAAGGATATATAATTTTCCTTCCCTAACTCCATTTCCCAAACCCTAGAGACTCAGAAATGACATATTGGTATTTCAAATATATATAGCAGATATTATCCATCATAATATCTTACACATCAGAAAGTCTACAAAATGTTTACTTTCAGAGATGGCAGTAAGGAAAGAAAATTTCTTTCTAGAAATATTGTTATTAGTATGCAAGATGCTGTAATTAAGGAAAATTTTAGAAGATTATTTAGAGATCATTCGTGAGTTCTTATGAAACCTATCGATGATAATGAGAAATAGTAATGATTCAGTACCATAAGTCATGGAAGACTACTTTCACTTTAAAAGACAAGAGTATCGTACATTTAGATCTGCATAATGGCAAATACACTGTGCATTGTGGATCAAGCAAGGCATTTAACAGCAATATTACAATTGCCTTCTAGGTACCATTGAGAAATACAGATCTGATAATTGTACTTCTGGGTATATTGGTAGATGCCTAGACAATGGTTTTCTAAACAACTAAATATTGCATGAAGAGGTAGCCCCTGGGCATTTTTTAAAAAATGTATTTTGAATCATGGCACTTGGGAGATAAAGAGATTGAAATCCAGCTCACATTCAACACACCAAGCCATGTGCTTAGTTAGGGTGGCACTATACTAACCTGCTAGAAGCACATCGACAAAAGTATATTTCTGCTCTCACAGCTCATCTGCCCAAAGGGAGTGGCAGTTTTTAAAATGCTCACAACTTTGTATGGGGGTCTCAAGTTGGTTCCTACAAACAAAAAGGTGGAGACGTAGGAGACAGAGTTTCCCATACACAAGGAGCAACCATGATTCTTATGTCTTAGCATAGTCACCAAACTGGTGAAAACCTTAGCCAGACCCAGTTTCCTAAGGCCCAAACGGTATACGATGGGAAAGGAAGTAAGCGGGACAACTGGCAAGGCATAGCGCTTGGGACAAAGGATGACCCAGCAGCTGCTTAAAGAGACCAATTACTAAGGCCAAGATGGTAATGAGGATAAACCAGCAGCTGCCATCAGGTCACAGAGGACACTGAGTAACAGACACCCTCCCCTCCCATGGGCAATCTGTAAACCTCCTAGAACTTAATAGAAGTCCAGGCCAAAGAGTGGATGAATCTGAACTAAGATTAAATTTTTGTCAGCTGGCAAAATAGGAGATGAACAAAAAAATTAATTTAAGTAATATAAAAAGTAAAACACTGCATGACCTGAGGCTCGTATCTGCTATACAAATGTAAATTGAACTATTTGAAAGGTAGGGTACTTAGACTATATTTATGTAATCTTTGCACCTATCATAATCAAAAAGAAAAACTACTCAGAGGAAACACCATATAGCTGACTGGCAAACCTGCTATTTTGGAATATATAGACATTTCTAAGAAATGCCTTTATCAATACTACTTCTTGTACTTTCTCTCTTGCCTCTCACAAAAGACTATCCTTGTTTTTAAGCACCTGCAAAATACACTTTTAAAAGTATCCATGCAATAGCACAACTGTTTTACATCAGTAATTTTATTGCAATATGAATGGAAAATTAAGTGAAATGTAGTTCTACAAAAATTCTAAAGAAAATTAGACTTGCAATTATAAACTTAACTTTCAATATCACGCTTTCTACTGTTACGAAGATTGTATAACCAAGTCTTCAGCTTTTAGTTAGGAATGCCATTCCCTTTAGGGCCTGATGTATGCCACTGATTAGATCCTAAATCATCCAAAGAAAGATGCAGAGTCCTAAAGCCTGGTCAGTCTCAGTCCTGCTTTTCTGTAACCTGAATATAATTAGTTGGTATTGTATCTGGCCTCCTCTGTACCAAGCTCACAAAATGAATGGAGTATTTATGGTTCTTGCTTTAATGGCACAGACACCCAAAATTAATGTGTCTGCTCATTGCTTCTGTGTTAGAATTATATAATTTGACTCATTCCCTGTATATGAGACAAGATTTTTCTTTGTTTTTTACTCTTTCTAAAAACATAATTACTTAAATTTGAATGGAATAAAAATAACTGTCTAGCAAATGAGAATTAAAATGATGTGCTTAGTAGCACTAGAAATTGTATAAAGGAAAAGGATCAAGATATTTTGTCATAGAAAGGCAAAAATGAAAGTTCTGTGAATCTGAATAATTTATCTTATAAAGCAAAATATCAATATCTCTAGAATATTTTTTATCTTTTAAAAATGACAAATACTGGGGCACCTGGGTGGTACAGTCGATTTCAATTAGCTTCCACTCATGGTCATGGGATGGAGCCACCGGGATGGGCTCAAGGCACAGTGGGGAGTCTACTCAAGAGGATCTCGCCCTCTAGCCCTCCCCCACCCTGTGGGCACACACAAATGCACACACATGCGCGTGCTCTCTCTCTCAAATAAATAAATATGACAAATACTTTTTTGCTGATTAGAGAAACGTGAAAATCCATAAACTAAGAAAATTAAACTTACTTTACTTAAAGTTCATCTATGAGAGATAGAATCCCATATTTTGAGTTTTCTTTTTTTTTTTTTAATTTATTTGTCAGAGAGAGAGAGAGAGATCACAAGGAAGCAGAGAGGCAGGCAGAGGCAGAGGGAGAAGCAGGCTCCCCGCCGAACAAGAAGCCCCATGCGGGATTTGGTACTAGGACCCTGGGATAATGACCTGAGCTGAAGGCAGTGGCTTAACCAACTGAGCCACCCAGGTGTCCCAGAATCCCCTATTTTGATGAGCTCCATTCCATTCCCCTGAGGAGAAAAAGTGCACAAAAGTACACAAAAAAAACTAGATTTATGGGGTTTGGAAATTTTTTTTTCTTGATAATGTGTTCTTAACATCTTTGAGTATAATGAAATATTCATCCACAGTACCATTTTTAAAGACTGCACAAGATAAGATACCATTGTAAAACTTAACACAAATTGATTAGCCCATCTCTTATTGTGAAGCTTGGCTGGTAATTTTTTTAGCTCTGATAAATAAGGCTTTGATAAATAATTGATGTAATGGAATATTTATGAACATCCATAAACAAAATTCCTAAGGATCAACTCTTAGGGCTTAATAGCAGGCCATGAAGTATCCACTTTTACTGCTTTTTGTTGTTGTTGTTGTCGTGGCCAATTCATCCTCAAGAAACTCTCTACCAGGATTAATCTCCTGTGCAGTATTTCAGAGTGCTTGAGTTCCCAAAGCTTTACTAACATGGAGCATTTCCCTCATTTTACTTCTACCAGTTTGAGATATGTGCCACATCTATTTTACCTTGCATTTGTTGTCTTACCAATGACTTCTAATGTTTTCTAAATGTTTATTTACTTGTATATATTCACACATGATTTTTTAAATTCTTGTTCTTTTCACATATTAAATGGAGAATTTATCTTTTTCTTCAATTTGAAAAGCTCTCTTTATTAAATAATATTCTGTGTAAAATATATTATTTTTACCAATTTATTATTGTTCTTTTAAACTTTTTATTCAAGTGTCACATAGGTACAGAAAAGTACACAGCTTGAAAAATTTCACAAAATGTATCCATCTGTGTAATTAGCAGCCATATATATGGAAACAGCTCCCTGACACCAGAGACCTCTTTGCTCCTTCTAGTCCTTATTCTCCCCTCCAAAGTTGATTAATATTCTGACTTCTTTTTTTTTTTTTTTTAAGATTTTATTTATTTGACAGAGAGAAACACAGCGAGAGAGGGAACACAAGCAGAGGGAATGGGAGAGGGAGAAGCAGGCTTTCTGCCGAGCAGGGAGCCAGATGCAGGGGCTCGATCCCAGGACCCTGGGATCATGACCTGAGCCAAAGGCAGATGCTTAACGACTGAGCCACCCAGGCGCCCCAATATTCTGACTTCTAACAGCAAGTTCTTTTGTTAGTTTAGCTTCATTTGTTTCTTTTAGCTTCACATAATTGGAATTATACTATATGTGTTCTTTTGTGCCTGATTTCTTTAGTCAAAATTGTATTCCTGAAATTTACCCATAGCGTTGCATTCATCTCATTGAATTCCACTACATTCTACTGTGTGACTTTAATACTATTGGTGACAGGCATTTGGGTAGTTTTTGGTTTGGAGCTATTAAGTAGAGTGATGCATATTAAATACATGATGGTCACTATTCAAAATAAATAGAAGAGTTGGAATATAAAGTTTTAGGAAAGCCCCAAGAAAGTGGACATAAAATTAAGAGATAAAAAATGTGAAGAAAGGGACGCCTGGGTGGCTCAGTCGGTTAAGCCACTGCCTTCAGCTCAGGTCATGATCCCAGGGTCCTGGGATCGAGTCCCGCATCCGGCTCCTTGTTCAGCGGGGAGCCTACTTCTCTCTTGCAAGCCTCTGCTTGCTACTCTGTCTGCTTGTGCTCTCTCTCTCTGACAAATAAATAGATAGATAGATAGATAGATAGATAGATAGATAGATAGATAGATGATAGATAGATAGATAGATAGATAGACAAACAAATAAAATGTGAAGAAGAAAATTGTAAGAGATCCAGAGGACAAATCTACAAAGATATGACAACAGAAAATAAAACAAACCAAAACCAAAAACATCAAACTGAGAAGATAAAATCATTTGAAAAATAAAATAAGCATAATATCCCCAGAGGACGACAACAGAAACCTTCAGATTAAAAGGGACTACCTTGCAATAGTAGGACAGTGAAAGCTGACCCATAATTGGACATGAAACTTAACTGTCTCAAGAATAAAATCATCCTTAGGAGGCAGGGAGGGTGGTTGGGGGAAATGGATGAAGGGGGTCAAAAATACAAACTTTCAGCTATAAAATAAATAAGTCTGGGTGACTACAGTTGACAATACTGTATTGTATATTTAAAATTGCTAAGAGAGTAAATCTTAAAAGTTCCAATCACAAGAAAAAAATCTGTAACCACGCATGGTAATGGATATAAACTAGACTTATTGTCATGTCATGATAATTTTGCAATATATACAAATATTGAATCATTACATTGTACACCTAAAACTAATGTTATATATCAGTTATCACTATATATGCATAATCAATCATATCTCAATTTTTAAAATAGAATAACATCATCTAAAAAAAGAAAAACATACTATGTTCAAAGCAATAAGAAAAACACTGGCATCTCACTGTCCAACTAACATACTACAAGTAGAACACAGTGAAGCAATGCCTTCAAAATGTAGAGAAAGTTACTTTAGTCCAGAATTCTGCGTTCACTCACATCATTGCTAAATATGGAGGTAAAATAAAGATATCATTATTAAATATGTAGGTAAAATAAAGATATCAGAAGACATGCAAAGTATTAGAATATTTACCTCTTACCTGAGTAATTATTTAAGAATTTACTCTGGGAAAAAAAATGAGGGTGTAAACATAAAATAGGAAACAAAGGATCTAATCAAGGAGAGCAATAAAGGGAAGTCCCAGCACTTCAAGTGTTCAGCAAGTCTAAAAAGAAACCACTGTGAGACTCTTTCCTAAAGAAAAAGAATGTAATATAATCAGAATCCAAATATAAAGAAGCCATTCAAATTGGAAAAGGAATTCAATGGCCTTTAATTAAGGACATGAAACAGTCCAGGCAATAAAGCAAGAAGATGACTCTCAAATTTTTTGCTTTTAGAATCAACTTTTACGAAAAGCTGTAAAACTTATGGTTACAAAATAAATTGCAATTTTTATCCACTTTGTATGTATGTAAAAATATAGGAGACAGCTATTGGGAGTCAGAAAAAGAAGGAAAGGTGGAGGGACAAACAAAAAAAGATACTTCCATCTTTCAGACTGAGAACAAAAAAGACATTTTTTCTATAATAATACTAGAAGATTGAATATATAATTTGTATGGAAATATAAACTCACTACTACTCAGCGATACAAAAATAATATAGTTGTTTTTTCTAAAACTGATCTAATCTTTCTGACAAAGCTCCTGTTAAATCTATTGTTTCCAGTATAAACTGTTTTTTGTTTTTAATAATTCAGCTTATTCTATGTGAATTCCTTGTCTGCAAAATTTCTTCCCCCTCATATACTTTCCTCCCTTCTACCCCAACTTGATATCAAGACTAAGTAGGAGAGAGTTATGTGAGCTCCTGTACTATGTTCCCCTAGGTCCGCTGGCCCCCTCAGCGTTGTTCCTTAAGGTGCCTGGGTACCCTACTGGCTTTCTCTGCTAACATTTGCAATGAAGAATTGTGTTCTGTTCTCTTGGCTCACTCGGGCCTTTGGGTCTTCCCAGCTGCCCATTCCTCCAGGTCTCAGCAAAGTCTCCCTTTGGCCCTTGGCTTAGTTCACACATCCAAACCTCTCAAACCTCCTCCCTGCAGCCCCCATAGCAGGCCAGCTGGTTTTCATCTCAGCTACTTCACTGTCCCCACAAGACATGAGGAACTGGTGAATTGATTCTATATCACAAAGTCATAAATCACACCCTTTTTCCCCATAACTACACTGAGTCCCCATGTGTGCCCGGCTGTGTTTGTGAAAGAATACATTTCCGCAGACCTCACTGTCTTTGGCTTTCCCTCAACCACACGGTCCTCCGCCCTCTTTCCCTAGTGGTGCGGAGCTAGGGCAAAGTGTACAAATAGGTGTTTTTATTGCTTCTCTCCTTCTTCTCTTTCTCAGGATCCATGGATTGCAAAGAGTTTTCATTTACTCCACTTATTATCTGGCAACCACTTCCTCTACATCATATTCTCCATTATTTCATTTGACTTTCCTTTTTCTTTTACCTTTGACAATGGAACTGCTATGGAAGAAAAAAGAAGGAATATAAAAAGATATTTGTGTAATTGTTACAAAATAGTTTACCGCTTAAATATGAACAACAGAGACATTTTTAAAGAGTGGTATGTCTAACTATATTTGGGAAGAAAAAGTGCATGTGTCAGAAGAACTGAAACAAAAATGCTTAGAAGCATTACTCTGAGTAAGTGAATGAGGGATTAGGAGGAGAAGGGCATGGGACAATTGTTTTTTATTATAATTTTTTGTGTACTATTTAACATACTGTTTCAGAATCCAAGTTTTTATTTCTTTCTACCCATTATGCCATGAATTCAGCAGGAATAGTTTTCAGCAGCTCAGCCTCCTTGCCATTGATCCTCAGAGTGAGTTGCTTTCCATAGAGCATGCTGGCACTTCAATTGAACCCCGAAACCCACTTCTTTCTCTCCTTTTCATTTTCCTTCACATATTTTGGAAATCAATCTCAACTCATAGAGTTCTTAATATGCAATACACGTACTATTTTCATGTCAAGAATCATGCCCTCAACTTACTTAATGTTATCATTCCTTCTAGTTTTACCAATATAACATTTGCTCCGCAAATGTTACAGGACTTTAAGAAAATTATTTAATCTTTCTAATTTCACTGTCTCCATCTGCAAAATGGGCATGGCAGACTCAAGAGGCATTAGAAATACAAAGACATATCAAAGCTAAATTCTTGTACCTAAATACAAGGGCTTGATTAATACACCATATTCTTGAAAAAAAAAATTACCATATGTCTAAGGTAATTTTTTATTAATTATTCCTGGTAAATAGGAAAAAATTTAAATCACATTCAGGTAATTTAATATTCCTTACTTCAGAATATATTCCTTTTATTTTATTTTGCATTGCTGACTTTTTCCATTTGTTTTCTTATTCAGAAATACATTTTTTCTTACATTAGATCACTAAATTAAGTCTTCTTGATCCATAATAATCTCTCTTATCATTTTCCTTCTATCCATATTCCATTTACTTTCAGGAGATTTATCCAACTTGTTTATTATATCACATAACACTTCAATTTCACATAACATTTATTCTGTTCTTGAGTGGTTTATGCAGATTTCAATTCTATTAAATTTTTAGTTTCCTACTAAAAATTACAATACTTTATTTCCCAGCTTCCTTTTTATTTCTACCTTTTATATTAAGTGAATAGTTCTTTGCTCTTTTCATAGAGTCTGATTCCTTGAATTATTTTACTAGCTCAATGCAGAAAGGTTGTAAGATGTAATTTTCCTGTAGTAAATCTTTTTTAAGTCTGTTGTTTTCCACATCTTCTGTATTATATTCCTTTCAATGTTGAAGAGTATTCCTATAGAACTCAATTTGTTGGAATATGTGCTTTCTCTGTTGACTCATCCTAGAATAGAGAATGATTTATCCAGGCCAGATATGGGCCATAAACAGACAGAGGGCTCCCAGAACCATTCACTGACCACCTGATTGCTATTAGAACCCTATTCTCAGGTATGAAGCTTCAACTGGAAGCTGGTTGATAAATTTCACTTCCCTAGTTCCATGAGCCTGAGAGCTTCAGAAAGAAGCCAGACCCTTGGAAAGGCATCTCGGTTTCCAGGCACATTTCTTTTTTTTTTGTGAAGCTGCAGCTCTAAATTCTAACTCTGATTCTCAACCTCTTTGCTGTCCAGGCTTCTCTGATAAGTATAACATCTTACTCCATTGCCCTCTTTTCTGGTTATGATACCAGCCAGATCAAAGAGAACCTACATCACCCTGCTGGATTTCTACAGTGGAACCATGACCTCCCTTAGCTTCTTTTTAATGCAGCAGCAAAAACAAATGTCTATCCTTAGTCCTTTGCCCTTATCTTGTCCTTCCATTTCAGGGGATTTTTCTCTCTTCAACCAAGAGAAATAAGTCACATTGCCAATAAAAAGTTTAGATGATATTATAAAATTTTTGTAAAAGATGAAATGTGGGGCACCTGGATGGCTCAGTCATTTAGCATCTGCCTTACGCTCATGTCATGATCCCAGGGTTCTAGGATCGAACCCAACATTGGACTCCCTGCTCAGTGGGGAGTCTGCTTCTCCCTCTCCCACTCCCCCTGCTTGTGTTCCCTCTTTCAACATGTCTCTCTCTGTCAAATAAATAAATAAAATCTTAAAAATAAAGTTAAAAGTAAAAAAATAAAAGATGATATGTATTATTTTCTTTACATATTTTGTAAAATATATTTTAATTTATTTAAGTAATCTGTAGGAAAAATTGGATTTCCTAGAAATTGTATACCATATTCGGAATGTTCAAGGACCAATAAGGAATTAATTGAGAGATGCACAGAATATGCCAATTTGCCTTGGCTCATAAGTTATATTGTTTACTTAATAATCTTGACCTTTCCAGGATCTGAGATCCTTTTACCTTGCTGGTTTCCTCGCTTGCCTTTGCATCATGGGGATTAGGTGGCTGTAGGGGTGGAAGGGACCAAGCCCTGCCAACTGCATTTCTAGGCTTCCATGTCTCTTGGCTTCTGGCTGGTTCTGACTCTGAAAAGCACTGTTGGGTCACTGGAAAGTGGGAAGAAAGGGAGAAACTGCCAGCTATATTTCTTCCTTTGGGCCACAAGTGGCATTCCCAATATATTTTTACTCTCTTAAACTACCGACTCCAATTGATAGGTCTATACTCCATCTTATCACTGGTGACCATGTGCTCTGAGCTTTGGTAAAATTACTTCTACTCTTAGTCACTCCAGCCCAGGGATGATGGCTTCCTGCAGTTATTAAACTCTGAATTGCCTCACCAGCCTAATGGCTCCTTCTTTTATCACCTATGTAACTAATCACCTACATTAAATTCCTTCTTTTTCAAATATTCAAATACTCAATACATCTTTCAATACTTAATTCTTAAGCTCAATAGAGCTACCCTATGACCCCACAATTGCACTACTGGGAATTTACCCCAAAGAAGCAGATGCAGTACAAAGAAGGGCCGCATGTACCCCAATGTTCATAGCAACAATGGCCACAATCGCCAAACTGTAGAAAGAACCAAGAGGCCCTTCAACAGATGAATAGATAAAGAAGATATGGTACATATATACAATGGAATATTATGCCTCCATCAGAAAGGATGAATACTCAACTTTTGTATCAACATGGACAAGACTGGAAGAGAGTATGCAGAGTGAAATAAGTCAAGTGGAGAGAATCAATGATCTTATGGTCTCACTCATGTGTAGAGCATAAGGAAAAACATGGAGGCACTGTGAGAAAGAAAGGAAGGCTGAATGGGGGGAAAATCAGGGGGAGATGAACCATGAGAGACTGTGGACTCTGAGCAACAAACTGAGAGTTTTGGAGGGGAGGGGTGGGGGGTTGGGCCAGCCTGATGGTGGGTATTGAAGAGGGCATGTATTGCATAGAGCACTGGGTGTGGTACATGAACAATCTTGTAACACTGAAAAAATAAAATAAAAGTATTTGGGGAAAGAAATAAAATAGTTGTATTCCAAATGGAAAAAAAAAACAAAAAACAAAAAACAAATACTCAAGTGTTTTTCAGTTAATACCCTGATTGATTTCCAAGCCATTACATTAATATATATCACTATCTCAAATTTATATCCATTACAAGTCTGTCTATTTTAGTGTTATGTTCTCTTTATGCCTTTAGTACTATTGATGGTGTTGATTATAATATGAAAATAAATGTGTATTTTTAACTCCTTTTCTCAGATTCCTCCTCAAAGGAAAAAAGTTGTTAAAACACGTATGAAATGTAAAACTGCCAAAAAATAAAGATAGTAAGCATCAAAAAAATAAAGTGGTTCTAACCTATATAGGAGTTTACATGGCTATATAACAGTAGTACAAGGCCAAATAATAATACTTGTGTAACTTTTGCTTTATGTGGAGTAGTTTTCACATAAAGTACAGCTTTCTATTGCCTTGTATTTAACTGTTTATTAAGCATCCTGACCTGATTTAGTTAAAGAATCTTAGATGCCAAATATATACCAATTAACTAGCAGCTGAATTCTAATATTAAAAATAATTTTAAAAATTTTAAATGGTATGATTTTATTCACTTTCTGAGCAACAAAATTTTTTCATATGATATAACCTGCAAAACTTTCATTTTTTTAGAAAATTGAAACAATGCTCGATTGAAAAATTGTCAGTTTTAATCTCCATGTTAAGCAAAGGTATCAATTCCTCTTTTGCAGTTGGATAATGCATAATTATATACATTCAACACTGTATTCTATAAAAATCATGGGCTCTGGTTAAAAAGAAAGAGCAATTCAAGTCAATTAAACCCAGTATGAAATTTCCCTTAGAGTCACTTAAAAACTGAACCAAAGCCAATAGGTCTTGCCTTGTAACTACAGAATGGCCCATTTACACAGCTTCTGCTAATGCAGTAAGACTTTTGATGGGCCAACGTCTTCTGAGTTTTTGCCAATAGACGTGGAAATTTCCTGTAATTACTACATCTGGGTATTATTTTCCTGGAATGATGTATGTGAAAAAGATCAGAAAAGTTTATGGGTAAATTGATATGATAATTGCTACAGCCTTGTTACATTTTATCATTTTATTATAGCTTAAGAGTTCAGCTGCTAATGGTTTTGGTTATTTTCTCTGTATGGGGCTTGAATTTTTCCCATGATAGGTTTTGTGCTCCTACCTACACATCATGCTCCTCCAGGGGAATGATCCATTGTATACCCTGGTATAGAATTTTTCTCTAGCTAGAATGCTGCAGACAGGACAAATCAACACCCTGACACACTGCAAAAATAATGTGCATACCTTGCTTGAGCCGCATTTTTACTTGTACAGAAACACAAACTGTGTAGATAATTGACACCTGGAGATTCCACCAGTTACTTTACTCACTGCCCTACTGCATTACTCAATACACCATCTGTGGTATCACTGTATCCCCTGGTAATCCATTTAAGAGCTCTTCAGAAAGCAGTCAACCTTAAATTAACTCAATTTCACTACCAGGCTGGAGATGAAATTGACTTTCCTATTTAGTAAAACTGGTAGTTATGAATCACTTTAACGGAAAAATCACAAAGTAACTAGAAGTAACAAGTAAACCACTGTGATCACAGTTTGGGCAAAGCAGAGGATGGGAATGGGATGTAAGTGGAAATGAAAATGTAAGAGGTCAGCGTAAAGGACGTTAGAAGTATGAAAGAGTGAATGAAGTAGTGGTAGAGGAGAAATCCCCTGTGCCACTTATCAAGTTTTTGCCTTTCAGTTCCAAACCCACCTTTCCCCTCTCTGCATTCTAATATTGAAGGTGCTACTGGAACCCAACATTTCTGCTTTGCCGGAAGACATGTTATCTTCCCCCAATAGGAAGTGCCAGAGGAAACTGGGAGCCTAGTGGAGGAAGAAGGGATTTGCACTTTCCTGGTTGTTCCTGCGGGCCTCCTGGCTTCCTCCTGATTCTGAGTATCATCCCAGTAGTTCTTTTTTTTACCCCAACAAGGGCAGTTCCTTCCCATAGAAAATACTGAATCCAGGGGCGCCCGGGTGGCTCAGTCGTTAAGCATCTTCCTTCGGCTCAGGTTATGATCCCAGAGTCCTGGGATTGAGCCCCACATCGGGCTCCTTGCTCGGCAGGAAGCCTGCTTCTCCCGCTACCATTCCTTCTGCTTGTGTTCCGTTTCTCACTGTCAAATAAGTAAAATCTTTAAAAAAAAAAAAAAAAG
>CM053604.1:80160083-80178109 GCA_028646535.1 Procyon lotor
CTGAACGAAGACTAAGGACTCAAACACTGTATGATGAGTAATAAAGTCCTTTGTCTTAAACTGTGGCAAGTTAGCTTACAACTAGAATAAAATCTCAAGGTCTTCAGAGTTTTTGGTAGTTTTGATGGTGAAGATGGGATGCTAACAGAGACATGGCTTTCTAGAATAATAATGAGGATCATACGGGCCAATTAATGAGATATGAATAAGCCATAGGAATAGTAGCAAATGTTTTGTCCAAGTTGAATGGCCAGGTCAGCAATAAATACTCTACTGGCTGTTAATGAGAGAAAGAATCGGGGAAGTTGATTGCACACCACATTGTATCTTGCTTATTGCCAACTATCCTCTGGGTAGGAAGACTTCTGAATTAATATGGTCTCAGTTCTGCCCTACTGTGATAAACAGTTTAAAGGCTTTTCATGGGTAGGCAGAAAATTCTGCCCCTGTTATGGTCAGTTTTATGTCTCAATTTAGGTAGGGCATGGTATACACTTTTTGGTTAACTACCAGTCCATATGTGTAGTGAAGGTATTTTTTTAGATGCAACTAACATTTGTATCCATAGACTTTAAGTAAAACAAATTCTATAATATTGGTGGGCTTCATCCAACCATTTGAAGGCCTTAAGAGAAAAGACTGAGGTCCCCCAGGGAGGAAGGAATTCAGCCCTCACCTGCCTTTGGATTCAAGACTGCAATGTCATCTCTTCCCTAGTTCCCTAACCTATCTACCTACCTACCTGCCCTACAGATTTCAGACTTGTCTTCCTTCACAATCCAAGAGCCAATTCCTTAAAATAATCACACACACACACACACACACACACACACACACACACACACACCCTTCCACCACACACTCTTTGGTTCTATTCCTCTGGAGATTCCTGACTAAAACAGCCCTTTCCAGACAAGTTAGGAGACATGCGCCTATACCAAACGCAATAGGAGGAAATTTGTGATGTCTATTGTCAGAAGCCTGGCAAATCATGATAACTAGTTGAGTCACCTGGGACAGGAGAGACAGGTGTGTAGGGTTTGTCAGGGAAGAATGGCAAGAGATAGGCTGTGTTATGACACATTGCATCATGCCAAATTTATATCCATTCAGAAATAATAGTAGTTCTCAGAATTTTTTTTTTGCAGTGGGTTGTGGCTGCTGCAAGGAAGTTTCAGTGTTCTTGTAATAGTTCTATGAGATAGATAAATTCTCATGGGAAAACATAAATAAGGAATTGAGTAGTATTTGGCCTCTTACTGTTCTGGGCTGGGTTTATAAAGCTGATGAAAGAGAACCACTGGAATATGATTACCTAATCCAAAAGAATCTAGATAAACTCTTGTGATCAGACCTACGGCCCTATAAACTCCTCTTATTTCTTATGTTAAAACTGGTGAAAACTTGAGAGATGTTATCATGACTCTGTACCAACACAAGCTCTGGTTTAAGGTAGCCTCCTTAACAGAAATTGCTGCTGTTTGATTCAAGTCCATGTCAGCCAAATAGCACAAACCAGCAGCTTTAGCCAGAAAGCAGTGTGGCTGTGGCTGCTTAATGAGGGAGTCCTCAAACCTGAAATAGCTTGTGTCCGTAACGATGACCTTGCTGCCCTATATAGGGTTTTGGAAGGAATAAAAATGTTGGGTGTTTGTTTGATGCATCTGTGGGCAGCTGCTGTATTGTTTGAAATGGAATATAAATATGCCTTCCTTGCTAGTACAGGGCTGCTTTCTGCTTCCACATCCCTAGGTCCCTTGCCTTCTCCTTTACCTGATCTCAGCTACTCAAGGAGAAAGATGACCAGAGGTCTCCCTTTCCCTAAAGAGTTGCAGAGACCTTGAATATGCACCTGTCTGAGTGTACTGAAAGGATCAGAGAGAGCAGGCACTCAAACTTTTATGGATTTGTTGAAGTCAGGCAACGGAGTCTCCCCCCTATCCTGTTTCATGTTGGGAGGGACATCCAAATTCAACCCATAGGGTCTGGGCAAGTTCCAGAGTAGTGATAGGAAACTAATTGACCTCATGGAATTTGTCCTATTCAGCCAACTCAGTGCTCTGTTGCTGTAGATTCTTATCTGAATATATAGTGGTAGTAAATGTGCTACATGCTTATATATTCCTACACCATAAATGCCAGAAAGGAGTCCTCCAATCAGTAAAAACTCCATATAGAGAATGTTAATACCTTTGGGGCCCCACAACCTATTAATCCCTTTGAGCTAAGTGTTTCTGTGGCTGATTATTTTGATGATTCTGCCTCTGCCAATAGGTGACAGTCTTCATCTAGAAGCATCCTTGGGGTTGTATTTGTATTTGTCACTTACTTGTATGACATGGCTATCAGGTTCTTCCAGAAAGCAACTATTAGCCTGTTACTGTGGTCTTATAGAACTCGAATGCTAATCCATGGAGGCTTATGACTCTCTGGTCTGATAGTCTCATTTTGGGATGGGTAAACTAGATTCTGACTAACAAGGTAGAAAGGGCTCAATATACCTCTCTTGTCAAATGGAAATGAAATAGCCCAAAAGACAGCTGTACTGGCTCCAGTGGCATCTCAGCTTTATGTTAAAAAGTAATAACTATTCATTTTTTAAAAAGATTTATTTATTTGAAAAAGAGAGTGAGCACAAGGAGAAGGGCAAAAGGAGAGAGAGAGAGAAAGAATCCCAAGCTGACTCCATGCCAAGTGTGGAGCTGAGAGTGGGGCTTGATCTCATGATGGTTAGATTATGACCAGAGTGGAAACCAAGAATAGGATGTTCAACCAACTTCACCACCCACGCACCCTAATAACGACTATTCCTTTGGGAGAAGACTTACTTCTTCTCAGACTCTTGAGGTAAAATTGTTGTCTTCACGGGGCCCTCACTTCACAGAGGTTCTCCTAAATACCTGAGCTTGGCTCACCAATGTTTAAGTCAAAGTGGTATGATTTAGCTGACCTCTTTAAAATTGGCTCAAAAAAATATTCTAATTTTACCTCTTACCACCTTTTGGTCCACAGAAAGCAGTTTGATCACTGAATGTGGCTGTCCCTTGAAAGGTATTATCTTCTTTTGCATGGTTCTTTTGTACATTGGATTGAATTGTGTGTCTCCTACAGTCAATGACTGGTGTCTTCAAAAGGGAAAGTAAAGAGAGATTTGGACACAGAGGGACAAAGAGGGAAACTGGCCGTGTGAAGATGGAGGTGGAAATTAGAATTAGTCTGCTACAAGCCAAGGAATGCCAGGAGCCAAAAGAAGATAAAAGAGAAGAAATTTTTTTCCCCCAGATACTTCAGAGGGAAAATAACCCTGCTGACATCTTGATTTCAGACTTGCAACCTCCAGAACTATGAGAAAATAAATTTCTGCTCTTCTAACCCAGCAGTTTTGTGATAACTTGTTTTGGAAGCTTTGGAAAACTAATACACTGGGTAATGATCAGGATGAAGGATGGAGGTAAACCACTTTTGAAAATTTGGGATTCCAGCCTGATCTTCCCTGGACATGATGCTTCTTTCTTTCCCTTATTTATAATCCCAGGTTGGCCTGATTGATAAACTTTTCAGATACAGCTTAGCCAAAAAGCTAGTGTATTCTAACTTAATGCTGGTTCAGCCATTTACATGGTCCTCAGTCATAAAAAGAATGGCTACTTGGTTGAGTATGCCTGCTGGCTGAGTTCTTTGCCAGAGGTCCATGAGGGACAAAGCAAGTGACATTTGGGTCTATGTAAGTTCTACAGGAATTCTTATTTCTCTTGCTCCTAATCCAGGCATGATTAGGGAATAATTGGAAAAAGGTAAAGTTAAGTGCCTGGAAGGGGCGTATCAATTTTGTATTAGTGGAGGGAAAAGAATAGTTTTGACACCTGGAAATGGAGTTCCTTAGACCCCAAAAGTGCAAGAGAGGGTAGGGCACTAAAGATCTTTTTTTTTTCTTTTCTTTTAGCATCGGCTCTGGAGACTTTCTCATGAAGGAGAAAAAACCTGGTGTGACAAATGGTTGCAATAATACTTAACTTACTGGTGAAGCTGCCGTCTTCTGCCAGACAGTTCTGACTACAGTTTGATCATCATTCCCCTTACTCTTACTATGAAGATTATTGGAATAGAAGTGTTGGCCCTAGTTCCCACACCTTTTATGTAAAACATTTATCACCATCTCTAAAGGTCTGCCCTAGCTCCACTCCTGTGGCTATTGTTTGGTCATTCTGTGGGGTATACAAATTTCACCCTGCTGGTGGTGAAGGGCAAAATGACTGATTGGACTGATTGCCCTTATACAATCCCTCTAGACAAAAGGACTGGACTCAGTTATTTGAACTACACTGGAAACCCTAAGGTCCATCATGTAGCTACCAGTCCACATTGGAGGCGCTATCAACCTGTGCTATCCCAAATGATGTAGGGCCCAAGAATTGTCAACATTTTCTTTCTAGGGGCACCGTGTATGTCTCCAGACTGAACTTCCTATGTGGAAGACAGGCATTCATGTGCTTTTTTTCCTGGACACGCAGCTAATTATACCTTTGAGGTTGTCATCTGAGACCTTCTAGGGTTTAAGGAAACCTTATCAGTAGATCAAGTAGTTTTCAGATGACTATGGGATTCTTTCCAAAATGAAGCTACTGTCACTTTTTCAGGGGAGCTTTCTGGAGAGAGAACTGACTCATTATTTACGTATACATTGTTGGCAGTTATCCCTGTGATGTAAAGCATCCAGTTAGAAAAAGTACTGAGATTATAAATGAAATCATACAGTATTTATCTTTCTCGGTCTGACTTATTTCATTTAGGATGGTGCCCTCAAAGTCTATCCATGTCGTTATAAATAGCAAAATTTCCTTCTTTCACATGGCTGAATAATTTCATGTGTGTATACATATATATAATATATATATTCCTATAAATATATATTAAAAGATGTGATATATATGAATATGCATATATTTATATTATATCACATAAATATAACTATATTAATATATAATATATTATATAATATATTAATATTTTATAGCAATAATATATTAATAACATAAATAACTATAATTGATAGCTTTTATATTGTATATCATTAAATATTATGTGCATAATTATAATTTATATTTATAATAAACAATTATCAATATTAATATAAATATAATATAAATAATATATTATAAAATAGTAATTAATGTAAGTATTTATATTTATATAATAGTAAAATACTCTCTATATACTGTAACATGAGTAATATATATACCATATCTTTTTTATTCACCCATCCATTGATGGATGCTTACATTGTTCCATATCTTGGCTATTGTGAATAACAATGTAATGAACGTGGGAGTGCAGTTATCTCTTTGAAATAGTGATATCATTTCCTCCTTTGGATATAGACCCAGAAGTGAGATTGCTGGATCATACGATAGTTCTAATTTGCTCTCATCCTGTGATAGCAACTCTAATTAAATGTGCTATGGAACAGATTGAATGGATTTTGTTCCACCTTCTGTAGGTCGGATTTACCAGAGTGGCCGATGGAATGAATACTCATGAAAAGATCCACCAGAAGTCAAGATGATGTAGAAGTGAGGGGTGGATATTGTCGGGAGACAATATGGTTGTCTCGTGTTTCTGAACATCTTATGAACAGAGGCACTGACTGATCATTATTCTGGACCATCTCTATAAAGAATGTTTGTATAGTCACAGCCTTGAAAGACTGAGATAGTGTCTCCCTCTGGAGCAGTGAGCGGGGTAATTAACTGCTCATAGTAAAAGATTTGAGTTCCCTAAGCTCAGGATTCTCTCTTGCATTGCATCTCACAGTATGTGCAGTTATTATGTAGTCTTGTTATCACCCTCTGGAAATTGGGACTCTAAGAACAGGTATGAAACATGCTTGTGCTGGTGCCTCTTGCAGCACTTTGAGTAATCAAGTCTGTTGCTGACCCAGGAGACTCACAGCTCCTGCTGGCACCCATGGAACTGTGGCAGGCTAACATTTTAACTTACAAGTAGGGTAAACTCTCACACTCGTCACAGCAGTTGACAATTAGAGGAAAATTCCTCAGCAGCTAGACTCTCATCTATTATCATCTCCCTTCTGCCTAAAGGACTTCGTATGTACACAAAATATATAAAATGATAAAGATTATTAAATTACAAAATAATATATAATAGGGATTATATTATTTACCATGTAATAAAATTATATAATATATATCATATAATATAAATCATATATTATATAATTTTATTATAATTATAAAATTATAAAGATTATAATTATGTATTATAACATATACTATATATTACACACATATATTTTATATATCATAATATATTATCAATATATTTATATTAATTATATATTATAATATATTATTATAATTATATGTAATTATTTTATTATAATTATAAAATTATAATTTTTATAAATAAAATTATATAATATATAATTATATAATATATATGATTTTATAGTGCATGTTTACTGTTAAACTTTTTACATCTGGAAATGTCTTTTTTTTTTGGAAATTATTTTTATCAAGTATACAATTTTGGTTGACTTTTTTTTTCTTTCAATATTTTAAAGATACTGCTCTTCTGTTTTCTGTCTTGCCCTGACATGAAATGTTTGCCTATTTATTCCTCTGTTAATGATGTATCTTTTTTTTCCCTCTGGCTGCTTTTTTCAGACTTCTTTGTATTTCTTTTTAAAAGCAATTTGATTTTGATATGCCTTGGTATAGTTTTCTTAACATTTTGTATTTGAGATTTATTTGGATTCTTCAGATCTGTGGGTTACACTTTCATTTAATTTAAAAAAATATTTGGCCATTACTTCTTCATATATTTTTATCCTAACTTTACCCATCTGCCTTCCTTCGGGGCCTTGAATTAAATGTGTATTAGGCCACTTTAAGTTGTCCCACAGCTCAGTGCTCTTTTCATGTTTTTTCAGTCTTTTTTTTCTCTGTACTTGTTTTGGATTGTTTCTGTTGCTATGTCTTGAAGTTTACTAATTATTTCTTCTGTCATGTCCAATCAGCTGTTAATCCCATGCAGTGTATTTTTCTTTCAGATACTTTCTATTCTTTACACTTTTGAGTTGAGTCTTTCTTTTATATATTCCATGTCTCTACTTAATGTATTCTACCTTTACCCTTTTAACCTTGAAATCTTAAAAAGCTTTATAATTTATGTCCTAATCTACTATCATCTATCTGGCATCTCTCTTATTTTTGAGCATGTGTTTATCTATAGAGTTGTCCCCTCCCACCCCCCCATTTAGGGTTGTGTTCCTGGTTCTAATCATGGCTATTACTTTTGGAATGGATGGCAGACACAGAATTTTGCCTTGTTGGTTTTTTCAAGCTTCGATCTGGGATGCAGTTAGGTTTGGTGGAAACAGGTTGACTTTCTTGAGGCTTTCTTCTTTTTTTATGCTGGGACCAAGAGTAACCTTTATTCTAAAGCTAATTTTGCTCTACTATTTAAGTACCTTACAAGATGCTCTGTGAATTATAAGGCTTTCTCAATCTGACTAGTGAGAACATAAACCATTCCTGGCCTTGTATGAGCTCTAGGGATTGTTCTTTTTGGTGGTTCATTCCCTAACCTTAGGTGGTTTCCTCATGTACATATGCACTTCAGGGACTCCTTTGCAGCTTTCTTTCTCTCTTTGTGTAACTCTCTCCTGTCCAGTACTATATCTTGCAATTGCCAGCTTGGCCTTTCTGAACTCAAGACTGTCTCCTCCTATCAGGGGTCTTTGGGATCTGCTTGGATTTTTCCTCCATAGGCTGCCTTTCAAAACTCTGCAGTCAATAGCTGGAATAATTATGAATGTGGGTTTCATTTGTTTCTTCTTTTTCACTGATCATGGTCTTGCACTGCCTAAAAATTTGTTTCTTATTTTGTCCAGTTCTTTCACTGTTTCTGGCAGGAGGAAAATCTGCTCCCTGTTAATTTACCTTGGCTAGAAGAAGTAACAAAACAATTTAACATCTTATATTAAGAATTTTCTGTTCTTCAAAAATTGTTTTCTGGCTTTCTAGCCACTAAACTTTCCTTGGCTTAGAATGTTCGGTTTTTGCTCTCCTCTCTTTTCAAAGGCCCTCTCGTTTTGTTTTGGCATAGTTTTTGCTGGTGTCCCCCCTGCCAAATCCTAGTTCTAGCTGGTATGTAGGTCTTCAGAATCCCAGTTCTATTCTCTCTCTCTCTCTCTTTAAGATTTTATTTATTTATTTGGGAGAGAGAGAGAGAGAGAAAGAGAGAACACAAGCAGAGGGAGTGGGAGAGGGAGGAGCAGGATTCCCACTGAGCAAGGAGCCCGATGCAGATTAAGGACTTAATCTCAGGACCCTGGGATCATGATCTGAACTGAAGGCAGATGCTTAATGACTGAGCCACTCAGATGCCTCCTCCCTACCTCCCGGCCGGTTCTACTCTTAAAACAGGTTGTTTTCAAGTAAGGACAATTCCTTTCATAAGAATTATTAGGCCAACTGTTAAGGGAAAAAAAATCTACTTCATAAGCCGGTAAACAATCAACCTGCTTCCCTTCATGTCTTCCTTCCTTCTTTGCATTTTCCTTTGATTTTTTTATTATTTACTTTTTAAAATATTTAAAGTATGAGATAGTAGAAGAGAGCGATGCATTTAAACAGATGAAGGAACCCAAGAATGAAGTAACAGAGAAGAATTCACTTGTTCATCTTCTTATTTGAGTCCAAATACTTTATGAATACGGTTGATTCTATGCTCACCTTGTGTACAGAAGTCTTTTCCCTACAGTTATCTCTTCTTTTTTCTCCATCAGAACAGAAATATAATATACATTCTTTTAGCTTACAAAGGTTCCTCGTTTTTTTGCCATGGGCTTTTAGGATTCTGCCCCATCATATTGGTCCACTGTATAGCAAAACTCCATGACCAACTTGTCCAAACTCACTCTCCCACTTCTCACATTGTCTCTTGGGCTCACTTTTATCACTCAAAAACAAAAACAAAAGCAAGTATTGCATCCCCCACCACACAAAACAAAACCACAAATAAACAAAAGCAGCTCTTCTCTCCCATGATTGTCCCTTCTGTTATGGAATGAATTTTGTCCCTTCAAATTTCCATGTTGAAGTCCTGATCCCCAGTAGCTCAGAATGTGACTGAATTTGGAGGTAAAGAAAGACCTTTATAGGTAATTAAGTTAAATGTGGTCAGTAGGGTGGCCACTAATCCAATATGACTGGTGCCTGGTGTCTGTAAGAAGAGGAGAATAGGACACGGGCACACACAGAAGAAAGATCATGTGAGGATACAGTGAGTAGGCAGCCATCTACAGGCCAAGGAGAAAGGTTCTCAAAAGAAGCCAACCCTGATGACACCTTGGTCTTGGACTTACAGTCTACAGAATAACAGAAATTTCTGTTATTTGAGCCACCCAGTCTGTGGTACTTTGTTAAGGTGACCCTAGCAAATATATATATCCTTCCCCACATTGCTTAATTATATTTGGCTTCTGTGAACACATGAAGCAAGTTTCTGCTCAGATCATTTACTATTCCATTTTCCTGGAATGTTTTGCTTCCAGATACCCATATCTTGCTCCACAGCATACTTTCCAGATACACAGAGCTCACTTATTTTAGTCAGGTGCATGCTCAAATGTCACATTTCAAAGAAGACTCCTTTGATTCTTACAACACTCTACCCTGTCTTCTCTTTTAGTTTTCTCCTATCACTTATCACCACTAACATTATGTACTTGTGTTTTCTTTCTTTCTTTTTTTTTTTCTGTGTCCCTTCACTTGAATGCAATTTCCACTAGAGCAGGTACTCTTTCTTGTTCATAGTGTACATCCAGTTCCTAGAAGAATTTCTTTTTTTTTTTTTAAAGATTTTATTTATTTGACAGAGAGAAACACAGCGAGAGAGGGAACACAAGCAGAGGGAGTGGTAGGGAAGCCTGCAGAACAAGGAGCCCGATGTGGGGCTTGATCCCAGGACTCTGGGATCATGACCTGAGCCGTAGGCAGACGCTTAACGACTGAGCCACCCAGGCGCCCCTAGTAGCTCTATTTTTAATTGTTTGAGGAATCTCCTTACTGTCTTTCCCAGTGGCTCTACCAATTTGCATTCCCATTAACAGTGCACAAGAGTTGGCTATTTTCCACATCCTCTCCAACACTTGTAATCTCTTGTCTTTTCAATGATATTCATTCAAACAGGTGTGAAGTGATATGTCATTGTGCTTTAGATTTGCATTTCCCTGATAATTGTGATGTTGAACACCTTTTTATGTACCTACTTGTTGGCCATTTGGATACCTTCTTTAGAAAAATGCCTACTCACTTCCTCTGCCCATTTTAAAAATCAGGTTTTTTTTTTCACTAGTGGCTTGTATGAGTTCTTTACATATTTTGGATATTTATCAGATAAAAAAAAAAGCAGCCTCCTCTTCTAGACTTTATGGACTGACTTTGGTCTTCCTGACTTTCACCCGTAGGTGGGGGCATGCTGGAGTGTGTTGTGACGGAGGACAGTCCAGGGGGCATGATGTCTCTTCAGCTCAGGCCACTGGGGTCTACAGCATCTACAACTTCGTGATCCTTGATGAGTGCAGCGCCTGGGAGGAGGGGTGGCGAGTGTGTATCTTAGGTCTATTGAGGTTCTTAGCGGCAATTCCAGTTCCAATGGCTAGGGATCAGGGCAGGCAATAGCAGTAGCCAAAACTGGTAGCATGCTTTCTCAGGAGTCAGTTGCAGGTGCTTCTGTGGTGGAAGACACCTCTTGCCCACACAGACGCAGTGGTGTGGGCTAGAACAGGCAGCAAGCAAAGCTCGGGGCTACCTGTGGGCACACTTGCAGCTACAGGCATCCTGGTTATCAGCACATACTACCTGGTATCTGGGTCTTGCCATGGCGCACAGCAACAGAGGCCCGAGCAGTGGAGGGGGACTGTACCGGGGGCATGCAGGTACACAGGTGGAGGAGCTAGTCCTGAGCGCAGGCAGGGCGTTGGGAGTCAGCCTTGCAGTTCTAGGTGGGAATTTGAGCTTGCGCAGCCGCAGAGGCCAGCTGGCCTGTTAAGTGCGCTTCTGAGCTCCCTCGCGCCCCGCAAGCAGGGACTCAGGCAGCTGACGTCGGCGAATATACCTGTGGGGCAAAAGCCAGTAAAATCTGCAGGGGTCCGTGGCAGCTGTGCTGGCCTTCGGTTCCTCGTGTGGTGACCACCACTGGATTTATCTGCAGAGGAGTTCCCTGTGAAGGTCGGTCCTTCCGCTGCGTGGCTGCTACAGGTAGTCCTTGCTTTTCCGTCCGTGTTCCTCGATGTCTCTATAGGTCTCAGTTTTGCTGAATAGGGTGAAATCAAAGCAGCATCTTCATGTCCTGAAAGGCTGGGAAAGCTCGTTGCTCACCCCACTAACTCTTCCTTTTCCCGGGAAGAGAATTCTTTCTAGCTGGGAAGTTCTTTTTTGGTGCTGAGCCGAGCTGGCGTGGCCAATGGCGTGATGCAGGCAAATGAAGCGATTGTTCTTTTTTTGCGTGGTTATTTTCAGGCTTTTTGTTCCACTGTGTTGCTGAAGTTTCTAAAGTAGACTCCAGGCCTCTCTGAGAGCTGTTTTGGTTGGTGGATGTCCTTGTAATTGTTGACATTTGTGGTGAGATGGCGGCGGGGGGCGGGGGTGAGTGTGTGTCTCCTAGCCGCCATCTTGGTCTGGTGCCCCCTTAGAAAGGACACTTTTCAAAGGGAAACTCGTGTGAACAGATGGTTAATGAATTATTTTTTTAAAGATTTTATTTATTTATTTGACAGAGAGAGAGAGAGAGTACAAGCGGAGGGGAGATGCAGAGGGGGAGGGAGAAGCAGGCTCCCTGCAGAGCAGGGGAAGCCCGATATGGGACTCCACTCAGGGACTCCGGGATCCTGACCTGAGCCGAGGGCAGTTGCTCAACCAATTGAGCCACCCAGGCGCCCCATGAATTAATTTTTTAAGGTTGTTTGTTTATTTATTTGACAGAGAGAGAGAGAGAGAGATCACAAGTAGGCAGAGAGGCAGGCAGAGAGAGAAGGGGAAGCAGGCTCCCTGCTGAGAGAGCCCGAACCGGGGCTCGATCCCAAGACTCTGAGATCATGACCTGAGCCAAAGGCAGAGGCTTTAACCCACTGAGCCACCCAGGCACCCTGAATTAATTTTTTAAAATTTCTTTTTAAGTATTTTTTTTTTTTAAGAAAACTACCAAACCATATTCTGGTCATTAGTATTGACCATAGTCCAAACTATTGGACTAAAGGCCAGTTTGTAACATTGTAAGATCTCAGATTTTTTTTTTAAACTCACGAAAGCCACCTAAATTAAAATAATTACTCCTAAACTGGACACACATTCTTCTACACTATATTAAATAAGAACATGTCTTTAATGGCACTGAGATCCCTCATTTAGAATTTATTGAATTTTTTCTTTTTTTATAATTGCCAATTTAAAAGCTCTTGATATAATCTCCATAGTCAATAGAGTATTTAGGAGGAATGCAACAGTATTTTACCCGGAATAGACAGGCAAAGAGACAAAATCTTACTGAAACTTAATATATGTAGAGCACTGTACACAACCTCCAACATTGAGTCCTCATGACAACAAATAAAACAAAGGTGATTACCCCCCTTGGTTACAAATAAGAAATTGGGTTAAGTGAGTTTTATGGTATTACATAGCTATAAAAGACAAGCTCCATTTTTCTGTACTGAACCAGTAAATATGTATTGCTTTTATTTGGGGAAAGGTGTTATAAAATTTTTTTAGAAATTGTTCTCAATAGCCAGTCTTCTTCGTTTATGATAATGTATACTACTTTATTTTTTGGAAATACTGATGAAAAACAAATCTATGTATAAGGATTATTTTAAACTAGTTTTGTTTGTTTGTTTGTTTCCTTGTTTTAATATGTTACTACTCACATTTTTTTCCAAAGGTCTGAATACAATTCTATTGTAAGCTACACTGAACTGAAAGAATAATCAATGAAATAATAGAAGGGGGAGTTTTTAAGTGTAAAATAGCATTTTAGAATTAATATAATAAAAGAGCTCATTAGGCCAAATGGGGATTTTAATACACTTTTTATTAAATAATTTCTTTAAAAAAGATTTTAGAAAAGTGTTCTGAAACATCCCTCAGAGATCATCATTTTTCAGTAATTGGCTTTTAAGACTTGTAGTTTGCTGCAAATTGTTGTGTTGTCTTTTAACCACTTTCACCCATCTTATTTGCTCTCTTTCTTCTCATGGCTCTTCTCTATAGCAATTGTCTGTTGTTATCTTTGAGCTCACAAAGCTGAACAGCTCCCAGGTCATCTTCTATCATTAAGCAGTTCTTGCAGTGATTGCTTTTTGTTGCTTTATAAAGGAGGGAACAATGAAAGGGTAGGAAAGGGTAGGAAAAAAAAATCCTTCATAAAAAAATGCATTTCCTTTTTTCAGGGTTCTAAATTCTGTGAACTATTACTCAATTTTGTCGTTAACTACTTGTTTCATATTGTACTATGTAATATTTTATTCATGTAATCCTCTGGAGTACACTTGCTTTTCATATTTTCTCCATTCCTTTAGGTGAATCCTCCAGTTTTTATTTTTCTACTGTTCCTAGGGCTCTACATATATTTTCACATTTCATTAGTAGTTAATTTCAAAATGCAATTAGAAAGAATTCCTTTGAGGATAGGAGGCAATAATTGGAATCTTTCTGTTCAATCCTTATTAAAGAGCATGGGGAGATGCTTTTTAACTAAAACTGTTTGGAACAAAGGCCAAAGAGAAAATGCCTACACAAATTATTGGTATTTTGGCATTGATATAATATATGGATGGGTCTTTAAATAAACCATTCTCCTGCATTTGTCTTTCAGGTTGGTTTAACAATAATAAACCAGTTGAAAGTTAAGATTTTGATCTTTAAAAGTAAAAACACGTGTTTTGGGTTCTCTTAGTTAACAAAATACCATATTATTTCACTCTGTGCATAAACTTCAGTATTGAGTAGTGTAGATGGAGCGTGACAGATTAAGTCCCCTGTATACCAAAGAACCAGGAGAGTTTTATAGAAATATGTAGGAGACTTCCTTAAAGTACTCTACACCAGAATTATTTATACAACTTCAGAATGCCTGTGGGATATATTCTGTGTGTCAAGGTATGGTAACTTATAATTACCAACATTTCAATTTCATAAGGGCAGATTATCCTGGCGAGAAATGAAGTAGAAAATTTAAAAGTCATGGAGGTCTTTATGAGTGTGTAAAAGTAGCTTCCCAGGGAGGCTACTGATGGCCTTATTGGTAATTAAAGGGAAACTTAAAACAAGAAGGATCCTGACTCTTAACAATTGATTAAATGTTATGTTATGTCAAGATAGTGGATAATCATTGTCAACCAGAATTTCCTAGTTCACAATTCTGTAGTGAAAAAGTCTTCATATTTATGGTCTGCGATTCTGTAAGGAGAATGGAAGAGTAAGAGTGGTTCTGGCTTATTTGCACGTGCTAGATAGCGTAAGTGTGCTCCAGAGCGGAAGAAAGAGTTAGGGATTATGTCACATGGTGATGCTTCCAACTCCAACATTGATTTGACACACTGATTCACAATGAATGAACTAAATATTGGAAATTTGCAAGAGTGGTTAAGAACGAGTACTCTGGTGCAGATTTGCTTGTATTCAGATGAGATCAGGCACATTCACGGTGGTATGGCCATAGACAGATTTGCTCATATTCAAACCTTAACTGGGCTACTTCATAGCTATGGGACCATGGACAATTTAATCATATCCTCTTTGTTCTGGTTTTCATATCTGTAAAATGGGGTCATAAGAGTATCTATAGTTGCGAGCAGTAAAGGAATGCATTGATTAAAGCACTTAAAACAGTCTGATACATAGAAACATTTAATAAATTCAGCTTTGACTATTATATTGAAGTCTAATATAGGTCTAAATCTAAATATAGATCTAAATATGATTTATTACTGCAATCTCAATTCATATCTTCTTGAGCAGCTCTCTGTGTTGATTTGGCACACTTAGCCAATGTACTCTTTGACTTGATACCTCATACATTTGAACTTCAACATCAGAGGGGTGAGGGTAGAATATGCCATAGAATTATGCAGAAAGCTTAATTTCCCCTAGAGAGACTGATAGGATCTATCAGAGTCATGGAAGAGGGCATTGGATCAAGAGACAAAAGACCTGAATTCTAGCTGTAACTCTGTCAGTGCCTAGTTTGGCTTAGGACAAGAAATAGGATTCAATTTTACTGCATAATCATTTTGGCCAGGACAAGCTATTCAGTCTTTCATTCAAAAACATCTATCGAGGCACATAAGATGCTTTATTTGTAAACATCAGCCCAGTAGTAAGAGTAATAGGCTTTCAGGGGTGTCTGGGTAGCTCACTTGGTTAAGTGTCTGCCTTTGGTTCAGGTCATGATCCCTGGATCCTGGGATTGAGCCCTGTGTCAGGCTTTCTAGTCAGCGGGGAGTCTGCTTCTCCCTCTCACTCTCCCTCTCCCTCTGTGCTCTCTCTTTCTCTAAAATAAATAAATAAAATCTTTTTTAAAAAAGACAGTAATAGGCTTTCATAAATATAATTTTTAATGCTGATACAGTGTAAGTTTTCAAGTTTCTTTAAAAATCATTTCACAATACTTATGTTTTAAGCAATTATATTACATTAATTTATCTGTGGCAACTCAGCTGTTAATACTATACTCTTAAAACTTCTCCATCATCATTTAATTTCAAGTAAAAGTGTAATTTTGCATCAGTTCATTCACCCAGCGCTTTAGTTTTATATTCTTTCCCCTGCCCCCTCTCTTCCATGTTAATTCAACACTGAATATACAATGTGAGTCAAGAACCATGGTGTTACACATTATTTTATTAAATATCTTTCATTTTTCACAACAGTGCCTAATCCATAGATGAAGTAAACAAAACAAGAAAGAAGAAAACAAGAAAGAAGACACTACATGCATTTTAAATAAGTAATCTTGGATTGTGAACATGAAAGGAACTTTGAATTTCTGTAAGGAAGGAAAAAAGCAGTATTTTTCAGAAAGAAAAGCAGGGATTAAGAATTTCATGCCCTTATAAATTCTAATCACGTTGCTTTCTCTACAATTTTAGGTTATAAAGCAAGAGTCCATTAAACGTTACTGACAAGATCTTATTAAAAATTAAGACAGGACATAGGCATTTCATGGCTGGCACCTACACTGCTCTTAATTTTGTTTCCCTCTGAAGAATATACGAGGAAAAAAGCTTTATTGAATGAAATCTAGGCCAAGCAAACATATGGCAATGGGATTTCTTTTAGATGAAGTAATTTTAAACTGAGATTTCTCAGAGAAGAATTTTTTTTCCCCTGCAGACTTTTATAACAGTATCCTTAAAATCTGGTCATGACAAACCGGAGAAAATGATCTTTAAAATCTGAGAATATGCTCAATTCTCTTCTCTGAAATCAATTCTGGGAAGATATCCATATCATTTTGAAATAGCAAACAGATTTGTCTCATGGAATTTTGCCAGGAAAGAAGTAATGTAGACATGTTATGCTCTATTGTGGAAACACAAAGCATCCCCCTCTGCTAATGATTCATGAACAGAAAGATAAAGCATTCTTGCAGCTATTACCTCCCCTCCTAAGCTGAAATATCATGCTGTTTACATCACTGCACACATGTTCACATTGGTTCAAATGTGTTGTCATTGTGTATTATTAGGCACAATGGTTAGACTTCTTTTGAAAAAAATAAAAAAAAAACAACCGCACACACACCATTATGTCATAGGGCACTAAGTGTTTTATCTGTTAATTTAGTCTATCCAAACCTCCCACATTAATATACCTTGGTCATGTTAATAGGTTAAATTTTGTTAAATAAGCCTTTGTTAGTGTTGCTTAATTCTCTGCCCATTTAGTAGCCAGACATCATTATTACAATGGAACAATAGTATTAGCAATAGCAATTATCATAAAATTGCCCCTTATAAGAAGATAGTGTTTATTTTAAATTATCAATCAAAGCACCTTGTTTAATATCTCATTTTTATCTTTCAAACAATCCCAAAATTACATATTATACCCATTTTACATACAAGGAAACTGCAGCACAGAGAGGCTAAGCAATGTGTCCAAAGTCACACAGCTTAACAGCTAACAGTGAGGATTCAAGCTCTGGTAAACTTTAATACAGGTTAATAGCAATAAGAGAAGGCTTATTAGAGGAAGTGGTTTATCAACTATGTTTTGAAACTACTCATGACTTTTTAGGGGAAAATACATGACTGGTGTGTGGAATAATGTGGCAACCATTATTTTTATGGGCAGAAGATGAGTGGGAAACATGTATATGGTATATAGAATGCAGAGAAAAATTCTATATCATTCAGACAATACAACGACTGTCATAAAAGAAAATAGTTAATTAGTATCATGCTTTAATTCAATTTTTTAGTGGAAAAAATCTCTAAAGTTTTGAGGGAAAGTTGTTATTTGAAGATTACCTCCATTCATTGGGAGAAGGGTGCAATTGAAAGACATTCTCAGGAATGTGTGAAATGAGAAAGAGCACCACTCCTATAGGCTCCCTGAAAAGAAAAAGAAAATGAAAGCCTGGAAAAACTATGCCAACTGAGACATAAATAATTTTGAAAAAGAGCTCAAGATTAGAAAAGGTACAGCATAATAAAAAGAAATAGACAATGAGACCAGTGAAACTTAAAATTTAGTGTCTAAAGGCTGTTAATGTTACTACAAAATAATGCAGCTATCAAACAGTTTAAAAGTAAAGGTAAATAGTGTTAAGCAAAAATCTCATAAGCAATGAGCAATAATAAGCAATAAGTAATAATAAGAAATAATAAATAATAAAACCAAAGCTAAGTTCTTGAATTACTGCAACAAAACAATAACAAAAAGAAGTATGAGGATGGTAAATTGGGATAGAATAAAGTTTTTATAAAGTGGAGGAGTGGG
>CM053604.1:80178609-80198616 GCA_028646535.1 Procyon lotor
AATATATACAGTACATATAATATAGTATTTACTATATTATATACTATAAAATGCTGTAAAGCATTTTATATGTATGAAGAAAGGAAGTCACTTCTAACTCACCAGTTCTCTACATAAAAGGATCATCTTAAAATGAAAAGATATGCTATTAGATAAAAAGACTAATTTCTTTCTCATTTTAGAAAAAAAATATATAAAGATAAATACTAATATTTTCCCCCACTACAAAGTTGTTTATACCTGATAAACTTTTGGAGAATTTAGTAAACCTTATTTCAATATACATATGGTTGCTGGGTTTTATTATAGTGAAGGGTTTAAGATGGAGGAGGACAATTCAATTGTTAAAACTTAGAGAAGACTAAAAGTCTCCTACTGTAAGATCTTCATTCTACCAATGATACAACTGAATTTCAGAGATATGTGGCATGCCTGCTATACTATAAATATTTCTTCTATCCTTGTATTTCTATTATGGTATATTTTATTGTTAATATGTTTTATAATTAATGCTAAAAAGAAATATGTAGTTCCTTCACACTTGATTACTGCAACATAAATCTTCAGAATGTAAATCTCAGAAAATAACTTTGAGAATGTGTGTACAAATTAATCTTGTGAGGATTCATGCAGATTTAATTCTGTCATTATAAGAGGAAACATTTTATGACTGAGGGAATCATAAACTTAACCCCAATAGGTGAACACAAAATGTATACGTATTTAAGTGTTGAATTATTGAAAATAACAATCTAGAATGTGAGTTTTTTAGTCAAATGAAAGTCCTTTATTTAAGAAAGTAAAATATAAAACCGCATGCTATTTTCTGCAGCATCTGTAGTCCTCCTAGTTACCCCTCAAAGTTGGCTAGTGATAGTTATGTAAACCTGTGTTTAAAATCAGGCCTATTATTTAAGGCAACACAATTTGGGGGACATTTTTTAACCTCCCTGGACCTCAGTTTCCTAGTCAGTAAAATAGGAATACGGAGGAGGAGGAGAGGGAGGGGGAGGAGGAGAAGAAATTAATATCATCTATGAACTAAGAGAGATAACATAAATAAATAATCTGGCACAGTGCTTGAACTCCAACTGCCTTGTCTTCTTGAAGGTTTTGATGCCATCTGTGCCTGTCTTAAGCCTATTTGCCTTAAGATTCATTTCTTGTCATTTCCTTGTTCTGCTGTGTGTGGCAGAAGGCTGACTCTGCAGGCTATCTTTCTCAGGCTCCTGTATCCGCCAGTATTTAGCAGAGTCTGGCCAATGAGAGGCCTTAGTGGAAGACTGGAAGGTGACAAGAAGGAAGATGCACACCTTTCTGTGCCTCAGGCTGAGAGTCTAGAAGCTACCACAACTCATGCAATGGCTCAGTGCCCACTGGACAGGCTGCTGTGGCTCCAACTTCAGCCGTGTGACTTCACTCCTGGAACTCTGGTAACACACTTCCCATCACCCCTCTGTTGCTTTCTGCCGTTGATCCTCAGAGTTATCTCCTGTCTTCCATTTAGCTTCTTTGCTTGTTTATCATTTGTGTAACAAAATGCTTTTGCTACGAGTTCCTTTTTCTTAAAACCTCAAATGCTTTCTGCTTTCAGGTTAGACCTAGTATTAGTTTTCTGTTGTTATGGACCAAATTATTCAAATTTAACAGATTAAAAGAACATTCATTTATTATCTCATAGTTACAGGTAAATTCCACATGGCTTCAACCTGATTTCTGGTTAGGGTCTCGCAAGGCTGAAATCAAGGTGCCCGCTGAGGCTGTGTTCTTAACTGGATGCTCTGGGGGAGAATCTGCTTCCAAATTCATTCATATTGTTGGCAGAATTCAGTTACAGTTACAGGTCTTCATTTCTTTACCAGCTGTCAGCTTGGGGCTGCTCTCAGTCTCTGCTTTTCACACACCCAGGCCCTCCATCGCAGCCATCGATATCATTTGTTCCTCATGTCCAATCCCCCTCATGCTTTGAAATCTCTGATATCCTCTTCTGATCATAGTAGGAGAAAACTGTCCTCCTTTAAAGAGTTTATGTGATTAAGTTAAGCCCACTGAATAATCTCTATTTTACTTTTTTTTAATTTTAAAAAAAGATTTATTTATTTTTGGGGGGGGGAAGGAGAGAGTGAGTGGAGGAGGGGCAGAGGGAAAGGGAGAGAAGAAGACTCCCTGTTGAGCACAGATCCACATGGGGCTCCCTCTCATGACCCTGAGATTATGACCTGAGCCTAAATGTTCAAACCACTGGGCTACCCACGTGCCCAGGGATACTCTCCATTTTAAGGTCAACGATTAGTAACATTAATTGCACTGCAAAACTTCTTTTGCCCTCTCAGGTAATTTAATCATATAAGCAACACAAGCGGAGAAGGTCATCATAGAATTCTGCCTTCCAAAGTGATCTATTACTCTGGCACTTGCCAGGTTTGTGCTCTCGAGTCAATCATTTAACCTCCAAGGGCCTTAGATTCTTTATGTATAAAATATTTATAAATAAGAGACACAATCTGATTGCTAATGTTTTAGTTCTGTAATGCTATCATTCTATGACCAGAGACTAACATTTCTGGGCCAGCGGGAAGACTAATACAAGGTTTTGCTCTCTTCTCTTGTGCATTCCCCCTTCCACTGGGGAATGCTTTGATTTCATTTCAGAAAAGGGGAACTTGTGTTTTATTAAAGCATTTCTTAAGTATAAGCATGACAAAAATGTTTATATTCCAACTGTATTAACTTCAGTATTTGGGAGTGAATTGGCACTTCTGGTGCCGCCAATGCTCCTTCAGGTTCTGAGCTGAGCCCCTGTGTCAGTGTCCAGGGTGATGCCCTGATGTGATGATGGGCTGCAGACTATGGGAGGGCCAGGCTGAGAGGGGTAGTTAGAGGAGAACTCATTCTCAGATGACAGTGCCAGCCCTGGAACTCAGGCATACCACATAACATCTCTGAAATTTAGTCGTATCATTGGTAGAATGAAGAACTTAGAGTAGGGCTTTTACTGTCTTTTAAGTTTTAGTAATTGAATGGTCCTCCTACATCTTAAACCCTTGACTCTAATAAACCATATGTATATTGAAAAATAGTTTTTTTAATTCTCAGAGAGAAAGAAGGCTGAATACTTTAAGCAATATCATTTGGAAAATTATCTTCATTAAATGATTTCAGTGTATAGTGTTTGGATGCTATGATTCATCACTTTTTTTTTTCACAGATTTAATCTTCCAGATTTATAAAAATGTATACTAACACACCATCATATGGCAGTCATGCAACGCCCTCTTCTGGCTAAGGGTCAAAGCACAACCTTTCTCCCTATAGCATTCTCTGGAAATCTACATGTTCTTAGTTCTTTTCTATACATTTACTTTGTAGTGTATGTTTCAACAATTTTAAATCTATTTATTCTTTATTAATTCTAAAAATGAATATGTTTTATTGATGATATAGGCATTCACCTGCCTAGCTTAGTTTAACAAACATAAGCAGCTTTTTAAAAATTATTTTAATCTTGGAGCATAATCTCTAGTTGGGATATTTTTACTGGAAAAATTAATCAATTTACCAGATTCACATTTTACACTGCATCTGTAAAGGACAAAGTGATAGAGAAGAAGATGGGAAATAACAATACTACTTATAGAGTTGTAACAATTTTTTTTTAAGAGAGGGAGAGAGCATCTGCATGCCTGCAAGGAGGGGGGAGGGGCAGAGGGAGAGAGAGAGAATCCTAAGCAGGCTCCATGCTCAGCTGTATATAATAATCAGCATGGAGCCTGATACTGGGCTGGGTCCCACCACCCTAAGATCATGACCTAAGCCAAATTCAAGAGCTAGATGCTCAATCCACTAAACCAACCAGACGCCTCTAGGTTTGTAACAATTACTGAGTAAATATATGATACATGAAGCATAGTAAATCCTATTATTAATAATAAAATTAGTAACTTCTTCAAGTGAATGATAATATATTTAAATGTTTGTACAGTATGAGCATTTTAGAGGTTGTACACTTATTTCAGGAAAGAACTTGTAGGCAACCTCTAAGATAGTGACTAAGATTTTTTAATAAGGAAAAAAAAAATGCAAAAGTGATAGGATTTCACTTCTGAGATTAGGTCACAAAAAGGCTGTAACTTCCTTTTTGCTCTTTTTTCCTTTCTTGCTCCTTCTCTCTTGGATCCACCACTCAAAGAGAGAAGCAAGATGCCAGGTTGTGCGCAGACATATGGAGAGACCCATGTAGTAAGGAACTGTCTCTGGCCAAAAGTCAGTGAGGACCCGAGGCCTGTTAATACCCTTTTGGAGTAGCAAATGGTAAAATAAAGATACTCAAAGAATCAAACTGCAAATAGTAGGAAAATGTGATTCTTTAGTTTCTACACCAAAAATTTTAAAATAATCCCTCTCTCTGTTTAAAAAATCATTAGAATTTCCAAGTTAAAAATTGCCTGTCCATGCTTTGAAACAAAGACGTATTAGTTACAGATAGAGCCTTCATAGAAATTCTAGTATGGAAATGAAACTGAAAGCTTCATGTCAAGTTTACCACTTGATGGAGCCATAATGCCAGAGAACACTTCAAAAACCATCATGTTTACAAGGAAGCATCTCTATGACAAAATCAAGTTGGATAAAATGTATATTTCTAAGCATTGGCTGGAATCATTCTAGGGATTAATTTCCTCTCTCACTAAGCAGTTTCTATAACACGTCAAAGAGAAAACTGTATATAATAATCCCTAACTGTTAAGGGAAGATAATTTGCTAATTTTTATTTTTAATCTAGAAAATTTAAGAAAGGTTATTCCTCGGAAAATACTTATTTGTACTGGGAAAGAGATAATGTAATAAAATGTAAAAATGACTATTAAATCTTCTAAATATCAAGTGTCTGATATGATCAGAAGGAAATGTGAACCTTCTTGGAGAGCAAAGTTTATGAAAGGTTCTTGAGCCCATCAGTAGCAGAGGAAAACTGATTTTTTTCAAAGAAGGAAGACTCAAAAGGTGGAAGTGTTGGTCACAGGCAAACATAAAAGATTCATAGTCTCTATTTCTTATTAGAATTATTATATTTGGTAAACACAGGCCCCTGATCCCTTACCTGAATTCAAAATTTTTCAGATTAAAAAAATAAATATGGTATTTATATCATATAGTACATAACATTTTCAGCAATGTCTGATGTAATGCCTCTTAAGTAAATATGTTGTCTCAGGCTACTCTCTATAAGAATCAAACTTTGTGACAAAGGTTTAGGGAAGGATGTTACTTGGAAATGCTCTTGTGGGGAAGAGAGTTGAAGGAGGCAGGATTATACAGAGGGGAAGGTTAATTAATTTCCAACAAGAACTTTAGGCAACCACATGGGAATTTCCTGAGTCGGTACAGTCCTTTAGAGTTGTCCCAAATTCGAGTGAGGAGGATGAGTTTTCATACCCCCTGTTTTGACCAACCATTGAATAGAGGCTGCTGCTGGGAAAAAATGATTTTAGGTGCTGTCGTCTTCTTGTGACCAAAATGGGGTGACATCTGGAGGCCTTCTTCTGACAAACTTCCTAGCAGCTAAGAGAATAAACCTTTCATTCTGGTGGGATTGCTCAGACCACCTTCGCCAAGGTTTCTGAGCCTTAGGTCACCAAGCACTTCTCCAGAAAAGGTTACTGAATTCTTCCACTAACCACCAAAACTTGGTGAAGGGGCAAGAAGAGGTACCCAAATGATTATTTGCATATTAAAAATATTGTTTGCTGTCCCCTTCGATTACTTCTGGTGCAAAGTGTCAATTACCCTTACCAATATGCTACCACTTGCATTCTGGTCACTTGCAAGAGAAGCATGGAATATCTAGGTCGCAGTTATTAGCTTATAGTTCAACAGGGCTCTTATTGTGTGTCTTGGTGGAAAGTTTCCCCTTTTGAGAGAAGAGCACCCAGAATGACAGGGATGAGAAGCACAAATTTGGCAGGTGAGTCACTGAGTATGATAATAAGTGGGATTAATCCTGCTTCTGCACTTTGGTTTCTGGACCAACATATTTTCCTTATTGAGGCACAGCATCATATAAAGGTCTTTGAATTAAAGGGACACTGTGTCCTGGAGAAAACAGTATCATTGTAAAGTATCTCCTGTAAACTAGCACTTTGTCTTTAGCAGGCTATTTCATTGCTCTATCTGGCCAGCATCTTTCAAATGATATATAATATGACTGGTGGACCATGTGTTATGGATCAGCTGCAAACCCCTGTTCTATCAAACGGGTCCTTTGATTTGACCCAAGATTATATGGTGAGGGATGATGTTTTATAGACCCTGGGACGGTGGTGCTGGTTAAGGTTCCATCCCTAGGAAACACAACTCCATAGCCATAATATGTATTGATTCTTATCAAAATGAATTATTACTTTCAAGGTGGAAGAGGTCCAATGTATTCAGGTGACCATCAAGTAGCTAGTTGATGCCATATAGAAGGCTCAGCTCTGGTCTCTGTTCCTGACAGGTTGGACATTCTAAGGCTTTGGAAAGTAGCAGCCCATACTATTGGCCCATGCATAACCTGTACCTCTGTTATCACAGATACTTCTTTCACATATCCATTATTGTCAACACGGGGATGGTTGCTGACTGGAGGCTGGCTCATTTCAACTAGCCAATTCAGTTTTGTTTATCAGGATGTTTATTGGCTCTTCCCTATTGTTGGATTGCTGGTGCCTAGTACGGTGTGATATGAAGATCTCCACAGTACATGACTATTTTTACATGTCCATGTACTCTACCCAGTACTCTACCCAGAACTCCTTGAAACTGATCTTTCATTTCATTTCTCTTTCCAGGCCTCTGATCAGTCAAGTCATTTATCACTGCCCATTATTCCATACATACGCTAAGGTTGGGCCACCTTTCTGTTTACATAAAGTAGATTACCAGGGCACTATCTGAAACTCCGTTCGATGGAATGATTTTCCATCATCATTATCTTTTTTTTTTAAGGGGTTGTTTTCTTTCCTTTGTAAAAAATTTTAATTTAAATTCAATAAATTGAATTAATAAATTTAATTAATTGAATTAACTAAATTGTTAATATACAGTGTATTGTTAGTTTCAGGGGTAGAATTTAGTGATTCATCAGTTGTGTATAAGACCCACTGCTCATTATACCAAGTGCCCTCCTTAATGCCCATCATCCAATTACCTCATCTCCACCCCCCCCAATTTGCCCTCCAGCAACCTTCAGTTTGTTTCTTATAGTCAAGAGTCTCTTATGGTTTGCCTCCCTCTCTGTTTTTATCTTATTTTTCCTTCTCTTTCCCTATATTCCTCTGTTTTGTTTCTTAAATTCCACATATGAGTATAATCATATGGTTTTTGTCTTCCTCTGACTTATTTTGCTTCACATAACACCCTCTAGTTCTGTCCACATCGTTGCAAATGACAAGATTTCACTCTTTTTGATGACTGAGTAATATTCCATTATTTGTATATTATATAATACATATATACATATATAATGGAATATATATTATATATGAACATACATATATATATCACTTAATATATACATATACATGATGTATAGATATATTACTTCTTCTTTATCCATTCATCTGTCAAAGGACATCTGAACTCTTTCTGTATTTTGGCTATTGTAGACATTGCTGCTATAAACATTGGAGTGTATGTACTCTTTTGAATCACTATTTTTGTACGCTTTGAATAAATGCCTAGTAGTGAAATTGCTGGGTCACAGAGCTCTATTTTCAACCTTTTGAGGAACCTCTATACTATTTTCCAGAGTGGCTGTACCAGTTTGCATTCCCACCAACAGTGTAAAAGGGTTCCCCTTTCTCCCATCCTTGCCAACATCTGTTGTTTCTTAAGTTGGTTAATTTTAGCCATCTGACCAGTATGAGGTGGTATCTCATTGTAGTTTTGATTTGTAATTCCCTGATGACAAGTGATGTTGAGCATTTTTTCATGTGTCTGTTAGCCATTTGTAGGTCTTCTTTGGAAAACTATTTTTTGGGTATTGAGTTTGCAGATTCCTTTACAGATTTTGGATATTAGCCCTTTATCTGATATGTCATTTGTGAGTATCTTCTCCCATTCCATAGGTTGCCTTTTAGCTTTGTTGATTGTTTCCTTTGTTGTGCAAAAGCTTTTTATCCTGATGAAGTCCCAATAGTTCATTTTTGGTTTTGCTTCCCTCGCCTTTGGAGATGCGTCTAGCAAGCTGCAGCCAAGGTGAAAGAAGTTGCTGCCTGCATTCTCCTCTAAGATTTTGATGGATTCCTCTCCCACATTTAGGTTTTTCATCCATTTTGAATTGAATTTGTTTTTGTGTATGGTGTAAAAAAATGGTCCAGTTTCATTCTTCTGCATATGGCTGTCCAGTTTTCCCAACACCATTTGTTGAAGAGACTTTTTCGACTGGATATTCTTTCCTGCTTTCTCAAAGATTAAGGGTCCATTTCTGCGTTTTCTATTTATTCTGTTCATCTTTGTGTCTACTTTTGCACCAGTACCATACTGTCTTGATGATTACAGCTTTGTAATACAGCTTAAAGTCCGGAATTGTGATGCCTCCAGCTTTGGTTTTCTTTTTCCACATTTCTTTGGCTATTCGGGATTTTTTCTGGTTCCACATGAATTTTAGAATTGTTTGTTCCATATCTGTGAAAAATGCTAGTGGTATTTTAATAGATATTGCACTGAATGTGTAGATTGCTTTGTGTAGCATAGACACATTAACAATATTTGTTCTTCCCATCTATGAGCATGGACTCTTTCCATTTTTTTTGTATCCTCCTCAATTTCTTTCATTAAGTATTCTATACCCTTCAGAGTATAGATCTTTCATCTCTCTGGTTAGGTTTATTCCTAGATACCTTATGCCATCAGTACTATCTTACCCTGAATGAGGATATAATGCAGTTTTATCCCTTTATAGTTCTCATCTATGTTCTCATACCAAGTGGACCAATTCAAGAACCCAAACCTTTCCATCATGGTTATAAGGAATCTCTGTTGCAGCCATAGATGTGAGCAGAGGAAGAGGCACTGGTACAACAGTGACGGATGACTTGAGGGTCATTATGAGCAATTGCATGCACCAGGCTTCTTTGGGTTAACCAATGCCACTGGCCTCTGTTGTTTGGGGATCTAATTCATTTTCTATTGTTAGTAATGAGTTCAATCTTGTAGCACTCTGTCCTGCCCCTGTCTATGGAAGAGAGTCATCACCTATATTCTTAGTAATGTTGGTGCTACTCTCACCAATACCATCCTTAGTGTGTTGGAAAATGATGTATCTTTGGGATCTTTAATTTACTGGTTTTATTAATAGTAGTTAAAATCAGAACAGAATAGAGATCCTAAAGTAAACCTATGCATATATCATCAATTGACTTATGACAAAGGAACCAAGAACATACAATAAGGAAGGGCAGTTTCTTCAATACTGGTATTGAGAAAATCTTACAGCCACATGCAAAAGAATGAAACTGGATTGCTATCTTATGCCATACACAAAAATGAACTCAAACTGGATTAAAGACATAAACTTAAAATCTGAAACCATAAAAGTCCTAGAAGAAAACATAGGCTGTAAGCTCCTTAACATTGTAATTATGGGTGGTGATGATGTTAACTACACTTATTGTGATGATCATAATACAATATATACAAATATTAAAAATGGTTACCTTGTTCATCTGGAAATAATATAATGTTATATATCAATTTTATCTCAATTAAAAGTACACAATTAAAACTATAAATGTCCTTATGTCAGTTCAACTAAATTCCTATAGCCAAATGGATTTGCAAAAAGAAAAATAACTACTGAATTTCAGAGATCTTTGTAATTTTTGAATTGTGGATAAGGTGTTGTTAGAGAAATCCTTCTATGGGATTCCTATAACAACCTTTCATAAACAGGGTATCACATTCCTATGTTCAGAGAGAGCAATGTATCGGTACTTCTTGCTCTTCACAGTTTATGCCCATTCTCATATGTCTCTACCCCAGACTTCCTATGACCTCCTTCAGGACCTTTTAATATTTCTTTTCACAGGACCCTGATCAGCCAAACCATCTGCCATTGCTCATGATCCCACATATGTACTAAGCTTGAGTTTAGATATAGTACTGGGTGACTTGGAAACATAGGGAAAGGGGCAGAAGCAGATTGGATATGAGAGTCTGATGACACAGATGCAATTATTTAATTGCAACCACTCACTTAGGACCCTGACCAACATGGGAAAGGAGGATTAATACAACCATAGTAGGAAGTTGGAAGTCTGAGAAAATCTTCTTTACCTAGTGGCTACTAGCTGACAACACAGATACTGGTTAAATAATGAAATAGAACAAAACATGAGTGGTTATTTCAAAACACTCATCAAAGATGTGGTAGAAAAAAATTTTAAGAACTCTTCAGTGTTCATTTTGTAGATTATCTTGAATTCAATTTACTTGAAACAAAACAAAACAAACTTTGAGAATCAAAGGTAGAGCATGCCAATGTTTTTATTTCTAGCACTGGAATATTTTTTCTCAATCTCAAACTTTATAATCATCTACGACTCTTACATCTCTTTTAGAACTTACATTGAACCAATCCTGTTCATTTTTCCTTAAAAATTGATTCATTCTTTGTTTCCATCTCTAGCTTCTGACTGCAGACCCTTATTTCAGTTTTTGATTATGAATTAATGTCCTAATTGAGCTTTCCCTGTCTAAACAACCCTGCCTACCACTGCCAGATTAATTTTCCTTAAAATATATTTTCAATAGTTCATTTTGACCCAAAATTATAAAAAACATAAATAAAAAAGCTGCTCGTCAAATACCCTTAAACAAGTTTTAAAAGAAAAACCCAAATGGAGCAAGTTTATTTGCAACATATTTGAGTGATTACTTTTTAAACTGGTTACTACAAAAGGGATGCTTGCAACTTATAAGCAAAAGACCCCCCAAAAAATAAGAAAACATCATAAGTGGTAATGCACAATTGAAGAAATAGAAACAGACAATGAACATGAATAAAATTCTAACTTGATAATAATGGAAATGTAAATTAAAATACAACTCATTACCTTTCTGTGCTACCCAGAGAGGGGTCCATATGATATTCTGCGTTCCCATTATAATTAAAGGGAAATTTTCAGACGTCTGGGGCCTTTGATATCCCACAAATGAAGGAGGACGATGCCCTCAAATCTCTTGCAGCAGGACTGCACTTAGATGCAACAGACTTGACTTCCAAATGGAACAGTACATCTACAAAGGAAAAGAGATAGCATCTATTTCATAAACCTGAAGACAACCTGGGAGAAGATTCTGCCGGTTGTTCGTACCATTGAAAATACAGCTGATATCAGTGCCATATCTTCTAGGAATACTGGCTGGTGAGACGCATTGAAGTTTGCTGTGCCACTGAAGTCACTCCTGTTGCTGGTCACTCTTGGAAACTTTGCCAACCAGATATAGCCTTTGGGTGTTGTGACTTGTAGTAGTAACTGGTCCTGGGGCTTACTGGGAGCCTATCACAGAGGTGTGTTGTGTTAATCTGCCTACCGCTTCTCTCTGTAACACAGACTTTGCTCTGCACTGTATGGACATTGCCATCCCACGCAACAAGGGAACTTATTCTGCATGTCTAATATGGTAAATGCTGGCCCAGGGAGCTCTGCGCATGCATGGCAGAATCTCCCTTGCACATCCATGGGAAGTAATGCGTGATCTCTACCTACGGAGATCCTGAAGAGAGAGAAAAGAACAGGCTTCTGCTGAAAAGGCTGTGACCAAGAAGGAATTTCAGGGTGATCATGGACTGCTCCAGCTCCCTAAATTTCTTGCTAACTAAACCTGAAATCTCAGGCTGGTCTGAAGGTGTACAGGTTTCCTTTGTGCCTATCCAGTAGTTCCTTACTGAAGATTAGAGCACTCAGCCTGTCATGGAAGACTGGTCTGCAAGTCCCACTGCTCAGGTCACTGAATGAGTAGGGATAGCCACTGAGATTTTAACGTCTTCTTCCATAGACTCTTAGACAGAAAATGGAAATAGGGGTAATGGAAAATAGTTGTGTGTGTGTGTTTTTAAGATTTTATTTATTTATTTGAGAAAAACGGTGAGTGAGAGAGAGAGCATGAGCAGTGGGAGGGGAGAGGGAGAAGCAGAGTCCCCACTGAGCTGGGAACCCCAATATGGGGCTAGATCCCAGGACCCTGAGATCATAACCTGAATGGAAGGCAGATGCTTAAATGACTGTGCCACCCAGGCGCCCTGGAAAATAGTCTCTTAAAAAAGAAAATTGAGCTCATTATTAACTGGCTTTCATGTTGGTCAAGGTTACAAAGAATGATAATCAGTGAAGGAGTGGAAAATTAGATCCCCCTCATGAATACTGCTGAGTTGCATGTAAATTAATGCAAATTTTCTAGAGAAAGATTCCATAATATGTTCTTAAAATTGAAAAATATGTATGATCCTTTATCAAGGATTTACAGGTTTAGAAATTTATCCTAAGAAATAATTTATGCATTTTCCCAAGGTTTACCTATAAAAATGCTTGTCTCGAAAACATTTATGCTGAAAATGATATATGAGAGAAAAATAAACAAATAAGCTGGTTTAAAAAGTTGTGTAATCTCCACATGGTAAAATACTTTATGCAATCATCAAAATGATATAATAAAATATATTGTAGGGAAATATATCCAAGTTAGAGTGTTAGGTAACAAAAATAAGTTAATAACTAATATATACAGTATGAAATCATTTTTAAAGAAAATAAATATGCATAAACAGAAAAAAGTCTCAAAATATAGAGCCCAAAATGCTAATAGGATTTTCTCTAGTGATCTTTCTTTTCTTTTTTTAAGATTTATTTATTTATTTTGGAGAGGAAGAGAGAGAGAGGGAGAGAGTGGGAGAGCACGAGCAAGAGGGGCAGAGGAAGAGGGAGAGAGAATCTCAAGCTGACTCCTGGTGTACCATAGAGCTGGTTGTGGGGGCTTAATATGACAACCCTGAAATCATGACTTGAGCTGGACACTCAACTATCTGTACCATCCAGGCACCGATCTTTCTTTTTAAATTAAAAAATATATCTTCCAAAATACGGGACATTTTATATCAAATGAATGTGTTTTTAGGGGCATCTGGGTGGATCAGTGGGTTAAAGCCTCTGCCTTCGGCTCAGGTCATGATCTCAGCGTCCTGGAATCGAGCCCCACATCGGGCTCTCTGCTCATCGGGAGCCTGCTTCCCCTGCCTCTCTGCCTACTGCCTCTCTGCCTACTTGTAATCTCTCTCCTTCTGTCAAATAAATAAAAATAAAATCTTTAAAAAAGAATGAATGTTTTTAATTGTAAAAACAAATGACTATTACTTGCACACTGAAGAGAATACCTGAGGACCACAGTCGTTATAGATCCCAATCTCCTGTCATTTTTTGTTACTTCCCTTCCCTCCCACATAACCAATCTGGGTCACTGAATTAACCAAACCCACTTACTTTGGAGGCTCTCACAGGGACGACAGATATCCTGGCTGCGTAATAATTCTTCAGTATTTGTGTCCATGGCCCTCTTCAACACTCAGCTTCAGGAATGACATAAATAATGTCAATCAGATAAACCAAATGCCGAATCTATCCAGAAAATTAACAGGGTGACAGATTTTGAAGTTAGATTTTCCTCATATTCAACTGAAACAGTTATATTTAAGGATAGTGTATTTGTTGTTCAGATGAAGGCTTTTAATAAATGTTTTCTCCAGCCAGTTTATCTTTAAACTTAAGAAACAAAAAAAAAGGGGCCCCTGGGTGGCTCAGTGGGTTAAAGCCTCTGCCTTCAGGTCATGACCTCAGGGTCCTGGGATCGAGCCCCACATTGGGCTCTCTGCTCGGCGGGGAGACTGCTTCCCCTTCTCTCTCTGCCTACTTGTGATCTCTCTCTGTCAAATAAATAAATTAATTAATTAAATAAAATCTAAAAGTATACTTATGGGGACAGTGAAGCAGCTTATTTTAACTTGGAATTGCTTTGGATCATCTGGGATATATGACTGGTTTAGAAACATCTTCAGAAAGTAGTAGAAAAACTGCTTTTCAACTTATATTCATTACCATCCCCAGGCTTTCAGAAACAATGAGAAATATTAGGGTAAGCAATTCTTAAGAATTTGACAGTATCATGATAAAAAAAAATCAACAATAAAGTATTTTTTAAAGAAACGAATATATCAACATTTTCGAAATGAAATCATAGGACTGAAAAGTGATGTGACTTTTTAAAATGAATATCATATGCTAGGTACCGTCTCATATATTAGCTTCTTAAAGATACATATCAACTCCATAGGATATATATAGAAAAGAGTTTAGTCTAGCTAGTTTAGCAGAAATACTAAGGGAAATTAAATATCTCCTGCCTCTCTGGGAGAGCTGGAGGAGAACCAAACTTGGAGCTACACCGACAGGAATGGTACAGAAAGGGAAAACTCCCATAAAGGACTTATAGGTGAAAATTATTCCGAGAAGTTTAAAAAGCATCAAGGAAGTATTAATAATAGCATCATCAGAGACTAAAAGTACTTTAGAAAACATATTGAATAGCTTTTCTTAACTCTCACATGCTTGATCTTAAACCAACTTCATAGCCATTGTAGGTACCTAAAAGCAGTATGTGTCCTTCACACTTGCTGACACTAATTCTAGTTCTAATGGCGATCAAGCAAGTGTTACAAAGTATAAGACGGTCGGCAAAATGATTATCAGTGGTGGATTGTATTATTTGGTCGCAATTACTTGTCTCCTCCCCATCCTTGTCATGATTCCCCATCTGCAGGGAAGAGAACCTCTTGCCCCACTAACACTAGCCATATGACTTGCTTTGGTCAAAGGAGTGTGAGTGGATGTGGTATACATTTGTTCAAGTAGAAGCTTTAAATGCCTTGCCTGGGTTGGCTCTGTCCCACCTGAGCAGGTGTCCTGTGCCACGAGAACATCATGTCACAGATGGTGACTCCTCCTTCAGAAGCGATTCAGGAGTGAGAGAACTCATGGATCTGGGCTGAATCCAGTGGATCCCAGCAGAGAACAGCCCCCAAATTATGCCCACAACAATAAAACCTGTGTACTGTGGAAGCGGCGCAATTTTGTCGCTGCCATTTACAAGAGTTGGCTAATATACAGGTAAGAACAACTTTTTAAAGTGGGCTTAAATTTAGAAGTTACTAAATTTGGAAAATCCTTATGATTAAATTAAGACTGAATTAATTTTGCTTCCAGATACCATCCCCAGTAGTCTGCTTCTCCTTGCAGAAATATCTTTTAGCAAAAGAAATATAGTCCACAGGGGCCTCAATCTTGTAAGAGAGTGTATATATGGTGTATTTCACTTTTTATATAATATAGGAATACCTTTTGAGAATTTCCTAAATTGTATCAATAATTTTTTCTCAATCATAATCAGTTTCAGATACAAATAAAAATAAAATTGAATGTAGTATTCAGAAGCATTGATAATTAGTATGAATTTGTTTTAAAACAATTTCTGTGAACTAAACATTATTATTGTTGGGTATGTTCAAATATAAGGCAAACAGTTTTTTTTCTCCTAAAATACTAATCCTCAGATAACAGATATAGTTACTTTATATCCAGGTCTTACAAAGTCTACTTATTTCAGGTCCTCTCTCTGTTTACTGAATTTGACTAATCAAGTTCTGTTTAGGGAAAAAAATACATTAGTCTGAAACTACATATGTCAGTACTAGTATTAAGTGATTGATTAGTTGGTGAGAAAGCAAGAAAAAAAATTTTTTTTAAGATTTTACTTATTTATTTGACAGAGAGCAAGAGAACAAGCAGGGGGAGCAGCAGGCAGAGGGAGAAGGAGAAGCAGACTCCCTGCTGAGCAGGGAGCCCAATGTAGGGCTTGATCTCAGGACCCTGAGATCATGATCTGAGCTGCTTAACTGACTTAGCCACCAAGACACCCCAAGAAAAAATTTGATACAGATTTCATTACTCTAGTAAGCATCACTTCATAATTGCAAGTGTTTAATTGTAAATAGGCCTTTTAAAATTTACTTAAAAAGCAAAGCAGAAAATGGTTGTGTTGAGGAGATCACGAATGCATATACATAGAATAATATTAAAAAAATAAATGTACTCATGTTTTGTGGCTGTATAGTTGTGTAGAGTTAGGATAAATTTTCCAGTGAGAATATCATATACAAATCCAAAATGGTTTTATCTAAAAAAAATGTGGACCAATAAAATGTACTTTCAACAAATGCATTAGAGGATACGACAAGCAACTCTAATGATGATGGGACTATTTTAGAAGATGCATATGGAGAGCTTGGCTAAAATATTTTTGAGAAATGTGAAAAAACAATTTCTATATTAATAATGTAATTATTTAACTTATTATTTTGAATATATTTCATAACAACAAATTAAATATTAAAAGTTGAAATTTAACCATTTTATATATATAATTAAATGTTAATACAGTAGAGTAAGTTTAAAAAAAACTCCTTTTGAATCTTCTTGTGAATGGAATATAGGGCTTAACTCATAGTAGGTATATATGGTACCTGACTCAATTTTGGCCCATTTCCCTTTAATATTGACTAACTACTATTAATAATCTCTCCATACCTTTCCCACCCAAAATCAGTTCGCTCATTTACTAATCAATGAAGAAGTCCAGAATGCAATTTACAAGAAAAAAAATAATGTCCATCCTTCCTGACACCAGAAGCCTAAAGGTTCAATGGAAAGGCAGAGGTCTTATTTAATCATTCTAACATATGTGATTATTTTTTTCTTTTGATTAATGAGGAAGCAGCCAGAATTCAAGAGCCAAAGGGTAAGCTGCCACCTCAGGCTCAGATCAACCCTTTGCTAATTAGGACATTGCTGAGCCCAATTAGACAAGTAATGATTTGACTACTATCATTGGTAAAAGGGGACAGACTAAATTGGTTTCCTGCAAACCCATTTAAAAATGAATCTTCATTAGATCCATAAAGGCACATTTCTTTGAAAAATGGCAACAACAACAAAGGGAAGACTACATATGTAGTCTTTGGGGGATCTTTTTCTCCATGGTTCTAATATTCCAAAATTAGAGGTTGACTTCTACTAATAGGTGAGGACACAAATAGAAAGTACTTTCCATTGGATTGTGAGCCCATGTGGGTCAAACCTTCAAGAATAATAGTTAATAGGACTGTCAAAGTTACATCAGAAATGTGCACCCATGTCCTTTCCAGGAAAACATGGAAGAAATAAGATAATCCAATGATTCTCTTGGAGCCTACATGCAAAAATTTAATTTTGAGCTCTTCAGGTTAGCTTGTTCCAGTATTTTAATTTAAAAGATTAGTCTTTTTAAGAAGCACTTGTGGGTTTGGGCAACTTTATCTAAAAATATTGTAAAAATTAAATATTTTTATAAATTTGATTGGCTCCTACTCCTATCTCTTTTCCTGTGCTACTGATTCCCATGTCAGACGAATCATCCCCAGCTAATAATCCCTTGTCTATTCATATCTGTGGGAGATGTATCCATGCCTAATGACTATGTTCTAGAGTTCTGCTGTTTGAAATGTGGCCTGTGGTCAAATTCACAGAAGAGCAGACTAGAAATGCACTCAAAGGCTGAACTCAAACCTACTCTATTAGAATCTGCATTTTTAAGATGATTGGTTTGCACTTTTGAATTTTGAGAAACATTCCTCTTGGTATTTCTTTATTGTTACTCTTTAGAACAATAGTTCTCAGCCCAAGCTGCACATTAGAATCACCTGGGAGATTTTCAAAATCCCTATTCCATTGACCAGGACTTATACCTGACTATATCAGAATCAGTAAAGGTGGTCCAGGCATCAGTATATTTTAAAGATCCCTAGATGATCCCAATGTGCAATCAAGGTTGAAATCCTTTAGTGTGAATCAGAATCATGTAGTGGGATTCTTTTATTTATTTATTTAAATTATATTAGCCAACATATAGTACATCATTAGTTTCAGTAGAGTTCAATGATTCATCAGTTGCATGTGGTGGGATTCTTAAAACAGATTCCAACCTCTAAATGCCCAGCATTTAGTGGAAATAGGTAGGGTCTAAGATGTTGTATCTTGAACAAGTTCCAAATCACTAATGCTTGCTGCCCTAGTGGCCATACTATGAGAAATAGGAATTTAGAGGATGTGACTCAAAGGTATAAATGCCAAAAATCATCGCCTAGGATAAAGTTTCCAGTGTATCTCCTGCTGTCACCTTATCAATAAATTGATGAACTCAATAGATCATCATAAGATGCATCTGACACCCTGAACTTTTTTCTTCTGAAAACTATATTACTACAATTCTTCAAAATCCCAATCACAAAACCACAACATAGACTTTTTTCACTTTTAAAGGATCAAATTTCATGCTGGGTAGATACATGTGAATACAATACCACCACACTTGCCAATGTGCTCTTTCTTCTTACTGGATTTTTAATCTCACTAAATATCGCCATTTACCTCAGCGATCTAATCTATCAGGCATCAGTCATTTTTTATTATTTTTTCTCTTTTACCTTAGGTCCAATATGCCAACAAGTTCTACTGATCCTTTTCCTGATCATTTCCTTTAGTCATATCTCCTCCTTACCTTATAAATCAGGAGCAATCAGCTTAGTCTCTATCTCTTTGCAGATTATACCTCTCCCTAGCTTCATCCACTCAGACATTGACTGAATTCCTAAAATATAACTGCTTTGCACAAAAAAATCTTGCTTTCACAATCAAGAAGTGCCAATAGTTTCCATTACTCAAAATGAAGTCCAAATTAAATATGGCATTCAGAAGAATACTTCTACAATCTCACCTTCTCCTTTAATTCACCTTTCCAGTCTGTCTCCCACAGCTTTTCTTCATAAGCTAGCTGAATTTCCACACCCACTAAATCTCTAATGATTCTACAAACATGCTATTAATTTCCAATCATATGCATACATACACACATATATAACTACAATATATAACATATATATAATATACACTACATTGCATATATATGCAACTAGAATATATAATCTGTATTCTATGTAGTTCTATATACTTCTGTAATACATAAGTAGAAACCCTCTGTTCATTCTTCCTTTAAAATCCAACTCAGTCTTCAAGACTCAGATCTCTTATTGCCTCAAACACAAAAGTTTTCTTCAATACCCTCAAATAGAATTAATAACATCCCATTTTACATTTTTTTATTGTTAGTTTTACATCCATATGTCTTTCTTCACTCATAACAGTATCCATTGCAGCATTTAGCAGTATCTGGTTCTCAATAAAAATTGTTGAATTTGTTATTATATAAGTGGCAGAATTATCAAATAGTAATTCCCTGTCCTTCAAGAATGTTACTATGCACCATTTAAAGCCTATACAAAAAAGGCAGAATCATGGAAAATTCACTCTCCAATGTAGGTGGGCAATTCTTTTCCATTAGAAGTTCATGTGGATTAGAAATTGGGGAGGGTATGTGTTGTTAAGTGCTGTGAAATGTGTAAGCCTGACGATTCACAGACATGTATCCTGGGGCAAATAATACATTATATGTTAATAAAAATTAATTTAAAAAATAAATAAATAAAAAGTATAGTATAAGAATTAACCTTAAAAAAATAAAAATTAAAAAAAAAAGAAATCCTGATAATATACTGCCATTATTTGTTACTACAATATTCCTATGAAAGTTACCAATTGGGATTCTGACCATATTTTGTGCCAGTTCTATTATAAGAAAAAATTGGATAGGAAAAGGATGGAGAAAACTTCTGTTTTCATTACATAAGAGCTATATTCCTATGATCCCTGAAAATAATATTTTTAAATGATCATCTGTTTTTTTGTCAGTTTCAAATACAGTTCTTTCATATACATTTCACATCAACATTGAAATTAAGAGAGAAAATGTTCCTATTTTTTCCAG
>CM053604.1:80199116-80223193 GCA_028646535.1 Procyon lotor
TCTTAATAGGGAAAGGGAGGGGGTCCCTCTTAGGGGAGAATAAATGAACTTCAGAGAGATGAATGCAGCATTGGAAGAATCAATAGGAGGTATGATGGCTTGTGACAAAGTTTGGGGGTTGTGTTTACTTTTAGTCCCTTCTCCTGGGATAAGGGTCAGCATTCCCTTGATGAAATAGCCAGGGAGGAAATTTATGACAATTAAGTTCCTTTTGAGGGATCTGAGGATCTCTCTTTAGGCAGATAAGAGGAAATTCAAGGAAAGCTTCTCCCCACATCTGCTGTTTTTAGGTGCTTACAGCTCAAAATAATATATGAAAGCAGACTATTTTGGGGTGACATATCCTGATATCCCATAGCCATATATTGAAGTGATATATTCTGCCACCCTTCAGATTTTAAAGAGTTTTTAAGACCTTTCTCTTAAAGTTGTGTATGAGTTGAAAGTTAAGGATATATATGTCAATCTTGGTGCATGATTTGTTTTTGGAAGTTTTTGGAAGAGTAGAATGCAATAAGGACACATATGCCAAGTTTTTATCACTCTTTCTGGTAGAGAGCTTAAAGATTTCGAGTTAAAAAAAGATTTTGAATTAAATAAGGAGTTTATAAAAAATGTGCACAATGCAGAAGGGACTGTGGAACTTGACCACAAAACCGGTATAGTTCAAAGAACTTTGGCCAGGATCTGTGAATCAAAATCAGGGAAAAAATTAACTCAAATGCCTTTTTAAATTTCTCACACAGTGCAGTTAACTTTGGTGGAAGAGAAGATGAGAACACAGAATTTTTTAAGCCAAATAGGTTGACAGAAGTGGTGACTCAGCACCGTGCTTGTGCCTTAGTGCAAAGTGTTAGAGACAAGTCCGTGGGACTTAAGAACCTTCAAGCTCCACTTTTGGGAAGAGAGGTAAGCCATCAAGACAAAAGACTACTGTTAAGTTCCAGGCAACCCAGCACAGATGTCACTTCCATGATTATACTAGAGAAACTCTCCTTGATGGCTTGATGAAATAAGCAGCCATTATGAAAAAGCCAAGTGCCAAGAAACTGCAAACAGCCTCTAGGAACTGTGGGAGAGAGCTGACAGCCAGCAAGAAGCTAAGGAACTGAATCCTACAACCATGAAGGAATGAATTCTATTAACAACCTGATTGAGTATTATTGCTTGACTTGTGTCCTCTAAAAAGGAAATGATGAGGTCCTAACCCCCAGTACCTCAGAATATGATGTCATTTGGAAATAGGGTCATTGTGTTTGTAAGCAGTTAAGGTAACACTGGAGTATAGTAGGCCCTTAATTAAACATGTCTAATGTCCTTACAAGAGAAGAATTAAGACACACAGGGAAAAGATAGCCATATGAGGACACAGGTAGAAATTGGAGTAATGCATCTAAAAACCAATGAAGGCCAAAGATTGCCAGCAAATAGGCAAAGGATTTTTTCTGCAGTTTTCAGAGGGAGCATGGCTCTGCCAACACCTTGATTTCAGATTATAGCATCCAGAATGATGAGACAATTTCTGTTGTCTTAAGCCACTCAGTTTGTATATTTTGTTATCACAGGTTTAAGAAACTAATATAGTGAGCTTTGAAACAGATTCTTCCTCAGCCAAGCCTCTAAATGAAGATGCAGCCTGGTCACCTTGACCAGAGCCTTGTGAAACTCTAAGCAGAGGATCCAGCTGAGCTGTGTCCAAACTCTTGGTCACAGAAACTGCTAGATAATAAATGTATTGTTTGAAGCTGCCAACTCTGTGGTAAATTGTAACACAGCCTTTCTGAACCTATATCTTCATCAATTGGGAACATATCATCATAGTGGCCATCTTTCAAATGTATATACCTCATTCTAAAGATTACAATTCCATTATTAAAATATGTCCTATCCAAACTGGTACCTCCACTATACCTTCAAGAGTTTGGTAACTTCTAGAAGTGTGGTTTATAATAAAGTCAGTGGGAGCCATGGTGCACCTCTGTTGTGAGGTGGGCCTCTTGGTTCATAGCAGTGTTTTACAGGATCTCTTGTTGGTGGATGATATTTTGAGAGCCCTCTCAAAACTCCCCCCCACCTCAAAGGCTGTATTACAGTTTACCACAACCCCTTACTCAGCCCCTTCCCTGGCTGAGAAACTAAGCAGAGGAGGCAAATCCATATATAGTCTATGTGTCAAACTTGGTCAGTATGAATTTTTGCCTTTTCAGAATAGAAGGGCTCTGATTTATAATTAACTTGCCAGCAACTGACTGGTTGGTCTCCTTGAGGTATGATACAATTTCAAGAGATCAGTGTTGATCTCTGTTTTTGGTAGATCAGATGTTCAGCAGAGGTGGCACAAGGATCCACCCTGATGAGAGGGAGCCCGTGCACCTGGTCCATGAATGGCATCTATCTCTGCCTGCATGTCTACTCTGATCATGAACCCTTAAAAGAAATGGGGTGGTTAAGAACAAAGACTAGCTGACATGAACTGGCCAAGTCATCTTATCTACTTTTCTCTTCCACAGTGGCCATCAATATATCTGCTCAGTTTTTCTTATTTTTGTTTTCATTGTTTAACTTGGACTCCTAGCAGTTGATTCTGTATCTTCATATCTTAATGATCAGACAATGATTATAGCCTTAAGGCTTCTATCCTCTGCCAGTTTATCTGTGTGAGTTGGTAAACACATCCACAATTGAAGCCAGTTTCAAGTCCATTTTTTAATTAAAGTATAGTTGACATACAACGTTATATTAATTTCAGGCATACAGGATAGTGTTTGGACAAATTACTCACTGCTTACCACAATAAGTTTCACCATCATCTGTCACCATACAATATTATTAAAATATTATTGACTGTATACCCCATGCTGTACTTTTCATCCCATGACTTATTTATGTTATATCTATAAACTTATACCTCTTAATCCCTTTCACTTATTTTACCCATTTTCCCACCTATCTTCCTCTGGCAACCACTCATTTGTTCTCATTTAAGAGTCTGTTTTTTTCTGTTGGTTTTGGTTTTTAGATTCCACATATAAATGAAATCATATGATATTTATTTTTCTCTGATTTATTTCACTTAGCCTGATACACTTTAGGTCATCCAAATTGTTGCAGATGGCGAGACTTAATTCTTTTTTATGGATGAGTAATATTCCACTGCATATATACACATCCCATCTTCTTTATCCGTTCATCTGTTGATGGATACTTGGATTGCTTCCTTATCTTGGCTATTGTAAATAAAGCTGCAATAAACATGGGAGTGTGTTTGTCTTTTCAAATTCGTGTTTTCATTTTCTTTGGTAAATACCAGTAGTGGAATTACTGGGTCATATGGTATTTCTTTTTTAATTTTTTGAGAACTCCTTACTGTTTTCCACAGTGGTTATACAGATTTACATTCTTACCAACAGTGCACAAGGGTTCTCTACATCCTTGTCAACACTTGTTTGTTTGTTTTTAGCCATTCTACAGGTATGAAGTGATATCTCATTGTGATTTTGAATTGTATTCCCCTGATGACTAGTGAGGTTGAGCATCTTTTCATGTGCCTGTTAACCATCTGTATGTTTCCTTTGGAAAATTGTCTATTTAGGTCCTCTGTCCATTTTTTAATTAGATTGTTTGGGGATTTTTTGGTGTTAATTGTATAAGTTCTTTATATATTTTGGATATTAACTCCTTATCAGATATATCATTTACAAGTATCTTCTCCCATTCAGTAGACTGCCTTTTTGTTTTGTTGATGGTTTCTTTTGCTATGCAAAGCTTTTTATTTTGGTGTTGTCCCAATGGTCTATTTTTGCTTCTGTTTCCTTGCTCTAGGAGACATATCCATAAATATGCTGCTAAGCCTATGTCCAAGAGATCACTGCCTGTGTTTTATGAGTTTTATGTTTTCAAGTCTCATATATAGGTATTTAATCCATTATGAGTTTATATTTGTGTATGGTGTAAGAAAGTGGTCCAGTTTTATTGTTTTGCATGTACCTGTGTTGTTTTATCAATACCATTTATTGAAGACTGTCTTTTTCCCCGTGTATATTCTTGCTTCCCTTGTCATAGATCAAATGACCATATAGCCGTGGACTTATTTCTGGGCTCTTTATCCTGTTGCATTGATCTATGTGTCTATTTTTGTGTCAGTACCATACTGTTTTGATTATTATAGTTTTGCTGTATATCTTGAAATCTGGAGTTGTGATACTTACAGCTTTGTTCTTTTTTCTCAAGATTGTTTTGGCTATTTGGAATCTTTTGTGTTTCATACAAAGTTTAGGATTCGTTGTTCTAGTTCTGTGAAAAATGCTGTTGGTATTTTTTTTTTTTAAAGATTTTATTTATTTGACAGAGAGAAACACAGCCAGAGAGGGAACACAAGCAGAGGGAATGGTAGCAGGAGAAGCAGGCTTCCTGCTGAGCAGGGAGCCCAATGCGGGGCTAGATCCCATGCCCCTGGGATCATGACCTGAGCCGAGGGCAGCCGCTTAATGACTGAGCCACCCAGGCGCCCCTGCTGTTGGTATTTTGATAGAGATTGCATTGAATCTGTAGTTTGCTTTGGACAGTATGGGCATTTTAACAATACTGATTCTTCTGATACCTGAGCATGATATAGCTTTCCATTTATTTATGTCATCTTCAAATTCTTTTATCAGTGGCTTATAGTTTGCAGAGTACAGTGCCAACAAGGTAGATGGACAGTGTTAGCACTTGATCTTGCAAGCACCCAGCTATTTAGGGTAGGGGCAGTCTTGAAAAAATGGTACCCCTAAGCACTTTTATTCCCAGAGAAATCTGCAGATCCCTGCCCCTCCAGCACACATTCTTGATCAGTAAACCCCCTTCTTGTATAACCAAGGCACTTTTCAAGCTGCGGCTTCTGTGCTATATCTTGTAGCTAGTTAATAAGCTTGCTGTCTCTTTAAGGACTAGGACTTAGTTTCCTATCACCCTCTAGCTCTCTTGGAGTTAAGTCTCACTGATTTTTCAAAGTCAGGTGTTAGGAGAACTTGTCTTCCCAGTGTGAGTCCCCAGGGGTGGGGGTACCTGGTATGGGGTTTAGTCCCCTCATTCCTCCATGCTTGTGATGTCCCTCCCACTTAGGGTTAGTCACGCTGGGAATTTGGTTCCTGACTGCATCTTTGCCCTTCCTACTCTTGTTAATTTTGCTATCTCTCTATGACCAGCTGTGGAAGACCTGTTCTGCTGGCTTTTGGGTTATTTTTTTTTTTTAAGATTTTATTTTTTTGACAGAAAGAGATCACAAGTAGGCAGAGAGGCAGGCAGAGGGAGGGGGGGGAGCAGGCTCCCCACTGAGCGGAGAGCCCGATGTGGGGCTCGATCCCAGGATGTTGAGATCATGACCTGAGCTGAAGGCAGAGGCTTTAACCCACTGAGCCACCCAGGCGCCCCTTTTGGGTCATTTTTAAAGTTAGTTGCATGGATATAGGTATTTCCTCAGTGTGTCCATGGATAAGATGAGCTCAGGAGCCTTCTACTCCACCATCTTCTTCAGCTTCTCCAGAAATACTTATATTTTTGTAAACTTTCCAGACTTTTAAGTGGCCTTGCCCACTTTAATTGAGCAGCAACTTTTTTAGAAACTCATTATTATTGAAAAGTTCAAAAGCATTCATAGAAACAGCCTTCTGTCTACTATTATAAACTCACTAATTTGTTTATGCAATATTTATTTAAATTACATAATTACAATGACAATTACAGTGATGTAACGGGTCTTTGTAAAGTGCAACTGACTTTTGATAAGCATATAATTGAACTGATAAATGCTATAGAGCACAGCATAGCAGAGATTAGCCTCCTGGCTAAATGCATTTAAAAAGTCGGTATATTTTATATTGTACATTAATGTATAGATTAAGTTATTTGGAGGTTAAGAGAGTATCTATAGTACCCTTCCCTTTACCATCTTGGAAAATAAGGGTCATGTTCTAGATTGACTTTTATATCTGAAGTTTCCATGTACAGTAAAAGAATAGCATCTCCTCAATGGAGAACATCACCAGGGTCTTTCTCATTTTGCCTTATGGTTAGAATTCTCAAACCATTTTATTTATTTATTTATTTATTTATTTATTTATTTATTTATTTAGCTAGCTAGCTAGCTAGCTAGCTAGCTAGCTAGTTTAGTGCTGTATTTTTTTTTTTCATTCAAAACCTCATAAGCAATCATAATAGAAAAGAACCTAGAAAAGAAAAGAAGAAAATTCTGATTAAAGCAGGGCCTTTAAGTCTCATTTAGTTTGATACTCATTTGCCAGAGAAAGTGGCTGCTGAGGTAGATTTGCAGGGAACCCAATTTGAATACCACCACTCTAAAAGATAATTCAAGTCATCATGTTGTTGCCTAGAGAATATTTGCTTTTTTCTAGATTCAAATCTCTTACACCAAATTTGTTTTTGCTTTGTTTTTTTTCTTTAATAAAGTGTGAAGGATGTAAGGTTAGGGGAGGACTAGTTGTTAGAAATTTCCTTTTAGTGAGTTCTTACTACCTTAACTTCTAACTTGAACATAAAAATAACCAGAGAAAAATGACCACTCTTTTTCAATGTGAACTTTATATTGCTGTCCACGGCAGCTTTCCTTCTAAATTAAGTGTTCTCTTTTAACTCTGACCTTGAAAGCTCAATCTAAATGTCATAGAAAAATAAGTGGCTTCAAGAGCTGGAATCTGTGCACTCTGTTGGATCTTCACTGTCTTTTAGGTCTAAGACTATTTTATAGCATTATGCTCAGCTGGCCACAATTCTGACTAACGCAAAATTGGATTATTGCACCAGGTAATGAAGATAACAACGAAGGGATATCTGTGAATTGCTGTTATGGATTTGTTGACAAAGCCAGCATTTGAGAAGAGCTTCCAGCCTTAGAATCACAGAATTTTCAAGGTATAAAAGCTTTAAAATCATTGATTCCCTAGAGGTGATGTACTGACATAGCCAGTAAATGCACAAATTGTAATTGCCTTACATCTTATTTTAGTACTCTTGCTTCCATGCAAATGATCCTTAACTTTTTGTTGTTGTTGTTGTTCTTGGACTCCCTTGTGAATATAAGGAAAATAGCAAACCCAACTCCTGGAAAAATATATATGGAGAAACATACCAGAGTTTGCACAAATCACCTGGCTGAGAATCTCCATTAACTTGTCCATGGATCCAGTTTGAGGATGAGAGAGGACTTCCTTTCTTCAAAGTGCCAGTGAAAGAGCAGAATATTATAAGTTCGGTCTATTTTTAGTGATATATATGGTACTAAGATATCAAGGACACCTAATTTTTCTTCATTCGAGAAAAGTAATATATATTCTTCTTGACACAAAGCTCATGTGGTTACAGGAATTAGGGAAGCAGTGCTGCAAGCAAGGTAAGCCGTTTAGGAATATGATAATAGAGTTAGTTAATTGTATTGTAACCAAGTTTAACACTTACCTAGCTATATTATCTTAAAATTCTAACAACCAAAATACTCTAAGAAAAAAAAAGAAGGAGAAAGAAAGAAGAAAAATATGGCATAACTTCAACACATGAGTTTTAAAAAGTAATTACAAAACAGTTGAACCCTAGATTATAACATTGCAAACTAAATTTGATGGTCTTTTAATAAATTGATTGTGACTATAAAGGAAATCATCACATCAGAAGTACAGCAAGTCTGGTAAAAGATGTCCAGGCAACAGTAAGTGATGATCACAGTATATTAGGAAGAAAAAAGGCAAAATCATGGAAAATAAAAAGAAAAATTAAAGTTGAACAAGTATTTAAAACCATAGTTCAAGAAAATGTCCCTGAATTAAAAGACAGCTTTATCTATAAATTGAAAAGATACACCATGTATCCAGTAATATTTACCCAAAATTCTTAACACTGAAATATAGTTTGGTAAAGTCATTGGACTTCAGTTAAGGGAAGAATTTTTTGAACAGCTGGGTGAAAATAAGTCACTTGTAAAGGAAAATAAATCAGGTTGGCATTGTACTTCTCCCTAGCAACATTCAACATCCATACAAGCAGGGAGAAAGTGGAGTGAAATACTTCAAATGTTGAAAGAAAGAACTGGTCCTCCAGTTTTCTCGGGCAAGCCTCCTATGAGTAATAATTCCTGAGTTCTCTCCTATTTAAAACTGTGTGCAGTGCTTATGTTTATGTTTATGTTTATTCACTTCAAAGTGCCAGTGAAAGAGCAGAATATTATAAGTTCGGTCTATTTTTAGTGATATATATGGTACTAAGATATCAAGGACACCTAATTTTTCTTCATTAGAGAAAAGTAATATATATTCTTCTTGACACAAAGCTCATGTGGTTACAGGAATTAGGGATTCCTAATTAGTTATTATATAACTATATGCACCCAACAATACAGTAAAAGTAACAGTCTAATTAAATTAGACCATCAAATTTAGTTTGCAATGTTATAATCTAGGGTTCAACTGTTTTGTAATACTTTTTAAAACTCATGTGTTGAAGTTATGCCATATTTTTCTTCTTTCTTTCTTCTTTTTTTTTCCTTAGAGTATTTTGGTTGTTAGAATTTTAAGATAATATAGCTAGGTATATTATCAGCAGACAGTGAATGAAGTAACATCTACAGGATATTTAAGAGAAGAGAGAAGAATCAATGATTTTATATCCAGACAAATTATTTGTTACATTTAAGCACTGCACACAGTTTTAAATAGGAGAGAACTCAGGAATTATTACTCATAGGAGGCTTGCCCGAGAAAACTGGAGGACCAGTTCTTTCTTTCAACATTTGAAGTATTTCACTCCACTTTCTCCCTGCTTGTATGGTTTCTGGAGATATGTTTGATGTAATTCTTAACCTTGCTCCTATTTTTTTCCTTCTGGTTTCTTTCAAGATGTTGTTTTGTGTTTCCTGCAGTGTGAATACATTTCTAGGTAAAGATTTTGTTATTTATATTGCTTAGTTTTTGCTAAGTTTCCGGAATCTGTGGTTTGGTGTCTATCATTAACTTTAGGAATTTTTCAGTCATTATTGCTTTCAACATTTGTTCTATGCCTTTAAATATGCTGAATCATATTTGCATTCTAGGCACAAATCCAAAATGATCAATTTTTGCTTCTGAATTTGGTTTGTTAGTATTTTATCAAAAATGTTTGCATCTTTATTTATCAGGGATATTGGCCTGTAGTTTTCTTTTTTAGTAGTGTTCTTTTCCGTTTTGGGTACCAGGATAATGCTAGACTTATAAAATGAGTTTGGGAGTATTCCTTACTCTTTGATTTATTGGAAGAGTTTGAGAATGATCGGTATTAATTCTTCCTTAAATGTTTAGTAAAAATCACCTGTAAAGCTCTCAAGTGCTGTGCTTTTCTTGGTTGGGAGATTTTTTAATACTGATTAAATCTCCTTACTACTAATTGGTTTATTCAGATTTTCTCTTTCTTCCTGACTCAGTCTTGGTAAGTTGTATGTTTCTGAGAACTTTCCCATTTCTACTCATTGTTCAACCAGTTAGCATATAGTTGTTCATAGTAGTTTCTTTGAATTTCTGTAGGAACCATTGTAATGTGTCTTTTTTCATTTACAATTTTGTTGATTTGAGTCCTCATTTTTTCCTTGGTTATACTAGCTAACAGTTTGTGAATTTAACTTTTCAGAGAGCCAATTCTTAGTTTGGTTAATCTTTTCTATTGTTTCCCTCTTCTCTATTTCATTCATTTCTGCTCTAATTTTTATTATTTCCTTTTATCTGCTAACTTTGGGTTCAGTTTGTTCTTCTTTTTTAAATTCCTTAAAGCACAGATAGGTTGCTTATATGTGATCTTTCTTGTTTCTTAATGCATGTATTTATTGCTATGAATTTCTCTCTTGGAATAGCTTTTGCTGCATTCTGCAAGTTCTGGTATTTTCATTTGTCTCAAGAAACCTTTTTTATGTCATTTTTCATTTGTTTTTTGATCCATTGGTTGTTTAGGAAGAGTGTTGTTTAATTTCTGTGTTTATGAATTTTCCGGTTTTCTTCATTATTGATTTCTAGTTTCATACCATTGTGGTTAAGATACTTGATATGATTGCAGTCTTCTTGAACTTGCTAAGACTTGTTTTGTGGACTAACTTATGTTCTTTCCTAGAAAACATTACATGTGCACTTAAGAAGAATGTGCATTCTGTTGTTATTGGATATACTGTTCTGTATCTGTCTGTTAGGTCCATCTGGTCTGTAGTGTTGTTCAAGTGCACCATTTCCTTATGATTATTCACTTTGAGAGACAGTCTTCAATTATTATTGTATTACTGTTTACTTCTCCTTTCAGCTTTATTAGTTTTTGCTTTGTATTGTTGGGTGCATAAATATTTACAGTTGTTCTATCTTCTTGATATATTGACCCCTTTACCATTATATAATGACTTTCTTTGTCTCTTTTTACCATTTTAAATGTCTCTTTTGTCTGATGTATATATAGCTACTTTTGCCTTTTTTGGTTACCATTTGGTTGAAATGTCTTTTTCCATTGCTTTATTTTCAGTCTATGTATGTCTTTAAACCTAAAATTACTCCTTGTATGCAGCATATTGTTGATCTTATTTTTTAATCCATTCAACATTTCTGTTTTTAATTAGAGAATTTAATCCATTTAAATTTAAAGTAATTATTGATTGCTAAGAAGGTGGGTAGCAGATGGGGCTATGAATTGTTTCCTTTCTTGGCAGAGCAGCAGGATAAGACCCAGGGCCTGGTTGGAGACCTCAGTCAGGCCAGAGTGTGTACTGAATGCTGTGGTCAGGTGAGGCTACCACTTTCGCTCTGCAGACCAGATAACCATGGGCTGTGCTCCCTGTTTGAGTGCCACTGTATAAAGGGCTGTTGAATGGGCTATGCAGCTTTCTATGTTCTCTGGTTAGATACTTTCATCAGACCGGCTGAAGGCTGCAAAAACAATGAGTGGAGTTATGAATTAGATTTTCTGCTCTGGTACAGTGAGGGAAATAGCTCTATAGCTGGTAAATCTCTTTGTTGTCTTAAGTAAAACTGACCCATCTTCCAAACAAGGCCATGAACAAACAGGGCCACTGGCTTTGCTCTGCATACTATCAATTCTACTCTCTCATCTCTTAGCTTGAGTGACAGTGCACTGCACAGTTTCCAGGAGTTGATGTCAGCTCTTCTGGTCAAATGGGGCCGGAAAGCTCTCACCACAGTGGACAGGGCTATGTCTCAGCTCCTTTACCTATGGCAAGAGACTGTTCCAGGCTGTTCTCAATTTCCTAAACAGATTTTGTAGCCTAGAGAGGCCAGGAGCTACCCTCAGCCTTGGTTATGAATCAGTCCCCCTGCCGTCATTCCTGGTACAGGCTTTGCTCTGAGGGTGATCAATTTTGCTCATTCACCTCTTGGTTCAGGCACCACTGGGTCACACAACTTCTAGGAGTTCTTGCCAGCCCTTCTGGTCAGATGGACCCAGAAGAAACTCTCTACTGCAAGTAAGGCTGTGATTCAGCTCCTAGATTGGGCATGGGCAAACTATGCTCTAGGGTCAGCAAAACTCCTTTCGAGGATCTGAATCCTCAAAAGATCTGCACTCTGCCATCTACCTTGGTCAGAGTGTACCCCTAAATTGGTTCTGCAGATTAGCAAAACAACTGGTTGGGATTACTATACTTGGCCACTGCAGGTAAGAACTTGGTCTGCCAAGATCCATGTGCTGCTTTTCGTAAGCCTTTCCCCTTTCCCATTTACAATCAGATTACCAGTGGTTGAGCCCCACAGATTCTCCTGCAATCCCCATGGTATGAAATCAGACTAGGGGCTCCCAAAAAGTGACTCAGAATGCTGATGAGGCTTATTGCTCCACCGGGGCTCTTTGGAGGAACTGGAGGAACTGCAGGCTCAGAAAAGTCCTCTCACTGTGGTGCTGTGCTAGCCTGGGGGTGTGAGAATGCTGTCAAGAGGTAGCCACTTCTCTTACTCTTTTAATGCAGTCTGTCTTGGTCTCTTTGGTACAGGGGATGCTTCAGCCTCACCTCCATGTTCTAGGATTCTCTCAGTGGTGTCTTGTTCTTGAATAGATGTTAGTTCTCTTATGAGGGGAACAAAGTCAGGAATAACATATGTTGCCATCTTGGTGACATCTAACTCACCTATTTTTATATTAATTTTTATTTTTAACTGGAATGTGTATTCCATTAATATTTAATATAACTATGAATGGTTTTGGATTTATTTCTACCATTTTAGAATTTTTTTTTTTGCTTATACCTTTTGATTTTTGTTTCTCATTCTCTTATTTTTATATTTTTAATATATTTATATAGTTTTATATATAAATATATGTTCTATATTTATATATAACATATTTTATTTATATATATTTATATTTTATTTATATATAAGTATATTTTAATATATTTATATTTTTTAATAATTTCACACTTTTAAGTGGTTACTCTGAGGAGTAACCTACTAAACCTACTAAACCTAAATTTAACCTCCTAAATTTAGGCTACTTAGGAGTAGTCTAAATTTACACAGTATATTTAGGCTTAATATTGTAACATTTCAGATAAAAATGTTGAAAACCTTGATGTATGTAAGTCAATTTACCACCATTCCTTTATGATATCCTAGGTTTTTATATCTTATATACACATGAAAATCTCATAATTTTTGCTTTAAACAGTTCTGTGTTTTAAAGAAATTTGGAGGAAAACAGGGTTTCTATTTTGCCAAACCATTTTTGATTCTCTTGATTTCTTCCCAAAAATATGTATTCTATTAGATATAATTTTTAGCTTGAAAATCATCCTTTAGTATTTCAGGTACTATGAGTAGGATGGTGATCAATTCTCTTTTTTTTTTGCCTCAAAATGTGTTTTTTATTTTGTTTTCATTCTTGAAGAAAATTTTAGCTGGATAAAAATTCTAGATTAGCTTTATTTTTTCCTCATTTCAGCATTTTGTCACTGATTTGTTGCTTCTCTAGGAAATTGTGGTCATTTGAATTCTTGTTTCTCTTTATGTAATGAGTTATACTTTTTTGTATCTTGTTGTTCTAGTTTGCTAGTTTTACATCTGTTTGCTTTTCAGTAATTTGACTCTGACGTGTCTGAATGGGTTTGTTTGTTTTTTTCTTCTTTGTAATGTTTGTTCTCAGGATTTACTCATTTCTTGAATCTATACATTTATGTCTTTGAAAAATCTGAGGGTATTTTTTGTCATTATATCTTCTAATATTTTTCTACTCTACTGGGACTCCAATAAATATATGTTTTCAAAATATGTATGTTTTTAATCATTATTTTCTCACATATTGTTATCTGCCTTATTCTTTTTGGTCCTCTCTTTTGGGACTCCAATTACACGTTACAACTTTTGATATTGTTCCATTTGTTTTTGAGGCTCTGTTTTTTTTTTTTCAAATCTTTTTCTCTTTTCTTTGAACCAAATGAATTGATCTGTTTTCAAATACACAGACTATTTCTTGTTTCAATTCCATTTTTCTGTTAAAGCTTCTCAGTGAATTTTTAATTTCATATACTGTACTTTTGTTTCTAAAATTTCTATTGGTCATTTTTTATAGTTTATATTTCTCTCTTTAGAGTTCTTATCTCTTCATTTGTTTTAAACATATATTCTTTTATACCATTAAGTATAAGTATAATATCCTTCAAAATTCATTTCTGTTAATTACATCTCCCTCATCTGTGCCATTATAGGGTTGTTATACTTTGATAATCATTTCTTTTGACAATAAGTCATATTTCTTTGATTCTTCATGTTGAGTGATTTTAGATTTTATTCTGGACATTGTAAATGTTATGTGTGGGGAATCTATGTTGTGTTACATTATCTGAAGACTTTTATTATTGTTGTTATTGTTGGTTGGTTGGTTTTACTTTTTTAAAATTGAATTGTTAGTTGGTTTCTTTAACAGACTATTAAATTGATTAGACAATATTTCTTAGGAGGCAGATAAAATCTCAGTACAGTTTAGCTGGGCTCCCTAGACTCTACTTTCATGTGTTAGCTCCAATTCCACCCAAATAATTCTGTTAATAAACAGAATTGGGAGTACCTCTTCTCTACTCCTTTCTTGTGGTCTCACCACACTTTTCAGCAGTTTTGACTTTCCCAAGTTCTGTTTTCTTCATCTTCAAACCAGAAAGAGTAAAGGAATTCTATAGAAGATTTAGCCATGCCCCATGATTAAGACTGTGTGTGCCCTCATCTCATGCTAGCTGCCATGACAACAGGAAATTTATCCAATAGTGTTTCCTACTTCCAAGTGTCAGCTCTGTGTCAAGGAAGACAAAAGGAAGAGGACCTGCTTTTGTCACTCTCAAGTGCCTAAAAGCAGGGTGTTTTTTGTACATCATCTCAAGTTTTTATCTGCTAGAGGGCAGTTTGATAATTTACTGAGCTATTACTGAGGACAAAAATTCTGCATGCTTGTTCAAAAGATAACTTTTTTTATTACATAATTATAGTTTGGCAGTTATTTACTGACAACATATTAAAGATATCATTATCTTCATTCTGGTTTTTATTGAGAAGACTGCTGTCAAGTTATGTTTTTTCTCTGTTCTTAGGACTTTTTCTTGTTTTTGATATTCCAGAAATATACTACAATGCACAAAGATGTCAATTTCTGTGTATTTATTCTGATTTCTAAATATTGGACTTTATGGGCTTGTGTTGGGGTTAATGTAGAGCATGAAATCATCCATAATACCTGGATTGCTAAAATGTAACACAGGAGGTAAGAGGGGGTTAGTTTTCAGAGAAGGGCGTAGGCCATTGGAATACCAAAGCCTGTGTGACCACTCTACCATAGGAATATCGCAGGGAGTTGCCTTCCCCAAAGCTTTCTTAGCCCAAACACCTGCCTTGTGATCTAAGAGATGTATGCTTTGACCCCTAGGCTGTGTTTAGCAGAATTTAGAGCACACAGATTGGCATATTATATCATTCCTGTAAATAGATCCTCCTAGTTCCCGTAAGACCCCTTTGTCACACATCACATGCTTGAAAAACAGTGATGAAGATTTGTGTTTATCCTGAAGGACCAATAAAAGTGGAAGCAAAGAAGGGCAAAGGGTCTTGTCTCTGAACAATGACCACCCCCCCACCTTCTCTCACAGCAAAGTTTGGAGTAATCTTTCATCCATCGGTACAGGGATTGCTGGCCATTCTTGGCAGGTTTGAGGATTTCTGATTTTTATCAGTTTTGAAAATTTCTCTTCCCTTATCTTTTCAAATAATGCTTTTTGTTTATTCTCTATCTTTTTTCTTTTTGGGACTCCAGTGAAACCTCAATTACAACTCCTATTCTCTCTTCCTTGACAATTTACTTTTCTATTTTCTCTTTCTCTCTCAACTGCCTGCAAGATAATTTTACTAGAAATATTTTCTGTTTTACTGACTTAGTATAAAGGTTTACTAAAAAACTAAACTAAATTAAAAAAAAAAAAACAACTAAAAGTTAGTATACTAACTTAGTATAAAGGTTTGTCTATTTGATTATTTAATGAAAACATTTAGGGTTTTCCAAGTAATTATTTTTAGAGTATGAGTACCCAAAACTCACACTTGAAACAAAAGCCAGGAAACTGATAGCAATCCTCATCCAAAAATGTGGGCACCCCCATCCTGTTGCCCTACATTCCACTTCTTGAGGTAAACCTCACTTGAGGTACAATCACATAATTTCCATTTTTTATAGTGTTGTTGAATTTGTATTTCTAATAACTATATATTATAGTTTTAACATAATTTTGTAAAAGATTATATATATCTATTTGGGGAGACTACTTTTAAAATAAATATATTGCCATCCATTTATTTTTTTATTACATGTTGTATATTTAACATACTGATTCTTAAATTTCTATACAGTAAAATTCACATTTTTTACAATTCTGTGAGATATGACATATACGAAGAGTCATGTAACTATCACAATAATCAGAATACAGAACAGATTCCTCATCTTCAAAAATTCCTTTATGCTACTTAATTTTCTTTTTTTTTTTTTTTAAAGATTTTTTTATTTATTTGACAGAGAGAAACACAGCGAGAGAGGGAACACAAGCAGAGGGAATGGTAGCGGGAGGAGCAGGCTCCCTGCCACGCAGAGAGTCCGATGCGGGGCTCGATCCCAGAACTCCGGGACCATGACCCTAGCCGAAGGCAGACGCTCAACGACTGAGCCACCCAGGCGCCCCTATGCTACTTAATTTTTTTAAAAGATTTTAGTTATTTATTTATTTCAGAGAAAGAGAGGGAGCATGAGTGGTGGGAGGGGCAGACGGAGAAGGAGAAAGAGAATCTCAGAGTCTGCACTAAGCGCAGAGCCAGATGCAGGACTCCATCCCATCACCCATGAGATCTTGACCTGGGCCAAAAATCTAGAGTCTGACACTTAACTGACTGAGCCACTGAAGCACGCCTATGCTGCTTAATTTTTATCAAATCCACCCCCGAACCCTAGTCTCTGGCAACCACCTATATGTTCTCTATCTTTATAGTTTAAGTTTTTACAGAATTTCATATTAGTGGAATCATTTAGTAAGGAACATTTTTGACTCCAGCTACTTTCACTTGGCATAATGCGTTTGAAAGACATCTAAGTTACTTCCTTTTTTATTGCTAGTTGTATTCTATTGCATGAATGTACCAATTGTTTATCCATTAATTTACTGAAGAACATTTGGTTATTTTGAGTTTGAGGCCATTAAGTGCTATAAACACGGGCATTTTGTGTGATTATAAATTTTCATTCTCGGGGCGCCTGGGTGGCTCAGTCGTTAAGCGTCTGCCTTTGGCCCAGGTCAGATCCCAGGGTCCTGGGATCGAGCCCCGCATGGGGCTCCTTGCTTGGCAGGAAGCCTGCTTCTCCCGCTACCATTCCCTCTGCTTGTGTTCCCTCTCTCACTGTGTTTCTCTCTGTCAAATAAATAAAATCTTTAAAAAAAAAAATTTCATTCTCTGCAGTTAACACATAAGAGTGGGATTGCTGAACCTAATGGTGAGTGTATGCTTAACTTCTTAAGAAACTATCAAACTGTGTCCCAGAATGCCTCTATAATTTTGCATTCCCATCAGAAATACATGAGTGATGCAGTCTTGAACTTTTTATTCTTAATATAATATTTCAAATTAAAGTGTAATGATTAGTCTTCTTGCCTACTTAACCTACATCAGTCACTTTGCATGCAGAAAGCATAGAGAACTGCGCCATTCTAATAAAGAATAAATCAATTGTAGTGATTCAACCACATTCCGCTTTTGATTTTAACTTTGTCATTACAGGGCTGCTATGTTGCCCAACTTTATATGGTACCACTCACATCCTAGTCTATAGAGTTTTTCCCTGATCACTGCTTTTAGATTTTTAATGAATGCATACAATAAGCAGAACCATTATGTGGATATGTTTTTAATTTTGATAGTATACTCTATTGACACAGATCAAATAAAAAACAGCTTCTAAAATTTTAGAGCCTTTAAAATATACATAATACAGATTTGCACAGCAACATAAAGTTATTTCCCAAAATGTGGGAAATCACATGTAACACTAAAAATCAGTGTTACAAGATGTTAATATGTTTAATTTGAAGTTTGTAGTGTAAGAGGGAATCTTTGGTTACATAAGTTTGGAATAACATCATTAAATATTTTTTTGTAATTCTTTTAGTATTCAGAGACTTAAATATTTTATTTTAAAGAGAGAGCTAGCCAATAGATCATTTACCAAACTTACTTTATCAAGGGACCCATCCTAGGAATCTCATAAAATTTTTTAACTTGTAATATAAGGAAATTAGAGAGAACCATCAGAGGAAAATCCTAATAGAATTTATTCCAGGTCATCAGTTATTATCTGGCTCAATTTAGTGTAGAACATCTGAGAATGGTAATACAAATTGAATGTAAAATATGAAGTACCTGCAGGATTAAAGTGGACTGGTTATAAAGAGGGGGCATCAGTAGATAGCATCAATGCATAACAGGTCATAGCCGAGTGTCAAAAACAATTTACAGAATAGTTTGCAGCTTCTAAGCTCTGGTTTTAGATGACATCTCTATTGACACTTTCTTCTTTTGATAATGTTTCTGTAGGCTGACAGAAGATAGCTCTTACTTAGAAAGGCAAGGATTTCTGCCCTCTGGAGTGTCTAAGGTGTTAAACCCATTATGTTCAATTCAAGTGTTAGATTTTAAAAAGTACTACTGAGGATAACCTTGGGAGACATTCACTCCACTCTTAAGGTAAAGCCTAAAGCTTCTGTTGTCAAAGAGAGAAATGAAAGAAACATTAGATATCTCCATGGATAATCTAATACTTTTAACTGTGTATTTCTTTTTAGGTGCTATGGGTATGAAGAAAGGGGAAAAATGTTTTAATAGGGTTTTGTTTATTTTTTCTAAGTGAAGATTTGATAATACTTGCACCTACAGATATTTATGACTTTGTGTCATATATTAGACTTAAGACTGCATGTGATTTAATAGTTTCTGCTTTTCAGAACCCTGAATTTTATGTATGTATGTATGTATGTATGTATCTTTTATTTATGGTCTTTTATGTATGTATGTATGTATGTATCTTTTATGTATGTATGTATGTATCTTTTATCTATGGTCTTTTATGTATGTATGTATGTATCTTTTATGTATGTATGTATCTTTTATGTATGTATGTATGTATGTATCTTTTATTTATGGTCTTTTATTATCTTTATTATCAACACAATCTCTGATATTAGAAAAGAGAAAAACAAGGCCATGTATTGTTACACATTTAACATAAATTTCTCTTTGTCTCTGTTTCTGTCTCTCTTTCACACACACACACACACACACACACACACACACACACTTTTTATTTAATCAATTCTGCTCTTGGACAGTCAGATTTATTTTGTAAGGCTTCCATGATGAAATACTCAATTGTAAAACTGATCAATTTTGACATAATTTGTGTTAAAACTCTATCCACTGAAGGTAAATGATATAACATGTATTTGAAAATGGAGTTTGGGGTTAAACTCATAAATTTTCTTTTTTTTTTTTTTAAGATTTTATTTATTTATTTGACAGAGAGAGAGAGAGAGATCACAAGTAGGCAGAGAGACAGGCAGAGAGAGAGGGAAGCAGGCTCCCTACTGAGCAGAGAGCCCGATGTGGGGCTTGATCCCAGGAACCTGAGATCATGACCTGAGCTGAAGGCAGAGGCTTTAAGCCACTGAGCCACCCAGGCGCCCCATAAATTTTCTTTTTAAAGATGAGTGAACATTGAGATACAACCTCTAGTTTTAGTAATAGCCTCACAGGTCAAAACCAGTTTATATTATCAATTGCTCTCTGCAGTGTTCCTACAGTAACATCAAACCCAATAGCTTGATTATGATCCTTTTATTTCCTCCTTTGATTATTTAACACTTTAGCTTCTATAAAAATTGATACCAATGCTGAGAAGAAAGAGAAAAATTAGAGAAGTGGGAGGAGAAACAGCATTTATAGAAAGCTAAATATTTACACCTTTCACAATAGCTATCAGTTTTACTTTTTCTTTTCTCTCTCTGAATAACATCCATAATTTAACAGTATTTAATAATATTCAAAATTTACTTAAAACTTAGCATAAATATTAACCATTAATATATTAACAATTGCTAACAATAGATTTATAATTAAAATTACAATTAATAAATTGAAGTTAGAGGTGGAGGCAGCAAATTTACCATTAGCCCCTAATATTTTTTTTATGTTGAATTCTGAAGCATGAAGAATATATTTTTTTCTAACACCAGTTCTTTAAAAAGACAACTAAAATAGGTAAACTGCTGGGGAAACAAAGGAATAAGAGAAAGAAGGCACAAATAACCAAAATTAGAAATGTAAAAAGGGAAATGACTAACAGAACAAACATTTGAACCACTTTATGGCACTAAGCTTGCAAACAGATAAAATGACAATTTTCTAGGAAAAAAAAATAATCTCTAGGAGTGGCCAAAGAAGAAATATGAAACTAAATAACCTTGAGAAAAACCTAAAGAAGTCAACAAAATACTCTGCTAAAATCTTTATTTCAAAGCAACAGCTCTCAGATAATAATGGCCATGTGATCCTTTCCTTCTTAATGAAATATAAGTTTGGTGATTTATATGTTCTATTGGTTTGGACAAATGTATAACATATTTCAGCCATTATTGTCAGAACAGATTTCTCTATACTTCAACTATTCATTTCTTCCTCCTCCCTAACTTAACAACTGATCTTTTTACTGTATCCGAAGTTTTGCCTTTTTCAGAATGTCATGTAGTTGGAATCATACAGTATCTAGCCTTCTCAGATAGGCTTCTTTCATTTAGCAATATAGTTGTTTCCTTCATGTCGTTTTAAGACTTGACAACTAATTTCTTTGTAGTATTGATAATATTTCATTGTTTGTATGTACCTAATTTGTTTATCCATTCACCAACAGAAGAACATTTTGATTACTTCCAAGTTTTCACAGTTCTGAATAAAGCTGCTACAAATAACCATGTGCATGTTTTATATGAACATAGTTTTCAACTCCTTTGGATAAATATCAAGAAGTACCACCAAAACAGAGATAATAATAAAAAATAAAATCTTAGAAGTAAACTTAACCAAGGAGGCAAAAGGCCTGTACTCTGAAAACTATAAAACATTGGTGAAAGAAATTGAAGATGGTACAAACAAATGGAAAGATATTCCAAACTCATGTATTGGAAGAACCAATATTATTAAAATGTTCATTGTGCCCAAGCCAATTTACAGATTTAGTGGAATCCTTATCAAAATACCAACAACATTTTCACAGAACTAGAACAAATAATTTTAAAATTTGTATGGAACCACAAAAGACCCTGAATTGCCAAAACAATTTTGAAAAAAGAAGAACAAAGCTGGAGTTATCATAATCCCAAATTTCAAAATATATTTCAAAACTATAATAATCAAAATACCATGATACTGACACAAAAATAGATGCATAAATCAATGTAACAGAAAGAATAGAGAGCCTAGAAATGAACCCACACTTCTCCGGTCAATTAAAGTACGACAAGGGAGGCAAGAATATACAATGGGAAAAAGTCTCTTCAAGAAATGATGTTGGGAAAACTGGGCAGCTACATGCAAAACAATGAAACTAGACCACTTTATTACAACATACATACATACAGAGACACACACCCTCGAAATGGATTGAAGTCTTAAATATGAGACCTGAAACAATAAAATTCCTAGAAGAAAACATAGGCAATAATCACTATGACATCAGCCATAAAAACATTTTTCTACAGTCTCCTTTGGCAAGGGAAACAAAAGCAAAATTAAACTATTAAGACTATACCAAAATAAAAAGCTTTTGCATAGCAAAGGAAACTATCAACAAAATAAAAAGACAACCTACCAAATGGGAAAAGATATTTGCAATTGCTCTAGCCAATAAAAGGTTACTATCCAAGATACATAAAGAACTTATACAAGTCAATACCAAAAAAAAACCCAAAATACCCAAAAAACAAATAATCCAATTAAAAATAGGCAGAGGACACGAATAGACCTTTTTTTCCAAAGAAGATATACAGATGGCCAACAGACTCATGAAAAGATGCTCAAAATCATTAATCCTCAGGGAATTGCAAATCAAAACCACAATGATATATATGAATCTTTGAGAATGGTAAAAAAAAAAAAAAAAAAAGTAGAAACAGTAAATATAGAGAGGGATGTGGAGAAAAAGAACTCTTGTGCACTGTTGGTGGGAATGCAAGCTGATGTAGCCACTGTGGAAAATGGAATGGAGGTTCCTCAAAAAGTTAAAAAACATATGGAATTATCATATGATCTAGTAATTCCACTACTGGGTATTTACCCAAAGAATGTGAAAACACTGATTTGACAAGATATAAATTTTTTTTTAGATTTTATTTCTTTATTTGAGAGAGAGGGAGAGCACTGAAGGAGAGGGAGAGGGAGAAACAGACTCTCTGTTGAGCAAGGAGCCAGATATGGGACTGGATCCCAGGACCCCGAGATCATGACCTAAGCCAAAGGCAGACACTTAACCAGCTGAGCCACCCAGACACCCTCTGGGATTTTTTTTTTTTTTTTTAAGATTTATTTATTTATTTGAGAAAAAGACAGAGTTGGGGGAAAGGGAGATAATCTTCAAGCAGACTCCCCACTGAGTATGGAGCCAGATGCAGGGCTCAATCCCACAAGCCATGAGTTTACAACCTGAGTCAAAACCAAGAGTCAGATGCTTAACCAAACACACCACCCAGGCACTCCAGATGTCTGAAATTCTTATTTGAATTCTTATTTGTCTGAAAATGCCTTTATTTCCTTCACTTTTAATGAATAAATTGGAAGGGTACAGAATTCTAAGTTGGTGAGGTTTTTTTTCTCAAAACTTTAAATATTTCAATCCATTCTTTTCTTGTTTTCATGGTTTCTGGGAAGTTGCATATACTTTGCAGTTTTAGAATTTATAATTTTTTATAGTTTCCATTTCTCTGCATTGATTCTCTATTCATTCACTAAGGTCATGTTTCCCTTTAATTCCTTGAACATACTTCCATTTCATTAATTGATTATATTTGTATTAGCGACTTTAAAGCTTCTTCAGCTATGGGACACCTGGGTGGCTCAGTTGTTAAGCGGCTGCCTTCAGCTCAGGTCATGATCCCAGGGTCCTGGGATTGAGCCCCACATTGGGCTCCCTGCTCAGCAGGAAGCCTGCTTCCCCCTCTCCCATCACCCGGCTTGTGTTCCCTCTCTCCCTGTGTCTTTCTCTGATAAATAAATAAATAAAATAAAAGCTTCTTCAGCTAAATTCCCTCTCCCTGTGTCTCTTTCTCAGATAGATAGATAGATAGATAGATAGATAGATAGATAGATAGATAGATAAAAGCTTCTGAGGTGCTTTGTGCCCAACATTTGGGGCACCTCAGAGTTGTTTTCTGACAACTGCTTTTCACCTTGACTATGGGTAACACTTTCCTTTTTCTTTCAATGTTTTGTAATATTTTATTGTATGCTGAAGATTTTGGGTATGTTGTCAAGTTTTTAGACTCTATCATCTTCTTTTGAAGAATGTTTAATTTTATATTAGCATGAGATTCATTTATTGGCTGATCACCTGAAGTTGTTTACACTTGAATTTTCACCTTTTTAGGACTAATCTACAGAAAGTTTGCTGTGCTGTCCAAACCCTATTTGGCATAGAATCCTAGCAAGTGGTAGCAGTCTTACCTTTTTTCTATAGAGACAAATATTGTAGTTTGAAGCATCTAAAGAAATGGAAAATTGAGCCACAAAATCCCAAAGAAGAGGAAACTACTTGGGAAATGAGGTTCTGAATTTGTTTGCAACCTTCTCTTAAGTACAACTCTAAAGCTGCAAGCCTAGGCTATAATTATAGTAATCCCAGCAGAAGACACCAGCCAGGAGGCTAAAGAGCTGAGCCAACATTGTAGCATTGCAGTGAGGAGAGAAAGAGGCTGAAGTTTAAGTCTTGTGGAGATAAACATCTCAACCTTGCCCTGGAAGGCCAGAAAGACCTAAAAGAGTAGCCTGAAAAAAACCTGTGAAAGAATACTCAGCAAGGGGTGCCTGGGTGGCTCAGTGGGTTCAAGCTTCGGCCTTCGGCTCAGGTCATGATCTCAGGGTCCTGGGATCAAGCCCTGCATCAGGCTCTCTGCTTGGTGGGTAGCCTGCTTCCCTCTCTCTCTGTGTGTGTCAAATAAATAAATAAAATCTTAAAAAAAAAAAAAAAAGAACACTAAGCAAGATTATGGTGATTTGCTTGCTTGCTATCTGTCAGAAGGAAAAGTAACCCTCTTAGGAGGAAGATAACATCTTCCTATGTTTTCAATCTGCAATGTCTAACATCTATGGAGGGCTAAAGCTGCTGGCATACGAAGATGCTGAACTCACCTTTTCCTGTGTACACAACAAATATGCAGCTACATATGGAACAATTCCCTTTCAAAAGAACCTGGGACCTAGATGAACACCTGCTCTGCAACAAAAGATAGAAGGACTACG
>CM053604.1:80223293-80288122 GCA_028646535.1 Procyon lotor
ACAAAATGACCAAAACGAAGAGAAAAATTGTTCAGCTATAGAAACAGATCTAACAGATACTAGATTTTCAAACAGAGAATTCAAAATAACTATGATTTAAAAATAAATCAATAACCAAAATGACTAAGATTAATATTAATATATTCCAGAAAATAGGGGAAAAGTTTGAGAATTTCTACAAATTTCTGGAACCTGTGCTTGGAAATGGCAAGAACTGAATTAAAAAGTCAATATTTGGGTTTAATAGCAGATCAGACCCATTAGAACAAAAGATTCATGAAGTGAAAGTTCAATAGAAAGTATCCAATTTGAAGAACAGAGAAAAAAAATGATGAAGAGTATAAGAAATACATGAATTATGGTAAAAAGGTCTAAGGTTTGTTTAATCTCTTAGAATGAGAATAGAGAATGATGCACAGCTATATTTGAAAATATACTAGCTGAAATTTTTCCAAAATTCATGAAAGACCTAGAACCACTGATTGAAAAAGCTCTATAAGTCTTATTGCACTTGTAGGTAAGTGATGTAATTGATTATAGGCAAGTATACAGAAAAGTCTTGAGCATATAATTGAGGGTCTCTAACTAAAACTTTTTAGAGGACATAATAAAATGAAGCCAAATTGGAAATTATTAAAATATAATATAAATAAATCAACCAGAACTTACTGAGTACCAATGATATGAGTAGATTTTCAAACATGTTTGAGAATATGATATATTAAGCAAACACAATATTTAAAGTTAAATTATGTTTAAATAAAGTTTTCAATATCATTTAATAACTATGCATTGATTTACGTGAGGTGGGGTGTAAGTTGTCTTAAAAGGACGGAGTTGCAATGCATGAAAATGATACGCTCTACAATGAAGAAAATACTTGAATTTTTAATTTTCAAACTTAGCAGAACAAAATCCTGAGATTTTTTTTGGAGATATCTGAGAGATTTTCTGACAAAGGTGAGGCTGAGTATTTGGGTATAATCTAGAAGAAGGAATTTGAACTAAAAGAAATGAATTTTATTTCCTAATAAAGAAAGAGAATTTTTGGTAGATATCAAAAGTTGGCAAGTAGAAGTTTTAGGGAAAACAAGGACTCTGGATAAAGAAGGATTTTGAAAAAGTTCATAATAGAATATATCCCACCAATGTGGCCATAAACTGGGTTCATTTAAAAAGATGGCCATTGAGAAATTAACTGTGCTGATACTACCTAAGGGGTTTTGAGAAAGCTGTTACATATTATTAAGATGTTTTTAGTTCTGTACTATTTTATACCCCCCTTGTCCTTTTGCCCCAAACCATTAGTAAAAGTCCATTTCTTACAAGATTATATTAATGATGCCTTGGTAGATAAAGAAAAAATTAAATTCAAAGATCTTTGGGAGTAATGTGCTATAGTAAGAGTTGAAAAGTCATAAAAAGCAATAGAATAAGTGGAGTTGAGAATTGAGGCCTGAGAGCCAGGATCTAAAATAAAAATTAATGAATAAAACCCTCATAGTCTGCATCCACCTATCTTCAGAAGTTTGGACAAGCACTAAACTTCTCATAGGAAATGAGATGGGGTACAAAAATGTACTCAGCTATTAAAAGGATAGGTGCTTATAGAAGGCTGTGAAATGGGGGTAACATTATAATTCCAACATTTAATAGACTTGTCAGATAAGACTCAATTTCAAGAGGGCAGAATACTTGTCTTTTAGCATATTAATATGATTTTTAAATTCTAGGCTTTTTAATACTAATATAAAATTATTCTATTCTATTTTATAAATTATAGGCTTTTTAATATTAATATAAAATTATCTCTGTATATGATTTTTTAGACTTGATGAAGGAAATAAGGCATTCTCTGTTCTGGGTGAGCTTTGTGACCCAGGTCATCATTTCTTATCATTTCTACAAAATTTAGAAAGTTTATAGAAGTTATAGAAAGTTTATAAAGTATCATATTTCCTAATCCCTCATGCATTATAATCTAAAAACATCTTTTTATTTTCATCTAAATTCTGAGGTTCTAAAGAGCAGTATATTTTTTTTAAATATTAATTGTCTAAATTGTAACCACTAGGAAGACTTGTTGACGATGGAATTTCTTGGAGTGAAAGACTGCGTTTATCTTGGATCCCAGCATCTGAAGCAGAGTCTCATATGTGTTGTCTTTACCATATAAATAGGAATCCAATGACACAGGAAAGGGACAGATCCAGGTTTTATGGAGCCTAAATCTTATTGAATTTAAGGGGTTGTCTTTAAAAAGAAAATTTTAAATTGCCAATACAAAATTAAGGAGAGGGATATGAGACTAGTTCCTAAACTTAGGCTTCATAGGCTTCATGGGAAAACTGCCTCTATTATAAATATTCCTTTTCTCTTTTAGTACAGTTTATATCTTTTTCCATTTTGCTTTGTCATTTAATTCTCATGCATCATAATTATTTTAGTTTTAAAAATATATTATTTTTTCCTCCTATTTGAGGAACAAAAACTAAAGGGTTTTTTCTCATACTAAAAGTCATAAAACAGACAAGTTTTGGATAAAATGGATTAATTACATTTTCAGAGGTGATCAAAGAGCTAAATTCCTATGTCCAAATTTAATGTCATCTTTTCAGTAGATACCATCTAGTTTTCTACACTAGATATTTGTATTTAAAAATGTTTCTTTTCTAAAGACCACATGATGGCAATATAACTCCAATGGCTTAGTTTCATTTTTAGGTCCCTACATCCACAGTAATGATGAAAGGATACCAAGAGGTTACCTGTCAAATAATTTGCCAGCATTTTGCCCTAAGGGTTTTATTTATTTATTTATTTATTTATTTATTTATTTATTTAACTTTACTTTACCATAGTTTGTAACATATCAAGATATTTTTAAAAGTTAAAGTTTTTGTTTGTCTTTTTTATTTTTTATAAATATTGTGTTGTCTTTAGGCAAACTTGCACATGGTAAACCAGTCTGGAGTCAAGGACCTTTATTAAGATAAAGGATTTTCATTGGAACATGTGACTGTGGAAACATAAAGATGGCAAGAATCATTCTTATTTAGTCTCTCTCTTCCCAAATTCCATATAGTGTTTCTTCAGTCATTTTCTAGAGTGTATCTTGAACAATTAGGAAGAAAAAAAGAACCACATGATATGGTGGGCCATAAAAACATTTGCCACCAAAACAAAATGTAAATTCGAAAGTGACAAGTGCGGTAAAGTACAGGGTATTTTGAGATCATATAAAGGATCTAGGAAGGTTAGTTAGACATCAGTTGCTTAGAGCAATGCTGATTGTGCTAAAATTGAAAGGATCAGGGGCACCTGGGTGGCTCAGTGGGTTAAAGCCTCTGCCTTCAGCTCAGGTCATGATCTCAGAGTCCTGGGATCGAGCCCCGCATCGGGCTCTCTGCTCAGCGGGGAGCCTGCCTCTCCCTCTCTCTCTGCCTACTTGTATCTCTCTCTCTCTCTCTGTCAAATAAGTAAATAAATAAATCTTAAAAAAATTAAAAAAAATAAAATAAAATTGGAAGGATCAGGTATAGCTAACCAGCTGAAGTTCAATGTTGAGAAAGGAGAAAAAGTAGAACAATAGAACATAAAAAGTTTTGAAGTTAGGCTAGGCCTACATTGATAAAGGGCTTAGGAAACCATGATCTGTGGCATAACCTTCAAAATAAGGGATAAGTTACCACAATTTGTAACTTCTAGTACTAAGAAAAAAGTAGTTAAAAAACTCCTAAAAAAACCATGTACAATGGTTTATAGGCCTCCTTGGATTTTGGAAGGAACATATTCTAAAACTGGGAACTCTAATAAAGCTAACTTTGAATGTGTCTCAGAGCAAGAAAAGGTTCTCAGCAGTTCCAAGCTGTGGTTCATGAGGCAACATGCCCCTTTGACCATTTCACCTAGCAGATTCCATGATGCAAAAGGTATCTATGGTAAAGTTACCATTTTGAGCCCTAATATTGAAAGTTTTAGTGCAGATTATTTGAGTTTGGGGCGAGATCATGCCATCTTGATAAAAATGCAACACAGTAGCATTTTTAGCATTATATTAGATCCTAGTAGAGACAGAGTGACCATTAGACAGCAAATGATTATGTGGTCAGAATATCCAATCATGAGCAAGTACTATTAGATCCCCCAAGTCAAGTAGGCTCAGCATCATCTCAGAGTAGTATGGAAGTAGTACCTCTGTGTTCAGGTTCAAAATGTCTAAGGGCATAGGTTAGCTGAATGAATAAATGGCCAAGTCCCTCATGACACATAACTCTATTGCATCAATGCATCAATACCTCTCCTTTGGCATAATTCATCTATAGCCTCATGGGGTTTCTAATTGACTATTTGAGGAGAAAAAAAGTTCAAGCTTGGTGCACAAACTGATTGACCTGTCATGTAGAAAATTACACTATAATGCCACTGCTCTACGGGGTCTTTTTGAAGTGTACATGAAATACACTCCAAGTAAAATCTTCCCTGGGGATAGAGTTTTGGAGAGTGTTTCCAGTCTTCTCATTTGTGTGCAGAGAGACGTGACATAATGTAAGAATTCACATAGACTCATGAGTACTGGAAATGTCTTAAAAGGTCAGAAACCTGGGATGAGCAAGATCAGAAGATGAAGTGTAAGAATATTTGAGGAAGAGGCATGTGTACGGACTCGTGCAAACTGGGACAAACATGTGAATTGCCAATCAAAGGATGTCCAAAGAAGTACTGAACAACCAAATAGATAGGATAACTTAACCTGTAATGCCAGCTCTCTTCTGACCTTAGCCATCCCAGCCCAAATTGGGCTCATGAATGAAATAAACATAATAACAGGAATAGACTATGCCAACAAGATGGAATCCCTCTCACGCTTACTATTTCCTTCCACTCAAGCTGGTCTAGCTATCTCTGCTGCTGAATATCTGACCTGCCAGCTAAATATACCAATGCTGAGCCCCAATATACCACAATTCCTCAAGAAGATCTAACAGACACTAAGTGGGAAGTTGATTACATCGTATCCTTCAATTCTAGAAAGAGCATCAATTCATACTGACTGGAGTTGTCTTATATTCCAGGTATGAGTTTTTCTTTCTTGTATCCAGTTCTTCATTCAGTGATGATACTACCTAAAGACTCACAGAATATCTAACCTACCATAGGGCGATCTAGCATAACATTCCCTCTGGTCAAAGGATTCATGTTTAAGCAAAACAGTTATGGCAGTACACCATGAAAATAGGATCATGGTTCTACAACATATTGGTCATGCCATATGTTAGTTCTGCCACTTATCATACCTACCATAACCTGCCAGACTTACAGGGTAAATGGGCATTTTCTGAAAATGTTACTGAGACGCCAACTTGGAGATGACATCCTGTGTGGATGCATAGTGCACTATATTTGGCACCTGCTTTAAGCCAATGACAATTATATGGCATTATCTCAAGTAGTAGAACATATTAGTTCTTAAAAACAGATGAAGGCAGTGATGGCCCTGTTATATTATTGAAATTTTTGCTTGGTATTCCAGAATTTTAGGCTTTGTAATTCTGTGGTTCTGGGGAACTGCCTCCACCAAAAAACATACCTAAAGTCATTTTAGAGTCATGTTAGACCAGTGGACAGAAAAGGAAAGCACTATTCTAACAGCACTATTTGAGTTTAATCATCATGCAGCAGTAAGGTAGAGGCAGAGAGGGACTATCTTTGGAATCCACATTATCCAGTTGAGTGTCTCTTAATAGTCCCATGTTCAATTGTAACTGTAAATGGACAAGTACAGCAACTATATCCTGCTAAGGGCGTGGAAATGAGAAACTCAGAACCTTTAGGGCTGAGACTCAGTTCAGCCCACCATCCAAGTCATTATAGGAAGGTCAAATAATTTTCCCTCACCTTTCTAGGTTCTTGGCTGAGACATACCTCCCCACCCATAATAAAAGACAGATTAATAGGAGGAAAAAAAATTACATATGTACTTACCTGCAGGAGCCCCACAAAAATATAAGATTCAGAGGGCAGCCAAATAATTGAGGTTTAAATACCATCCTGAGCTAAGGAAAGGAATGGGGCTCTAGGGCTTCAAAGATGAGAAGGCAGCTCATGGTAGAAGTGAGAAGAGGAAATATTTGGTAAACAGAAGTTGCCCTGCCATGTAGATAAGTGTCTTAAAAAGTTATCTCTGGTAATTGCTCTTCTTTGGGTATTGGCTCCCTTTTAATGTAAATTTCCTGTATAAATATAGATTTCCCTTACAAATAGGCAACTTTTATTCTGTTTTCAGAGCTTCTCCTGTATTTCTAGTTTCTTAAAAAAACAGCTCAAAATAATCTTTATACCCAAGAAGCATATTTTGGGGTGGCATAGTCTGCTACTCTTCATGACCCAAACTGGCAGAACTGCCAGCCAAAGGGTAGGGAAATTCTACAGTTGTGATCATAAAGTATTGAGTCATGGCAAATATAAATGATTGTATTGTTAATATGTTATAATACATGATATATGGAATATTATATGGTATGCTTTATGAGTTTTCACTTGTTAACAATGTAAATTTTTTGTCAATCTCTGTGCGTGTAACTGTGATATGTTGCTTCACTGATTTTCACTAAAAGAAAAAATTTGCTCCTTTAGCATACCACAGACATAAAAAAGGTGATTCAATCTGTTAGAGGGAAGACAGAGAGATTCCTTATGTTACTAAGTTTTATGGCCACCATGTGGTATGGATGGTAGAGGTAGGAGATGATTCTTATCAGTGATAGCCTCAGAACTGCATGCAACTATTGGTGCTATAGTTTGGCTGGCTAACCTTTTCTTGTAGAATTCCCCAGAAATTATGACCAAGCAGCCTCCTACAGAAACTGTGCCTAAATGGAATGTACTTAACAGAAGAAGCAAAAAGTCTAGGTGGTAAAAAGATAGTCTGTGGCAGATGCTATTGATATCCCACTTAGATACCCTTTATTAGTAGGTGCATCCCTTCTCCAAGTGCGTTGGTTGTGGACTAATAATACTTCATAGCTGCCTCTTTCTCTAGAGAATTGTACCCAAAGCCAGTTCACTCATGGGGTACCTGGGTGGCTCAGTGGGTTAAAGCCTCTGCCTTCAGCTCAGGTCATGATTTCAGGGTCCTGGGATTGAGCCCCCGCATTGGGCTCTCTGCTCAACAGGGAACCTGCTTCCCCCTCTCTGCCTGCCTCTTTGCCTACTTGTGATCTCTCTCTCTCTCTCTGTCAAATAAATAAATAAAATCTTAAAATAAAAAAAAAAGCCAATTCACTTATCAAGCTCCCCATCCCTACTTACTTATGAGGAGGCAGACCTCAGCCAATGACTAACTGACACGGGATTTGAAAGGCTGGCCCCTTTGCCTCAAAGGGGAATTAATTAGGTCTAATTTTTGCTTGAGAAATTTTCCTGTGGAATTTCCCTGTGGAATCAAGCTGAAATTATTCTTTGTTCCAATCACATACTTGTTTAGTTTTTAATCCTTACCACTCTACTGGGTACTTCACTCCTCTTATCTAAGACACTCCCTTCTAATAAATTACTTATATTTTTCTGTCTCTGCCTAAGGAAACCTAAGACAATTGTTGAGTTTAGTGCATTTTGTGTATTGATATAAAGGGTTATGTTATTAGTTCTGTCATATTTTATTTATGCCTTCTTATTTTATAGTTTTTTGTTTTTATATATTTCATTACATAGACCGCTTTACTTTGATGTGTGTGTGGCATTTCTGTTATGGTGAATAACCGTTGTTAAGTTTATATACTTAATCCTCCATTTTGTTAAGTAGAATCTATAAGCAGTGTCAGAATCGGAGTATTTCCTTTTCCCTCTCTTCTTCCAATTTTCTTTTCTTTTTTAAGATTTTATTTATTTATTTGAGAGAGAGAGAATGAGAGAGAGAGCATGAGATGGGGGAGAGTCAGAGGGAAAAGCAGACTCCCCGCTGAGTAGAGAGCCTGATGCGTTACTTGATCCTGGGATGCCAGGATCATGACTTGAGCTGAAGGCAGTCGCTTAACCAACTGAGCCACCCAGGGACCCCTTTTTTCAATTTTCTTCTCCCACAGTCTTTTTGTGAAAGAAAACACACAAGGTTTGTGAAAACACACAAGATTTTCACATGTGTACATACCTACATATATATACATATGTATAAATGTGTGTATAGATATTCCTTCTATCTGAACTCTTATTTGAAGTTAGTTAAAAATAGGCTCAGATAAATGTTTGAAAAAATATTTGCTCTCTTTTGGGAACAGAATGTTATTAAATATCAGTAATTGTATAAATACACTTTTTCATATAGAATTACTTTTGTTTCATTATTTTGGGGGATACTGAATTATAAATATTAAATTTTTCTTCCATATCTACTATTTTTTCTCTATAACTTCTAATTTTGTGTAATTTTTCTCACATTTTTAGTTCTAATCAGTTAACTCTTACTGTGTTTAGTGGTTTCTCCTCCCCTTTGTGTTGTTTCTAATATGTACTTTCATTTGCATGATATTATTATTTTCCTTTCCTACTTCTTTGCTAAGCCCTAAAAGTATGCATTTCATTTCCTTCTGTTACCAAAACATCTCTTCCCTGAATTCTGTTTTCTTTGCTTTGAGTTCTTGTTTTATAATAAAAATTTATTATTTCTCCTACCTATTTCAGATTTATTTTTCTGTCTTTTTAAGGTGGAACCTTAGGTCACTTATTTTAGACCTTTTTTCTTTTAACATAAGCATTTAAAGTGTTCATTTTTGCTAAGCACTGCTTTAGCCATATTCTACAAATTTCAATATATTGTATAGTTATCATCCAATTTGAAATATATTCTGATTTCCATTGTAATTTTTGTATGCCTCATGGATTAATTAGAGTATGTTGCATGATTTCCAATTGGGGGGGTTGTTCCTAGATATCTGCTATTCTAATTTATAAGTCCATTGTTTTCAGTAAACATTCTGAGTATTTTCAATTCTTATTTATTGAAATAAGAATGGGTCCTTTTTAGGGCTCAGCATATGGACCATCTTGATGAATTTACTCTGTGCATTTAAAAATCATACTCTGTAGTTGTTGGGTATAGCATTCTATAATCATCAAGTAGATTGTGATACATAGAATAATGGTTTCCAAAGATGTAAACATCCAGATCTTCGGAAGCTATAACTCTGTTACCATTTGTGACAAAGGGGAATTGAATATCCGATTGAGTTAAGGATTTTTAGATGAGGAGATTTTCCTGGATTATTTGCCAGAACCCAAGGGAATCACAAGGGTCCTGATGAGAGGGAAGGAGCAAGTTAAGAGAAAAAAATGCAGCCTAATAACAAAAGCAGAGAAGAGTGTAAATATACTAAGCTGCTGGCTTTGAAGGGACCATGCTAAGGAATGCAAGGAGCCTCTATAAGCTGAAAAAGGTAATAGAACTCTTAGAACCTCAAGAGGAAGTTTCGCCTAGTCAACACCTTAATTTTTTGTTGTTTTTAGGTAGTAAGATCTATTTTAGACTTTTGATCCCCACAACTGTAGGATAAAAAATTTTAATGTTTTAAGCTATTGATTTTTTTTTTTTTTTTAAATGAGAGAAGGAGTGTGCATACACTCAGGTGGGCAGTGGGAGGAAAGAAGGAGGAGCAGAGGGAAAGGGAAAAAAAAAGAATCTTAAACAGGTTCCATGCACAGCATGGAACTGATGTGGGGCTCAATCTCAGGATCCTAAGAACAGGTCCTGAGCTAAAACCAAGAGTCAGAGGCTCACCTGACTGAGTCACTCAGGTGCCATTTTGTTTTTTTTTTTTAAATAATTTTCTGCAGAAGTAATAGTTAATATATAAGTCAAGGGGCTTGTTAGTAGTGTTCAGATCATCTATGTTTCAAGTTTTCTCTAGTTGTTCTTTCAGTTTCTTAGAGAGGAGTGTTAAAATCCCTATGGCTCTCTAAATGTCTTTTTGTTCCTTTAATTCTGACACTTTTTATTTTATATAAATTGAGGCTCTGTTATTAGATACATATATATTTATGGTTGAATTTCTACTACAAATTCTGTCTTGGGCAGCAAATCACATCTCAGTGTAGCTCTCTTATATATAGCTGAGGTCATTTCCATTTCAGCATGTTTCTGAGGTTAGCCAGAAATTTGTACCGAGTTTACCAACAGAATTTGGAACTTGCTCTATTTAGCTGTCTCCTATCCAGGATTCCTTCTCTGTTCCCAAAGTGTGGATGCCCTGAATACTGTCTTCTTTTCACCATACAGATGAGAAACCTTGTATAAAAGTTTTAATTGCCCCATTCACTAACGCTGCCTTCTGCCTGACCTCAACTAATGCCATTAAAATAGGTACTGAGCCCGTACAATTCCTTTTTGCAAATATTGATTCCCCTCCAGAATCTGTTAATGTAACCTAATCGTAGGAATGATAACTCTTCATATTTACAGTTCCTATCCACACTTAAGGGGAGGATTATATCAAGCATGTACACTGGAGAGGGGAGAATATTGGGGGACATCTTAGAATTCTATCTGCCAATAATTGCTATGCAAAAAGTAAAGTCAACTCAACCCTTTGAATTTTTATACAAATCCCACTCCATGATTAAGAACCAGTTACGAGTTTTATTTCCTTTCTCCATCATGTTATCAACTTGTATGATAATACATTTAAATGCATTTACACTCTTAAGAAGTAAAAATCATGGTGTTATATTTATTTCCTCATATTTGGTGGATTATGGCATTTTTTTTTAGTTCTATTCTCTACTGTTTTTACTTCTTCATCTTCACTGTTTCATCCCCAACCACACATCACTACCTTTTTTGTTGCACTTTCCTTTTGTTTTCTTTCCTTGTGAATAATGCTTATATATTGCAATACTTATAAGTACTCTATAGTATACTTAAGGCAAGTTAACTGTTTAATGTTTTTTTTTTTTTTTTCTTTTTTAATTTATTTACTTGAGAGAGTGAGAGAGAGAGAATGTGAACAGAGGCTTGGGGGGATGGAGCCAGTAGGGCGGGTAGGGTGGGTGCAGAGGGAGAGGGAGAGAAGGAAATCTCAAGCAAACTTCCTGCTGAGTGCAGAGCCTAATACAGGGCTCAGTCCCAGGACCCTGAAATCATGACCTAAGCCAAAATCAAGAGTCAGACACTCAACTGACTGAGCCACTTTGTTGAGTATTTTTAAAACCAAATTGAGGGGCACCTGGGTGGCTCAGTGGGTTAAAGCCTCTGCCTTAGGCTTAGGTCATGATCTCAGGGTCCTGGGATCTAGCCCCGCATCAGGCTGTCTGCTCAGCAGGGAACCTGCTTTCCCCTCTCTCTGCCTGCCTCTCTGCCTACTTGTGATCTCTCTCTCCTTCTCTCTCTCTCTCTGTCAAGTAAATAAATAAAATCTTTTAAAAAAAAAACCCACAAAAACCAAATCGAGTTCATTTTATAAAATTGCAAGCATAAATTGATTCCATGGATTTGTAAGTTATTCGAAAAAACAAAACTATGATTATCTAAACTAGAGGCATTCTAAAAGTATTAAAAACATTAAAAACGGTTTCCAATAATTATTCTTAAGATCTGAGAATGCTGCATACAATTTATACTATTCTTCTTAGGAATGTTTTTGAAAATACTTAGTACATTGTAGTTTTCACGTAGCTTTGGGGGTGTTTACAATGCTGTATTATTGCTTAGGAATCAGCTTTGTGATACCCAAGAAAACAGGATACAAATCCTTTTAAGACAGTTTCCTTATCTGTTAGAACACTTAAAGATTCTGTTTTAAACTAATTCCATAACATTTTTAAAAAGATTTTATTTATTTATTTATTTGAGAGAGGGGGAAAGCACGAGCTAGAGGTAGGGCAGAGGGACAAGCAGACTCCCAGCTGAGTGCAGAGCCTGAAAGGGGTTTGATCCCAGGACCCTGAGATCATGACCTGAGCTGGTCAGATGCTTAACCAACTGAGCCACCCAGGTGCCCCTAACTCCATAATTTTAAAAAAACCTGATAAGTTATTAAACTTGAGCCAGTTGAGAGGGCCCAGTTTCCAGGAATAAGATCGGATTTTAAATACTTCATTTATTTTAACATAAAAATTCTTATACTATACCTACTAAGATACTTGATAATAAAAAACAATCCAAATTAATAAAGTAGTGAAAATCTTGACTTTACACCTATTAACATTGCTTTTTTTTTTTTTTTTTTTATAAGATTTCATTTATTTACTTGAGAGACAGAGAGAGAGCGCACCCACAGGAGAGGGACCACAAGCTGTGGGGAGAGGCAGAGGGAGAGGGAGAAGCTGACTCCCCACTAAGCAGGGAACCTGATGAGGGGCTCAATCCTGGGAACCTGGGATCATGGCCTGAGCTGAAGTCAGATGCTTAGCCAATTGAGCCACTCAGGTGCCCCTGAACATTGCTTTTGTCAAATGACAAAACTAAAACAATTAGTAAAGAGTTGATGTCCTTTACTCAAGGGAAAACAATCTATATATTAGGGAAGTACAGTGCTTCACAAGTAGTGGTGCACTCTTCTAGAGGGAATTTGGATAAGAGAGTTTTATAGAGCCATGCAGAAACACAGCGTGATTGGCTAGGTTCAGGTTTGAGTTTTTTGTTATTGTTTGTTTGTATTAAATAAGGCTATGGGTCCTATTTTCTAGGGTAAGGTAAGCTAGCTAAAGCCAAGTTGGAGGATTGTTGATTGGTATGTGTTAGGTTTTCTTGATGTTTTCCAGGAGTGTATGGTGACTAGGGTTTAGATTTGCAATATAGGCCAGGCCACCGGGGCAGCCATTGGATTGGGGGTCCTGATATTTGCATTAATTTAATTACTTTCTTTAGTAGATGCATAAGCTTGTATCATTTTAGTGATACAAGTGACTTAATTTTTCAGATGAGAAAATCGAGGCTGTGAAACAAACTAGAGAATTACAGATTAAGCAGTTTTAATTGATCTTTACTCTTTCCACCATTGTTCAAAATGTATCTATATGGCTATACATAACTTTTATAAATTGACCTGCTAAGAACAAGACTGTTAATTTAAAACCATCCTTTGTAAAATGAATAAGACTCCCTAATTCAAAGTTAGATTTGATAAAAGTAGAGTATAACAAACTTACCTACTATCAGGATTCCTCAGATGTTTCAATTTGAAAATACTAGTTGCAATGGAAAATCAACAAACGTGCTTAACTTCTTTTGCCTTTTGCTTTAGCTATAACCCTTTCTTCTCTCAAAGGTCTTTTCCCACTACCAAGCCCTTTACCTACTGACATGGTTAGCCTTTCTCAGAAAGTGGTTGATCTATACTTTTCCTGGCAAAGTGCATAGACAGCCGATATTTAATTGAATTCTGAATTGGGATTGCTTAAATTACTTAAACCTGAACTTTTTAATGAGAAAGGTGAGGTAGGGAGGTAGAGGGGTTGATTCCCATGGTTACTTTAAGGCATTACTAAACTCCTAAATAGGTTTTTTGTTTCTTTTTTCTTTCTTTCCATCTTTGCCTATTTATCTGGGAAAGAAACCCTGGACTGGTTTTTTTGTTTTGTTTTGTTTGTTTTAAGATTTTATCTATTTATTTGACAGAGAGATAGCAAGAGAAGGAACACAAGCAGGGGGAGTGGGAGAGAGAGAAGCAAACTTCCTGCTGAGCAGGGAGGACACTGGGCTTGATCCCAGGACCCTGGGATCATGACCTGAGCTGAAGGCAGACCCTTGATGACTGAGCCACCCAGGTGCCACTTGGATTAGTCTTGAGAAGAGTAATGGTGGCAAAATAGCCAAAAAATGGACAAATGTTTGAATATTTTCAAAAATGTATTTAATCTGTACAGAGTAAATTTGCTTTCTTTCTAACATTTAGTAAGCACTCAGGACATGTATTAAAAATTATTTATATGAATATAGTTGAATGATTTTGTCTGTAAAATTTAATTTAGAGGGTGAGGTATCTTGGATAAAGGAAAGTACTTGGACTCAGACTAATTGATTATGTTCCTGCTTGGCTCCTTAGAATCTCAGGGTGTCCTTAGACAAATTAATTACTCTCAGCTTGCAGTTTTCTCTCAAGTGCAAAGGGATACTCAAATATAATTACCTAATTTGGTTGTATTAAACAAGGAAAGTATATGTAGAATATCTAGAAGATTTTTTAAATTTTAGAAATTTTTATTAACAGAGTTCCCTTTTGGGTCTCATGTTCTAATACTTTTTAACTCATAGATTAATAGCTCTATGAATTTAAATTACATAATTTGTTCTCTTCTAGAATGATAGATAACAAACCAATTTCTAATCAAGAAGAGTAGTCATCCACTTGCCTTTAAACTGGGGTACACATATTTGAAAATAGTTTGTGTCTGTAGTACAAAACGTGTTAGTCCAATTTTTAAGTTAAGATTTTATTATTGCTATCATAATTTAATTCTTATTTTCTGTTCTTCCTAATATCTAAGCAATACCTTATATCTGAAAGAGTGATATATTTAAAGAATGAATCAGATACTTGATAAAGATACAATGATCAAAGAATTATTAGCCTCTTTGAATTTCATACAAACATTTATATTCCATAAAAGGAAAGTTTCTTTGCTTAGAGTTAGTTTAGATACAATTAAAATTTTTAATAATTGTTTAACAATATGTTAAAATCCCCTACAACCTTTTTTTTAAACTTTTATTTTTAAAGTCTACTTGTATGACTAGAAATCAATATCTGAAAAAGATACATTTGAAATTGGTCATCATAATCAGAGAAAATAATTAGTTGAATACTATTAGTTGCTTAGTTCTACGTTAAAAGCTAGGGGAGACACTGAATAAAATTATATAATTTAAGTGAAGAAGTGAATAGAATTTATGTTAAAAATGCAAAAAATGTGGAATTGTTTATAAATAAAATACTCTTGTTAGAAATTCAGTATTTTAGGCATATAGCAAAAAGAAGCTAAGCAATTAAGTGAAGAAGTTGAGGGAGGGAGAGTCCATGGACACCTTCAGGTTCTCAGGCCTGAATGTAAGAAGTATTGAAGAGGGAATTTGTTTTTTCTTTTAGCTCAAGATATATGGTATTGTGACAGAGATGTGGTATTCATGGGAGTAAATGCAGGAGACCAGAATGAAGGGTTGAAGTTCAGTGAGAATTTTAAACTGAGGAGAGTCATTGAGTCTGAAAGATGAACGTAAATGTAGTTTCAATAAAAATAAGTTGAATGAACATAATTTTTTTTTGAAATAGTTATGATCCTAAACTTTTTCTTTGAACATTTTTATTTTTGAATGAAAACTGGATCAAACCACAGCAATACATTGTTTTAGTCTTCTCTGGCTGCTATAACAAATTATCATACTAGATAGGGTGACTTAAACAGATTATTATTTTTCATAGTTCTGGAGGCTGGGAAGGCCAAGGTACTGGCAGATTTGGTTCATGGCAAGCACCTTCTTTTGGGCTTGTAGACTGCCACTTTCTCAATGTGTCCTCACTTGGCAGAGAGGAAGAATAAGAACATGCAAGCAAGCTCTGGTTTTCTAAGGATACTATTCTCATCATGGAACCCTACCCTCATGACCTCATCTAAAATTAATTTCCTCCCATAGAGCCCCTTCTGACTACCATCACTTTGAAAGTTAGGGCTTCAACATATGAATGTGAGGGTAGCACAAACATTCAGTCCATAATGCATGTTAAAGGATAACGTACTCAATATCTGTATAACTTGACAGGTTCCACAATTATGTAAACAATGTAATATTTGTGCATGGTTATACAAGGATGAAGAAGAATCAGTCTTTTAGGATAAGAGATAATTTGTGTCTAGAATCATACCTAAAAATATCTGAAGTATAAGTTGCAGATTCCATAACTCCTATTGTAAGGGAACTTCAATCCCCTACCAAATAGGCTTTTTTTAAATATAAAGCAGAATATCTCAGGAAGTGAAGGAGACGATAGCAATACAAATATGAGCTTATTCTGATAAATGCTGAGGAACGACAGGTCAGCAGGAGCCTATTCCCTGGTGCAGGTAAAGGCAACTCCTCAACCATCCTTCATCAAGTAGATAGAATAAGGCCTTAAACGGTCTTTCCCTTGTCAGTGACCTGGCTCAGGGAGGAAGTGGGAAGGGGTTTACTGGAAAAATATACAAAACTTTCAAATAAGGTTATATGGACTACAAATGTGTAATAGATCTAACCCTGATTTTATTCATTTCTTTCATAGGATTAAATAAATTTTCAGTTTTAATAATTCCATTTAAATTTTATCATCACAAAAAGGAGAGGATTAAAAATATAAATATGAAAGTTGTAGCTTTGAAATGGTTCCTGTTTCTGAATAATTTTAATCAAAAAGAATTTCTTCTAATGTGACGCACATAGTTCCATAAAAATAATGGAATATCTGTCAAACTGCAAAATTTTTTCTTGGCTGGAATTTAGTGTAGGGTGCAATGCCCTTTTCATCTACACCAAGAAAAAATATATTAAAATATTTTTTTAAACAGTGAGCTTGACAGAATTTTTTTTGGTAATTAATCTTCCTAGAATATGGTAAAAATCAGTGTATTCTAGAAAGTAGATTTTGTGAAGTATACAATTTATTTTGTGGTAATAATACACTATTTTATAAATCCCAGCCACTTACTTAGGAGTGTTATGAATGCTCTCTAATGTGGGCGTCTGAAGAATGTACTGTGTTAGATGCCAAATAACCTCATTTTGATTCCATTTAAGTTATTCTCTTGGGCCCTAAAATCAGTAGGTGAACAAAGAATTATAAGGAATATCTTAGGAGTTTAATAATAATGACTGTGAGAAGTATATGAAGAAGTCTTGCACTGTTTTGGCAATGTGAGACAAAACAGTATAGGATGAAGCCTGTGTAATATTTGTATTATGTGCTCTGCACTGCTCTGACATCTACATTTTGTAGAAGTACCCCTTAGACTAAGCTATCTTACGTTAAATGAGCTAAATTATATTCATTAATTTGCCCTGTAATTGGTAAATAGTTGGCAAATCAAATGTCATTTCCCTTCCCCCACACTTAAGTAACTTGGAAACTCAGCCTTTGTTTAAATATCTAATATAAGCATATTTGTATCACATTGAAGATATTTAAAAATAAGTTTTTATTTAAAATAATAAATTTGGGGGGGCCCTGGGTTGCTCAGTTGTTAAGCCTCTGCCCTCCGCTCAAGTCGTGATTCCAGAGTCCTGGGATTGAGCCCCACATCAGGCTCCTTGCTCGGTGGGGAGCCTGCTTCTCCCTCTTCCACTCCCTCTGCTTGTGTTCCCTCTCTTTGTCAAATAAATAAATAAAATACTAAAAAAATAAAAATAAAAAATAAAAATAAACATCAGGGTGCATGTACCCTTTCATATCTGTATTTTTGTGTCCTTTGGGTAAATACCTAGTATAGTTGCTGAATTATATGATAGTTCTATTTTTGACCTTTTGAAGAGCCTCCATACTGTTTTCCAGAGTGGTTGCACTGGTTTGCATTCCCACCAACAGTGTAAGAGAGTTCCCCTTTCTCTGCATCTTCACCAACGTCTGTTGCTTCCTGTGTTGCTGATTTTAGCCATTCTGAGAGTTGTGAGGTGATATCTCCCTGTGGTTTTGATTTATATTTCCCTGATGATGAGTGATGTAAAATAATGATTTTTTTTTATTTTAAAATATAATTTATTGAATAAAATAATGATTTTTAACAACCAAAAATAAGCAACTAAGTGAGAGCAACCATTAAAATCTAAGGCCTTAAAAATGAAGCTGCCAACATCAATATAAAAAAATCAACAGCAATTAAATTTATGAGAATATTCTTTAAAATATTCAAACAAAAATTCCCAACAAAAAATTAATATTAATATGGTTTTAAAGAAACTGTTTATCTTGGGCCCAGAATTCTCTCATGTAAAGGGAAAGCTATTCAGATGACCCACGTTATTAGATTCAAATTTTTTGCTGAAATCTGGCTCCTTATACAATGAGGTTCTTAGAAGGTCTTATGAAAATAGAGACTAAACCATTTTTCAAATAGGCCCAAAAGAATAAGATACAGACATCTTCTTGCTGACATTTGTCCTGTGCACATTTTTAAGTTACTCATGCAAGACAGCAATGTAGGTAGGCTATTTTTGTTTCTATTGCCTATGCTTCTCACAACAATCTGAGAGGTAAGCTCAGTTTATCTATATTCATACAATTTCTTCTCGTTACTTGAAGACGAATGTCACAACTCACCCTTGAAATTTGTGAAATAACATCAACCATTTTGCCTGTTAAGTCAATAAAAAGTCATTTTTGGTACTTAGTGGTTCCATAAACAACTTACAGCAACCTTTAAAAATGGGTTTCAAACTCACCATTTTATGAAATTGTGTATCCTGCATAGCACCAGGTCTTCACCCATTTCCTAAAAGACCCCAAGTAGATACAGAAGGAATAGACACTTCAGGGTAAAACAAAATGTATCTATCACACTTCTCTACTGTGGACAGCAGGAGAGGCTGGGAGCCTCCAGATTTCCCTTGGGGTGGCTATTCCTCTTCCTTTAGAAGGGGGTTTTTGCAGCAGCTCAGGTGTCCCACATATTTTGCCAAATAAAGGTTCTTCTTCACCACAAAAGACATTAAGATACTTAGGGTAGATTCTGAGTAACCATAAATTGTCTGGGATTCCTTTAATAGTTTTTTTTTTTTTCTGACAAGAAGACATTATGTACAGATTCCATCTCTGGAAGGATATGGAGTCTTTTTGGTAACTAAGTTCAGTAATTCAGCTTCTAAGTATTACTTTTGTCTCTAGGATGTTAACCTTAAGTTATCTGCCTCTGAGTAACTTGGGGTATTGAAGTTCTGTCCTAAGATTCAGGCATATGAAAGGCAGACTCCTTGGTGTAATTTTCTCTAGCAAGTTACAGTACAAATGAGATCAGTTTTTATTTTTTCTTTTTTTAAAGATTGTATTTATTTATTTGAGAGAGAGAGCACAAGCAGGGTGAGGGGCAGAGGGAGAAGCAGTCGCAGTCTCTCCACTGAGCAGGGAACCAGATGTGGGGCTCAATCTTGGGACTCCAGGATCGTGACCTGAGCCAAAGGCAGCTGCTTAACTGACTAAGCCACCCAGGAGGTCCAAGATAAGTTTTCAATAAATTGTGTATCGTATGCTTATATTTAACAGATTTTATAAAATAGATTGTTACTTATGGTAAATTTTGGTTTGATAAAAGCTATTGATGGCACAGTAAAAGACAGCTTTCTTGTTAAGAAATATGAGCTATGTAAATTATGATTAGATAAAAGTATGATGGGGGAAAGTTTATAAGTTGTAATGAATGGATCACAAATATTTCATAGTAACTGTACCAAAAAAAGTGGTATTTGTCAAGGGAACTTATGGTTTCCCTTTGACATGTAAACTGCTTGCAAATATTGCAAATATTCCTCACAATTAAAAAAAAAAGGCTGAACACACTATAAATTAACAACTTAGATCTATTGCAGTTGAAGTCACAGGACAAACCACTGCCCTAAAGACTGTAAAGACAGGCAAATTCAGAGAATACTGATCAGCTTATCTGAAAGAGAAGCTGCTGGAGCCAGTAATGGGTAGGAACATTAAATGATAGCTCCTTGCATTGCCTAAGGCTAAGTGTGGGGTAGTTGGAGAGTTAAAAATTCTTGGCAACACAATGTCACAGTCTAAGGGACTATTCTCACACTTTGATGAGTTTAACCTTCAGGAGCCCTACCAGGCTCTCCTGGTAAAGACAGGAAAAGAAAAATAATAAAACCCCTGTGTTTGGCTACAAAAAGGGAAAAGTAACCATTTTGAAAGAGTGCAAAGGCTTTCCCACAACAAGGGCCCACCTAACAAGGGAGAAGACTTCATCAGAATCTCATTGGATTTGGGAGAAGTGCTGGAAACCCAACTTCAACCCCCTCTAGCCTTTCTGTCTCCCCTTAAAAGGGAGATAAAAAGCTAAAAAGGCCATGTGAAGGTCACAGCCCAGGGAGATAGACTGAAAAGTGGATGATGAATTAAAACTTGTGCAAATTGCATTTTAAGCACCCATAAGATATCAAAGGGTAACAATGCAGTGACTTTATATGCACAGACAGCTTAGGAGAGCAATCTGAGTAAATACATTCAGTTTGGGAATAATGAGGATAAAAGTAGTATTTGAACCCATGCAAAAAGTATGGCCACACAGGGCAAGCTAAGGGTGAGAAGCTAAGGCATCCAAGACTTGAACCTTAGGTAATACCAGCTCTTAAAGAATTGTAGAAGAAGAGGGGTGCTTAGGTGGTTCAGATGGTTAAGCATCTGCCTTCAGCTCAGATCATGATCCCAGAGTCCTGGGATCTAGCCCCGCATTGGCCTCCCTGCTTGGCGGGAAGCCTGCTTCTCCCTCTCCCACTCCCCCTGCTTGTGTTCCTGCTCTCACTGTCTCTCTGTCAAATAAATAAAATGTTTTTAAAAAAGAAAGAAAGAATTAAAGAGGAAGAGAATCAAATGGAGACAATAGAACATTAGGATATCTCAGATAAGAAACTAGAGAAAATGGCCTCTTGAGAACTAAGGTAAGTATTGGAATATTCATTGCAGATGTGGTGATGGACTAGTGGCACATGAACTGAGGGCATTGTTTAGAGATTAATGTGATGGGCCAAAGTGTTCTGGATAAGGTAGGGAAGGACCTAAATACAAGACTGGAGAAACATGAAGAAGTCAAGGGACAAAGAAAAGTTGTGGCTAGAGAATGTGATGTGTGAGTTTGAAGTTTTGGTTCTTATGATAAAGAATGTGCTTCTGCCAATGGAGATCTCTACTAGAACAGAGATGAAGGTGATTGGAATCGAGAGAAGTAAGGAACTACAAGCCAATAGTGGATCAGTCATCTGACATTGACAATGACATCATTGAGGGAAAAGGAAGGAAGAATGTGATACAAGGACAACTAATGTAGTGACAGAGATGTTTTGATTTGGCAGTAATAAAAAATAATAGCGGAAGCTTCTCCCTCATTCCTCTACCTTTCCAGTTTGAAATCATAGCTTTTAAGTAAGATCATCTGTATACTTTTCATCTTTAAATGGACGGAAGTACTTAAAAACAGATAATCTGGTTTTTAAAAATATATTAGCTAAAAAAAACAACAAACTTATACATTGAATTTAAATCTGATACTCTTGTTAGTCTAATACTCTAAAATATCTTCCCTGTGATTCAATTGATAAACATTTTGAACTTCAAGGAAAAGAACTTGAACTCTGGCATTAAAACAGAACTTATTAATTCAGAAGTGATCTATGTCTTCAAGAATGAAACTCTGATTTAGGAAATTTGAAAATATAATATAAAATAGAAAAACAATTATAATTTTCAGTTCTTATTTAATTAGTAATCTACATTATATTCATTCAATAGTTTAGTTATACTGTGAAATGGAGTATATACGCAGTTGATTCTCATTATTCACAGTAGTTGTGTTTTAAATGTTGCCACAAATACTGACTTAGCAAACCATTCCTCCTAGGAGAAATACAGGGTTAGGTTCCTGCAAACTTCTGGTCACAACATTTATCAACTAATCAATACATAAACTTTTTTATGTGTCTTTCTGTTTAAAGACATTTCCTTTAATATATATTTTTGATTAATTAACTTTCAACTCATGGGCAACAGCACTTTCAACTCATATTTTAGTGAAGTTAATTTAACACATATATTTTCTCCATAAAGTATATTATAGTCTTCTTGCATATACAAATGCTGCATAGCATTTTACCACTTTACTTACGACATTTTCAACAGCAAAATTACCAACAAAAGGCACAAAAATGCAAAAAACATGGCACTATACAAACTGTGAGAAAGACACTTAAGCTGAAATAGGAAAACCATCCTTGCTTGGCTCAGTTTGGAACACACTTTTTGGACATCTCAGATTTTTTGCTGGTCTGTGCACATCCCTGAATTTGGGAGAAAATGCCATGAGTATTGATTTTGATGTTAGAGACAAATTTTTGTGAGCAAGCTAAACTACAATTATGAAATCCATGAATGATGAGGATTGACTTTGTGTGGGTATGTATATGTATATATACATATGTATAATGTTACATAGGAGCTGTTTGCAACATTCTGTGGTTTAGCAAGACTTTTGTGTTTTTTTCCCCACCAAATACATAAAGGAAGGGTCTTTCAGTCTATTCAACCCCATAAGTGGGAATAATCCCTTTCTTTATCCCCAGCATGAACGTAATTTATTATTAAGTGTTTGTGAGGATACTTTTGGTTGTATGTGACAAAATCAACATGAGTTATTTTAAGTATGGAGAGTAACTTTTATAAAAATCTCTAATGCAACTCAAGACAAGAATCAATGTGGGTTTTCATGTTGAACTGTAATGAAGGACTTGAATACCTTGAGGTTCTTTCTGTCCTTTTCATGTTTCTACTTTTGTCTACATATTTGTATTATACTTGTCTCTCATTAGCTTCCTCTTCCACAGTGAACTTAACAAAATATAGCCACCCATATTTGTTGAATGAACAAAATTTGTAAGAAAATAGATACCACTTTTTCCCAGATCAGTATTCACAAATCCAGAGTATAAATTTTTGATGATCAGAAAGGGTCAAACTTTTTTTTTTAAGATTTATTTATTTATTTGAGAGAGAGAGATAGAACATGAGCAGAAGAGGCAGAGGGAGAATCTCAAGCAGACTCCACACTGAGCATGGAGCCTGATGCTGGGCTCAATCTCACGACCCTGACATCATGACCTGAGCAGAGACCAAGAGTCCAATGCTTAACCAACTATGTCACCCAGGCACCCCAGAAATGGTCAAACTTATAAGTAAATTTTCTGGAACTGAGTGTTTATAGTCAAACAGGATATATTTTTATTCTTTGAATATTGCAAAAATAGCTTTTCATTGCTAACTGTAGGAATCATCATTTGTGCCCAACTGTTGTCCTGAAAGAATAATTTATGGGGCAGTCATACCAGGCAGTTTTTGAAAGTGCTTTAACATATTGGGATACTTCTGCTTTACATACTTACCTATCACACTGTTACAAATCTACCCATCACATTCTAGTTCTTCAAATTATAAGATATGTTACTGAAAATCTGAAATTTAAACAAAAACAACCACAAATATTAGCTCATGAGATTTTTAACTAAGATTTTCCTGATTTAGAATACATTTTTTTTCTTTAACATAAACTGGATAGTCAAAGAAGTATAATTTTTCAAGCTTTTTACTTCAAGAAAGATCATTATTAAAATCACCTTAGACTACAAAGTATTTTCATTTGGGAATAAAAGCCTACAATAGTGAATGTAAAATTCTGAAATTAAAATAGTACACTTTAGGTATAATCCTAGTAGCATTATTATTAATATTATATTAAAATTTAGATAAAAAATTAGAATTAATTATTATAGAACACTTTGCATATGAATAGATGAAATTATATACTTTTTCTCAAATTTAGTTGCCTCTTGATAAACCATGCATGTTTTTAATTCAGTTTGTGCATTACTTGTGTCTGTTTTTTTTAAATGTATTTTTTTTTTTTTAATGTATACCTATCCCAAGGTGACTTCTATTTCTCAGGGTTCCCTCTTACAGATTATGCTCCCAAGCCACAGTAAGTGTGTATTAAGGGAAACAAACTAAAAAGAAAAACATTAATGTATGGGTATATTTTCTATAAACATAGAAACAAAAAGTGCCACTTAGTTTAGGAATAACCATATAACTGATCACTTATTCTATCCATTAACATTGATAAGCTAGTTTCTTATAAAAAGTTGTTCAAATCAAAAGTTTTCCATTTGTAAAACTTACTATAACCCCCTTCTTCCATTCTGAGCTACTCATCTTAGTTCCTAAAATTGAGTAATTATAACTGAGGTACTAACTAACCTTTTGTTATAATCCATAAAAACAAACAAAACTCAGAATTTATACAGTATTTCTTTTTCTAATAATTAAGAAATTCTGAAGTCTACACATCACCATTTATACTGTAGGGTTATAGCTTGTTTTGAAATTAATCACTGAATTCACTCCAGTTGAATTTTGATAGTGCTTTAGGAAGGGATTTCTACCAAATGAGAACCTAGGCACTATTTATACTACCAGAGATTTTTGTGCTTCTTCCAGGAATATCTCTGTTGTGAATTGAAATTCTGCAGCCAGACTAGATTGCAAATGCAGGAAAAACCAGATAAGAGAAAGGAAGGGCAAATAAGTCTCCCTGACAAGCACTTAATTAGAATCTTAATGGGGTATCTACACTCCTGTGAAGAAGTTGTGCTGATGCATGCTCTATCTTATAAGGGCAGGGAATCTAGAGTTTCTTTTTTTCTTTTGTAAGAAGCCCTAGGTTCTTTTTCTGCAGTTAACAACTGAATGTACCAATAGTATTTATATAACGTCCTTACAGATAAATCCCCTTTGCTGTTCAAAACTCACTGGAATCATTAGAAATAATTGTCAAGGTAGGTAGAGAATTAAGTGAAGTAAACTTATTGGTAAGGGTTTTATTGTTACTGAGTGTTAGATCTATATTTTCCTTGTCCATTAAGATGAATGACAACTTCACTGAGCAATCGAAAGAGATTGACAGTCTCCCACCACGGTATCTACCTACATACCTGTGTCAGTGTCCCTAAACTTGAACTTCTTTCCTGTTTTTAAGAAAGAACTCTTCCTGCATTGGGGTTTTTTCTAACACATTATACCATGAGCATAAAACATATTGCATTTCTTCCATCCTAAGACAAAAACAAAATGACTCCCCCAAACTGTCTTTTGTCTCCCTCCATTCCCCAGCTCTAGTACCACTTTAGAGCAAGATTCTTCAAAAAAATTCTCCATGATGACTGCATCTCCTCCTATTGCCTCTTGAATGCACTCCATTGATTTTTTTTTTTTTTTTGTATCCACTGATACATCAAGACTAGTCTTAGTGAGGTAATGATAACCTTTCCTATACTCATCATAGTTCACAGTTGAGGTTCTGTAATAAAAGACAGATTAACAAGAGAAATGTTTACTAACATATGTATTACTCATGTAACACATGGGAGTATGCAGATGTGAGTAACTCAAAGACATGGCTTAGAATTCTGGCTTATATTGCATCTTCAACAAAGACAGTAAATTTAGAGGAATTACGGGACAAAGTAGTTTTAGGCTTCCAACAGCAGCAAACTGTGATGAGGTAACTATATGGGAAACTAGTAGGTAAAGGCTAGTTAGTGAAGTTTGTTATGTAGATTCCTGTGGTTCAGTCTTGCGTCTGATAAGGATCTAATGTGGTCTGGGATGACTAACTTTTCTTCTTCCTGGTAGAGAGGGGAGGAGGGACATCTCTGAAAATGTATGCCATTTTTAGGTAAATAAGAGGAGGGCATGGAGCTTTTCTTGTGTCTGCTTCTCAGTTGCCTTCAGTTCAGTCGCCTTATGCCAAAGTGGCACATTATAGGGTGATAGATTCTGGTTTTCTTCAGCCTCCTCATTGCTAAATCCTAAACTCATTCTCAATGCTTAACTTTCTTGACCTGTCAGTAGCAATCAACATAATTAGATCTCTCTTTCCTTTTGATACTTGCTTTACCTGGCTGCCAGGATACCACATTCACCTGCTTTGGCCTTCTTAGTCCTTTTGCTGGTTTTTCTTTTTCTCTCAGACATCTTAATGTTGAGAGTCTCTTTATTCTGTTGTCCCTCATCTTCCTTGTGATCTCATCCAGTCTTATGGTTTAAAATACTGTCTATATGCTAATGACTCCCAGATTAATATCTCCATCTTAAACCTCTCCCCCTGAATTTCAGGTCATCTGCCTATTTGACATTTCCATTTGAATGTTCAATAAGCATCTCAAACTTGCCATGTTCACACTTAGTTCCTAATATTTCCCCCCAAACATGTTCTTCCTATAGTTCCTCATCACAATTTGTGATAACTCTATGCCTGTAGTTGTAAAGGCCAACAAACTTGGTATTCTCTTTGAGTCCTCTCTATTCCTTTCACCCCAAATTAGAGGCAAGTTCTGTTGACTATACTGTCAAAATATATCCATAAGTCACCTACTTCTCCCTACTGCTATCCTCTCTACCACTACCTTGATTTTGTAACTGGACCAAAGGAGAATTCATCTGCCCAATGTGCAGCAAGCTAATTGCAAGCTAATTGACACTGCATTTTGGTAGTGAAGAAAGATAGTCTATTTATTAGTGTGATGCCACCCAGGAGAAAGGGGAATTATTGTTAAAATCCTAAACTCCCTGATGGCCTATCAGTGAGGATTTTTAAGGGCAAAAGTCAAGAATAATGAGGTCAGTGTTTTGGGTTCTTCTGATTGGTTAGGGATTGAGTACATGTCAAGATTGATTATCTTTCTGGCACTGGTCTTTCTGATTTCATCAAGATTGTGGTTGGGTCATCATTCCCTTCTCTGGTCTGTGTTGCAGAACATCTCAGCATTGTGTGTCAGTGATGCTATCTTTGTTAGCAAAAGCAGAGGCCATATGCCTAGTGACTATAATGACTGTGCAAGCTATTTCATTTCTTGTTCCCTTGAGCTACATTTTCATATCTTAAGCCAAGCATCTTGGTATTTTTTCCAATAACTACAGGCTACATGCATTTCTGCAGACTTAATTCTGTTGGCAGTTTCAGTTTAACCACACATTTATCACCTGAATTATTCGAATAGCCTCCTAACTGGGAGGTTTCTACTTTTGACTCCAACCCACCATAAGCTGAGCAGAGTGAAATAGGAGGAAATAATAGAAGAGGTAATATGGAAAAGGGAGAGGCAAATGGGGTCTTGTGGATTATATTAAGACTTTGGCATTTACCGCAAGTAAAATGACAAGCCATCATTGACTTCTTGGTATTGGATAACATGATTGGACGGACTTCTTTCTCTCTCTCTTCCTAACTTTCTCTCTCTCAATAATCTTTTTGCCTACAATGCCCTTCAGTGAAATATCCACATATTTCAGCTCCCTTGTTTCATTCACATTTCTGCCTTAGAGTTGCCTGCTGAAGAAAACCTTGACTGGTCACTCTATCTAAGTTCGTAATATTCCTCAAGCCCATCTTCTATATTCCTTATTCTCCCTCACTGCTCTACTTTTCAGTATTTGCCATTGCATTTTTGTTTATCTTATTTTATTTTTGTCTGACCCCTCCACTTGGATGTAATAGGGAAGAGAAATTTTTCTACTATTTCCTGTAATACTTGGCATATTGTATTAAATATTTTTTGAATAGTACGGTAATGAATAACATTATTGCTGCTATTTATTGGATTTGTGCACATAACAGAGAATGACAGCTGTGTCCATAAGCAATGCAAAGTTCATAATTGGGTAGGTTTGCTTGCTCACAATATCTAATTAAAACCCCTGGATTCACATAAATAAAAATATTATTGTATTCTGGTAGCAATTTTTTTTAAAGATTTTATTTATTATATCAGAGAGAGCACAAGCAGGGGGAACAGCAGGCAGAGGGAGAAGCAGGCTTCCCATTGAGCAAGGAGCCTAATGTGGACCTTGGGATCATGACCTGAGCCAAAGGCAGATGCTTCACTGACTGAGCCACCCAGGAGTCCCATATTCTGGTGGCAGTGTTAAGAAATGAAACAAATGGCTGTAATTGATAATAGCCTTGTTATATACAGGTGGAATAACTTGTCACCAAAATCAACCTGGCTACATTATCAGAAATTTTTACATGTAAATACATGAATGTACTCATGATAAATGTCATGATAATGATTCAGTTAGCCTGTATGGTGGAGAAAAAATAATTTTCCCCTTATAATTTTCCCCTCATAATTTTCCCCTTATCCTTCTATGTTCTGTGCTGAGATATCCCTCCTCCACCCCGTAATAAAAGACAGATTAACAAGAGAAAAACAAAATCATGAACATAGATACCTCACATATACATGAGAGATTCACAAAACAGAATCATGAACATATAAACCTCACATATACAGAGAGAGAAAACCAAGAAAAAAAAGTGAGTAAGTTCCCAGAAATGGCTCAAGCCATCAGTTTCAATGCTGTCTTCAGCTAAAGACAAAAGAAAGATGATGGGGGAAGGGGCAAGCAGAGGTCAGTTAAGGGAGCTTACCAGCAAAGGCACCGTAAAGAAAAAGCAGAGTAGAGGGTGTAATGACTGTGTAGATTTAAGTCCAATGCCTTATTCCTTGATAAGAATTTCCTGTGATTTAGTCATCTTTCTCTTTTTTTGTACAGAGAGGGAGACACTTTACAAATGGAAATTTTTCTTAAATGTAAATTTCCCTTACAAAATGGTAACTTTTGTCATTTTCAGAGATTTCTCCTGTATCTGCTTTTTCTCAAGTAACCAGATCAAAGTATTCTTTATGCTAAAGAGACATATTCTGGGGTGGCATATTGTGCTATCTTTCACTGACCAAAAAATAAACAAATTGAATATAATCCAATTAAGATAACTTTGTAAAGAATGGTTTCACAGAAAAAAAAAAGAGAGAAGGAAACAAGCCACAAGACTCATTTTTTTTTTTTTCAAGATTTTATTTACTTGTTTGAGAGAGAGAGAAAGAGCACAAGCAGGGTGAAGGGCAGAAGGAGAAGCAGACTCCCTGTGACTGGATCCCAGGATCCAGGCCAAGGATCATGACCTAAGTCAAAGTCAGACACTTAACTGACTGAGCCACCCAGGCGCGCCCCTGCCGTAAGAGGCTTTTAATGATAGAGAACAAACTGAGAGCTGATGAAAGGAGGTGGAAGGGATACGCTAGATGGGTGATGGGCATTAAGGAGGGTACTCGTTGTGATGAGCACTGGATGTTGTATGTTGTATGTAAGTAATGAATCGCTGAATTCTAAGCCTGAAACCAATATTGCCCAGTATGCTAACTAACTAGAATTTAAATTTTAAAAAAAAGAAAAGAAAAAGAAAAGAAAAAATCATAAGATGTAAAAAAAAGAAAAAAGAATGGTTTCAATAAAAAATAGAAACTTCTCAATTCTCTCAAAGCATTATAACATTGTAATGCAGTTATTTCATAGGATAAATCTGATGAATACTGCTTAAGATTTGCTGTGCTTAACCCTTTGTATCTGGATCCTGTGTGGCCCTGCTACCTACCTATCACCTTATTTTCTGTCTCCTCTCTTCTACCCACATTAAAGCCTACAGAGAGATTGAATTTTCCTCTGCCCTTTTACTAGCTCATCCTGTCTTCACTTTATCTGCCAAAGCAGATAGTGGCCTATTTGGTTTTCACATTGTATATGCTTTTTGTGCTAGTACCACACTTCCTCATAATCCTAGCAATATATGGCATGAACACCTATTGTGTTCAACATTTTTTTTGTAGATTAAAATTTAAGTATTGTCTTATAAATAAAAAGAATTTGATAGCTTGCTGAGTGTTTGACAATGCATACGCTTGCCAAACAATAACAATGAGAAAAATTACAGTAATTATAACTTTAATTACAATATTTAATGTTAAATCTTTTAGGCTATAAGTCAAAGTAGGCAACTGAAACTGATATTAGCTTGGACTTCACAGAATGCACCCCTAGCTTCTGTCTCAGTCACTGGGTGTCCATTTTAAGTTTCATAGGCCTCGTAAAGTTTAGTAGAGTAAACCTTACTCCATTCTTTATATATATATTAAATAAGGAACTTATGTATTTTTCTTTTTTATCTTTATTGAGTTGTAATTGACATATAAATTCCATGCATATTTGGTTTACAGTTAAACCTCTATAATGCTGCAGAAGTTACAAATGTACTGTAGACAGTGCTATAATACAAGTGAATGTATAAAGTACATGAAGTAAAACTTCAAATACAGATATTTTAAACAATTTCAGCAAGTTATTACAATATAGTATTCTAAATTTTAATTTATAAACCCAGCTTATAAAGAAAAACTATGCAGTTTTCACCCGCAGTGCTGGCTCTCTTAGTTTTAAAAGACAATATAAAAATCCAGCATTGTATTAGTTCCTTACCACTGCTGTAGCAAACCAAAAACACAAGGACTTGAAACAAAACAAATTTATTATCTTACAGTTCTGTAGGTCAGACATCTGACACAGATCTCACTGGGCTAAAATCAAGGTGTCAGCACAACAGTGTTCCCTTCTGGTGGCTCTAGGGGAGAATCTGTTTCCCTGCATTTTCTAGTTTCCAGAGGTTACCAGTGTTTTTTCTGCTTATGGACCCCTTCCTCCTCCTTCAAACTTAGCCATGCATGTCAAGTCCTCTTCCTGTCACATCTCTCTGACCTTGCCTCCATCATCAAATTTCTTTCTTTGACTCTCTTCTTTTGTCTCCTTCCACTTTTAATAACCCTTATGATTATATTGGATCTACTTGGATAATCTAAAGTAATCTCCCTATCTAAAGGTTATTGATTAGCAACCTTCATTCTCCTTTTCGATGTAACTTAACATATTCACAGGTTCTAGAGATTAGGGTTTGGTCATCTCTAATAAGGTGTCATTTTTCCTACTGCAAATATTACTCATTTTGAATCAGTAGATACTCAAAACAAATACAGGAACTAGAAAGGAAATGGCATAAAATTATTAAACAGGTAACATTATATGCATTTTCCAAGTGAGGCACTGCAGTTTCTAAAAGAAAATATTGCCATTTGTCCAATCATTTGAACTCATTTGAGCTCACATCTGTCCTAATCTGTAGTCTGTATTCCTTCCATTAATTGCATTACACTGTATAGTGTTTGTTTCTATAGAATGTGTTCTGGAGATGTATTAGTTAACTTCTTGGTTACTTAAAACTGTCCTTAAGCATTCATGACTTTGTATATCAGTGGCAGTAAATGCCTTCTCCATAGTTAATCTCAGTGAGGTCAGTGGATTTATTTAAGAAGCTTTTTGTTGAAAAACAGAGATTCAATCTTTCAGTGTTTTATCATGGTATAGTTAAAACATTAATTCTGTCACATTTATAATGGGAACTTTGTATGAAAGAATACAAAACACTCCTTGACCTCTCTCTCTCAGGGAGAGTTAGTGTGCTCTCTTGTTTGGCTGGGGTTAACTTTAATCAGCAACTTAACAGAGACATTTTGGAGATCTCACTTGCTGATACATAAGAAGCAGGCACTTATTTGCATAATGCATCCTGCCAAGTTCAAGTGAATACAATAGCATAATTGAACACACTTTAGTGAAATAAGAGAATAGAGAAATCCAAAAGAACAAATTTGTCAAGAACAAACTTTGTCAGTACTCAAAAGAAATGATATTTTTTATATATAGTTCTCAGAATTGTTTGTGGTAATTAAAAATACATATATCATTGAAGTATTCTGTAATGGGCCTCTACAATTTTTTAAATAAATGACATGTCACATCTATAAACTGAATTTTTGTATCTGAAATCAATTTAATTCTAATGTCTTGGTAGAAATCTAGCACGCTGCTTTGTGTATTAGAGATACTCTGTAATATTTGACAATTAATATTTAAGCTCAAAATATAAACCTAAGGAAGAAGACATTTATATTAACGGAGATAATATTTACAAAAGAAATTCAACTAATGAGTCAAATGAGAAATCAAAGAGAAAGTAAAAAATACCTTGAAATGAATAAAAATGGAAAGGTAACATATCAAAATTTATGGAATGCAGCAAAAGTAGTTCTAAGGGAGATGTTTATAGCAATAAATACCTACCTCAAGAAACAAGAACTGCACCGGGTGTTATATGCAACTAATGAATTGTTGAACACTACATCAAAAACTAATGATGTACTACCTGTTAGCTAATTGAACATAATTTAAAAAAAAAAAGTATTGAAAATGATGAAAAAGAAACAAGAAAAGTCTTAACCTAACTTTACATCTTAAGGAACTAGAAAAAGAAAAGCGAACAAAGCCCAAGGTTAGAAGGAAGGAAACAACAAAGATCAGAGAAGAAATAAATGAAATAGAGAATTAAAAGACATTTAAAAAGATCAGTGAAACTAAGAGCTGGTTCTTTGAAAAGATAAACAAACCTTTAGCTAGGATCACCAACAAAAAAAGAGAGGGTTCAAATAAATAAAAGCAGAAATGAAAGAGATGTTACAACCGATACTACAGAAATACAGAAGATCATGAAATGATTGAACAATTATATGCCAACAAACTGGACACTTGGAAGCAATGAATAAATTCCTAGAAACATACAACCTACCAAGACTGAATCAACATGAAATAGAAAACCTGAACAGCTTGATTACTGATTTGATCTCTTCGCTAGTAATCAGAAACTTCCCAACAAACCAAAGTCCAGGACCAGAAAACTTTACTGGTGAATTCTAATACTTAAAGAACAATTAATACTAAAGCATCTCTAACACTTGTAAAACATGGAAGAGGAGGAAAGTTCTCTAAATTTCTTTTGCAAGGCCAGGATTACCCTGGTACCAAAGCCAGATGAAGATACTATAAGAAAAGAAAATTATAGGCCAACATCCCTGATAAACATTGTTGCAAAAATCTTCAACAAAACATTAGCAAACTGAATTTAAAAATATATTAAAAGGATTATACAATATGATCAAGTGGGATTTATTCCAAGAATGCAAAAATGGTTCAATATCCACAAATCACACAATGTGAAATACCAAATTAACAAAATGAAGGATAAAAATTATATCATCTTAATAGATGCAGAAAAGGTACTTGACAAAATTAAACATACATTTGTGATAAAAACTCTTGACAAAGCAAGTGTAAAGGGAACATACCTCAACATAAAAAAGACCATATATGACAGCTCACAGCTAACATCATATTGAATGGTAAAAAGCTGGAAGTTTTTCCTCTAAGATCATGAATGAGACAAGGATGCATGCTTTTACCTCTTTCAATCAACACAGTATTGGAAGTCCTAGCAAGAGCCATTACACAAGGAAAAGAAGTAAACAACATCCAACTGGAAAGGAAGAAGTGAAGCTGTCACTATTTGCAGATGATTGATATCATATATAGAAACCCTAAAGACCCTATCAAAAAACTGTTTAAACTAATAAATGGATTCAGTAGAGTTACAGGATATAAAATCAATACACAAATATCTGTTGCATTTCTATACACTGATAAACTATCAGAAAGAAATCAAGAAGAAAATCTCATTTATAATTGCACCATAAAGGGAAAAAAATACCTAGAGATAAATTTAACCAAAGAGGTAAAAGACCTGTATATTGAAAACCACAGGATTTTAATGAAAGAAATTGAAGAAGAGACAAATAAAGGGAAAGATATAATGTGCTTATGGATTGGAAGAATTAATATTGTTAAAATGTCCATTCTGCCCAAAACAATATAAAGATTCAGTGCAATCCCTATTAAAGTTCCAAGGGCATTTTTGACAGAAACAGAACAAAAATCCTAAAATTTGAATGGAACCATGAGAGATTCAAAATAGCTGAAGCAGTGTTGAGAAAGAACAAAGCAGGAGGCACATGCCCTTTGGTTCCAAACTATATTACAAAACTGTAGTAATGAAAACAGTATGATATTTTCATAAAAACAGATATAAGTCAATGGAACAGGATAAAGAGCCCAGAATTAAACCTAGACATATGATCACTTAATTTTTGAGAAGGGTGTCATGAATATACAATGGAAAACACAGCCTCTTCAGTAAATGGTGTTGGGAAAATTGGGCAACCACATACAAAAGAATGAAACTAAAGCACTATCTTATACTTACACAAAAATTAACTTAAAATGGGTTAAAGACTTGAACATGAGACCTAAAACCATGATACTCTTAGAAGAAAATATAGAGTGTAAGCTCCTTGGCATAGGTCTTGGGAGTGGTTTTTTAAAAATGTGACACCAAAAGCAAAAGCAACAAAAGCAAAAATTAACAAGTGGAACTACATCCAACTGAAAAGCTTCTGCATACTAAAGGAAACCAACAAAGGAAAAGAGAACTTACTGAGTGGGAGAAAATACTTGCAGTCATATATCTGATAAGGGGTTAATATCCAAAACATATAAAGAACTCAAAAAACTGAATAGCAAAAAAACACCCACTTAAAAAATGAGCAGATGATCTGAATAGACATTTTTCTAAAGAAGACATACAGATGGTCAACAGGTACATGGAAAGTTGCTCTGCATCATTAGTCATCAGGGAAATGTAAACAATACCACAGTGAGATGTCATCTCATACTCACTAGAATGGCAGATATACGTATTTCCTAGAAATCGCAATGTTGGCAAGGATGTGGAGAAAAGGGAACCCTTGTGCTCTGTGGTGGGAATGTAAACTGGTGCAACCCCCATGGAAAGCAGTATGGAGGATCCTAAAAAAAAATAAAAATTGAAATACCACATGATCCAGTAATTGTGTTACTCGGCATTTATCTGAAGAAAACAAAAACACTAACTCAAAGATGTATGGACCACCACAATGTTCACTGCAGCATTCTACAATATCCAAGATAAGGAAACAAACCAGTATCTATTGATGGATAAATGGATAAGGAAGATGATGTGGATAGTCAAACTATTGAAAAAACCTAGATGTCCATCAACAGATGAATGGATAAAGAAGATGTCATATATATATATATATATATATATATATATACACACACACACACATACATACATACATACATACAATGGAATACTATGCAGCCATCAAGAGAAATGAAATCTGGCCATTTGCAACAATGTGGATGGAACTGGAGGGTATTATGCCAAGCAAAATAAGTCAGTCAGAGAAAGACAAGTATCACATGATCTCTCTTATATGAAGAACTTGAGAGGCAAGGCGGGAGTTTGTGGGGGGGTGGGGGAGAGAAATGAAACAGGAAGGGATGGGGAGGGAGACAAACCATAAGAGACTTCTAGACTCATGAAATGAACTAAGGGTGACTGGGAGGCAGGGGGTGGGGTAGGGATAGGGTGGCTGGGTTGTGGACATTGGGGAGGGTGTGTGCTATGGTAAGTGCTGTGAAATGTGTAAGCCTGACGATTCACAGACATGTACCCTGGGGAAAATAATACATTATATGTTAATAAAAAAATTTTTTAAAAATTTAAAAATAAAGGAAGAAGATGATGTGGTGTATACATACAGTGGGGTATTATTCAGCTGTAAGAATGAAATCTTGCCATTTGTGACATGGATGGGCATCAAGAGCATTACACTAAATAAAATAAATCTGACACAGACAAATACCATATGATCTCCCTTTTATGTAGAATCTTTAAAACAAACAAACAAAAAAAACAAACAAACGCAAAACTAAGCTCATTGATACAAAGAACAGGTTGGTGGTTGCCAGAAGCAGGGGCTGGGGGTATAAGAAATAAGTGAATTGTTCTGTTGTTGTTTCAATAAATTTAATAAACAAGTTTAAATAAATTGAACAAAAAATAAAAATGAATGATATTGATACTCTTTGTGAAATTAAATGTTTACATGTGTTAGAGAAAATTGGAGACTATTTTTATATCTTAGTTATGGGGAAGATATCCAATAGCTTTTTTTTTTTATATTTTATTTATTTATTTTGACAGAGAGAGAGATCACAAGTAGGCAGAGAGTAAGGCAGAGAGAGAGGGAAGCAGGCTCCCCACTGAGCAGAGAGCCCGATGTGGGGCTCGATCCCAGGACCCTGAGATCATGACCTGAGCTGAAGGCAGAGGCTTTAACCCTGCCTTCAGGGTTAAAGTTTCATAAGCTTTTTTATAGCTTAGTTGTGAGGAAAATATCCAATAGCTAAATTTCTCTGCATGATTCTGAGCACATGAAATCATCAACTGCCAAAGGCCTCACATACAACTGCGGAATCTATTAGGACTTTCACTGATAAAAGACATTGACTCTTAGATTTTTGAAGCTGTTTAGGGAAGTTTTCAAAAGTTTACTATTGCAGCATAGTTAGAGTTCACTTTGAATCATATCAGCTGTGAGCACTAAAGCACAAAATAGCTGTAAGTATAAGAGATAAGAGACAAATACAGGTGTCCACTGTGAGACTGGATGTCAGATGTCCACTTAAATAAGATCTAAAAAGAAAAAAAGGCAGTTCTCTGAATGTTTTTTTTCCACTGAGGTAAAAATTGATGAATTATCCCATAATATAAAAAGAAATGGAAATTTCTTATAAGATGGCTGTCCACTTCAAATAGGGAGGAAATGCCTTGTTTCATAGTAATTTAATTATTTAAAGAGAAAATATCAAGTTTTATGGATAGATGAACTGGGAAACTTCACTTTGGTCTTTTTTATTTCACTCTTACATTCTTCAAAGGAAACAAAAAGCAAACTTGACAAGACATCATGCTGTGTCTTGGATGTTATGGTCATTCCACAAGGATGCATGGATTACCTACAATATGACAGGCCTAAGTCTTCATTAGGAGCCTGCTATTTGCTAAGCTGTTCACTAGATGCTGAGGATACAAGGAACAGTCTCTTATCTCAAGGAGTTTGTAATACACAGATGCCTACTTGGACAGAAGATACAGATAAGCATGTACACTTGTACTTCCTGTTCTTAAGAAATCACCTTGAGGAGCGCCTGGGTGGCTCAGTCATTAAGTGTCTGCCTTCGGCTCAGGTCATGATCCCAGAGTCCTGGTATCGAGCCCCGCATCGGGCTCCTTGCTCGGCAAGAAGCCTGCTTCTCCCGCTACCACTCCCTCTGCTTGTGTTCCCTCTCTCGCTGTGTTTCTCTCTGTCAAATAAATAAAATCTTAAAAAAAAAAAAAAAAGAAAAGAAATCACCTTGAGAGGGTACCAGAAAGCTTTTAAAATGGCTTTCTTTGGAACTTGAAGCACACATTGTAATATTCCAAAAGGAAGCATATGACAAATTCTCTATATATTTCTTCTCTATGCCTCAATTGAAACCTGGCTGACCTCCAAATACCTGACTTCACTGTAGTCCTTTCAAGAACAAGCTTCTTTGTTCTCCCACATCCCAAATTCCTAAAGAAATTTCAACATTCTCCTATTTTCTCTTCACCAGTTCTAGATCATTATTCTTCTATATTCATGCAAGAAAAACCCCTTCACCCTTTATAGTTTATCGTATCCAAATTTCCTGTCCTCTAAATTTATTCTTTTCTGTCACTTCTCTGGCAAATGAGTCCTTCTCTGTATTCATTGAGGGGTTTGGCCATATCCTTTTTCTCTATTTTTCTGAAAGATTTCCATATATAAGCAGAGGTCCTACCCCCCAGTCACGCTATTTATTTGATCTTCAAATCCAGTCACTTTCATCTCTACTGATTATCAGTAGACACTCCCAGGGCAACACACTGGAAGTTACCATCTGCAAGTTTCCCAATCCAGGAACTTTAATATCCCACAGACCCTTCATTCATCTAATGCCCTTCCCTTCTACCTTCCTGAGTCTCCTTCTCTTAAGTATTCTTGGTCTTTGAGTTGATGCTTTGGCCATCCTCCCTTTCCCCTGTTCTGCTTCTTTCTCTACGCTTTGGAGATTTCAAGGTTCCTAACTTCCCATACCTTCTCTGAGGCTCTCATAAATCCTTCACCCCATGTATTTCTTCTCTGTTGACCTGCTGATGTCTAAACCATCGGTCTTCCTCTCACCTCATCAGCTCTCCTCATGTTGCTGCTGAGCACTGCTGAGAAAATATCACAACCACGTGATTGTTTTTCCCAAAAGTACATGCTCTGTAATCTCAGCTGACCTATCAATTCAAATAAAAAATAAGCACCCTTGGTCAGCTGCTTCCTTTTCTTCCCTCCCTCTTCCAGTTCCCACAGGTACCAAGGCAGTCTTCCAATAACTCTCCTCTTACTCCTGCCTGACCAGGCTTTCTGTGAGTTGGCTACTCTGCTTTATACTTGGGGGTCAAGTCTCTTACTCCTTATTATCTTATTTTCCCTTTTAGGAAAAAAAAAAAGCGGCCAATAATCTGGATCCAAAGGATTTCCTCTTCAAAGTTGTTTTGCTGTATTATCTCTTTAGAAATCTTTATATATCTCTTTTTAGATTCTTTCTTAGTGTGTATAAATCATCTCTTCCTTTGACGGAGGAGGGATGTGTCTGTCCTTAACACCCATCATTATAGCGCAAACTTTTTTGTTCTATTGGGTTTTGTTTTTGTTTTTAAAGATTTTATTTATTTATTTGACATACAGAGAGATCACAACTAGGCAGGCGGGGTACGGGGGGAAGCAGGCTCCCTGCTGAGCAGAGAGCCTGAGGCGAGACTCGATTCCAGGACCCTGAGATCATGACCTGAGCGGAAGGCAGAGCCCTTAACCCACTGAGTCACCAGGTGCCCCCTGGTTTTTGTTTTTATTTGCTTAATGAGATTTCTTAAGGCATAATTTATATACAGTCACTGTATTCCCTCATAAATCATTCACTTTTCATTTTCTAAGAATATGTCTCTATATCCAAATACCTCCAATTTTTCTCTGGGGCCTTTGCTGTGATTGGAATGCTTCTTGGGCACCTCTTTTCAGTATGACTCTATATTAAGAAGCACTTACTATACTACATTGTAATTTCCTGTTTGCCTGTATCACTTGACAAACATACTGGAACCATATTTTGTCAAAATTGTAGTCTGTCTCACCGGCACAGTGCCCTGTACCACAGCAGGTGCTGGAATAATATTAGAATGAATGAATAGACCACCACAGAAAATGAGCCATACATGTGTGCATTATTCCTATGAATGCATAGAAATCTATCACTAAAAGTGTGTTATGATCATTTAAGCTAAGTTTCCAATTTTCTAAGAAACCCTCAAAGTCTTATCTCTGCTAATTACTTATTAGTAACCTTATAAAGTCATTTCCTTTCATTGCCTTATAGGTAAAATCAAGATTGGAAGAGACTATCGTCCCAAACTGTTTTGAAATGGCCTTGTTTCAAGTATAGTTTTCAAACACAAACCACGTGCCACTTGTGTAAGTGAATGTTAGTCTACTTGCCTGAGGCAAGGTCAAGCTGTGGTCATTTAATTAGACTCCTTGATTCCTATCTTTGGAGTTATTTAGAGCAGTTGCCAATGAATCAATGGTAGATGCTGGATTTGCTGCCAGTTCAGAAGTTCTAATTTTTTCCACCTCATTTCATATTGTGCATTGCAAATAGAGAGATTAGAGAAATTTTTACACCTTTTGTAATTTTGTGAGAATGAGAGTGATGAGAAGAATCAGATATCATAATAAAAATATTGCAATAAAATAATTTTCCTCCAAAAGAGATTTAATTTTATACAAATATACCAGGAAATAAAAGTAAAATAGATAAAGAATTTTAAAAATGTACTGCACTGTCTTAGTTTAAATCTAATTTTCTTTTCTCTGCAGATTGGACACTGTTCTATTTTTACTGCTCAGGCTATCACTTTCCTAAAGCAGTTGAATAAGCCCCAGAGGACAAAGGTATCACTCTGAAGGGCGTGAGCTTTGTAGCAGGGAAGCTATTGGAATTCTATTCTGTTGACTCAGTGTCTCCTCAGATTAGATGAGTGAGAGAAGCTGAGTCCGTCAGCAGATTTACACCCACTGCACACACTCATACCAAGTCCAACAGGGCAATAGTATCCCCAGAATTCCCAGTTTATGGACAATATCTCCAATTTGAATGGTAACACCATTCAGTGATCTGCAACAATTCTTCCTTTTAATATGGATTTTTATAGAAGAGTGTATGTGGCCTAAAGCAATGATGGAGTAGTAATAAGATCAATGTTCCATAATGTGGAACACAAAATATCTAACCCCATTATTTAAATAGAATCATACCCAAATGCACAATGTCTAAAAATACAGGACTTTAAATTTAGGATTAATAAACTTGATGTATGGCAAGTTCCTGAAGCTTCAGTGAAAATGAGACTATATTCAAGTGCTGTATTCTGTGAAATGTAAATTGCTCCAGTAAGTTTTAGAAAAAATTTCAACAATGATAAAAGGTGACCTAACCTCCCATAATGTAGATTTTTCTACTTAACTCTTAGCTAACCAAACAACTAAGTTAACATCATATTTTCCTAGCTTTCAAATTATATATGATTTTATTGTACTTTCCAAGTTCAATAATAGTGGGTCTGAGACTCAGGGTGGAAAGGATCAATAAAATAAAGAACATAAAGTTGATTGTGGCTGCACCGATTAAGTTGGTACCTTACAAGGTAGGGTCATTCTTCTTCCTTCGGACAGAATTCATTTAAATGTGCAGAGAAGTAGAATTCTATGCTTACTAAATATTTCTATAGAAGAGGAAACCAAGAATTCCCACCATTGATAAATGATAACTCTGTCTAAAAGCCTCAATTATCAGGAAAATTCTGTATTTTTCAGTGGAGTACAATGACTCATGCACAGTAAATACCCTTGACACCTTAAAAAAAATTCCTGTTATTCTCTTATTCTCACTCTTTTACCCTTCAAAGCTCCCAACTCCCATATTTTTTTATTGAGATGTAATTGATATATATTAGTTTCAGGTGTACAATATTCAATATTTACAGTGTGAAGTGTGAAGTGATCATCACAATAAATCTAGTTAACATCCATCACCAGATACAGATCTTTTTTTCCTTGGGATGAGAACATTTAAGCTCTACTTTCTTAACTTTCAAATATATAATACAGTATTATTAATTAGAGTCCCATGCTATATGTCACCAGGACTTCTCTGTTTTAGAACTGCACCTTTGTCCCTTTGACCAGTTTCACACAAGTGCTTCTTAGTCATCTTCTTCACGTATAGGATAAAAAAGTCACAACCAGACATGTCAGTCTAGCTATTTTCCATTTATCTCCTCTGTTCCGTAATTATTTATTATATATACTATATTTCTTGTTATTTTTTCCCCTATGTAGGAAAAACATTTTTTTCAGTAAAATTTGTAAAATTTGTATTTTACAGATAAGGTTTCTTTTCCAATTTGTTCTTTAGTTTACTAGGGTAATTTGGAGTTTTCAAATGCTAACCACATCCCAGAACAGAATGAGACTCATGTCATAAAATAGTGCCAAAAGCATCATGAGGATTCAAAGAATGGAGATGTCATTTCTATCTGTGTAGATGAGAGCAGGCTTTACAGAGTAAAATCTGAGCCATAGGAGCTAAGATTTGTCAGGCAACAAAGACAGAGGGAGAAAACGTTGTAGTAAGAATGTAGGCTAGTACAAAGGTATGACAATGCTGGATGTTTAGAAGAAAGATTAATTTATCCTGTTTGCCTTAAATATAAAATGAATAGGTTAAGGAGGTTGAGTGGAAGATTATTGGTATTTTATCAAAAATATAAAAATATAATGATATATTTCCCCCACTACTCATCTAAAAGAAGAAAATACATAAAATGCAATCTCTGGTTAAGTTTCTGAGATGAACTCTCAAGAAAATTATATTCATTTTGAGATAATAAGTTCTGATTACTTGGAATAAGACAAATATTTTGACACTTTCTTTTAGAGTATAAGAAAAATTATGTAGAATTCTTCAGTGACACTTAGGAAAGCAATAAAATATTTAGCAATCCACTTGTGTTTGGGTACCTACAGTATTCATATAATTTGCATCTCTTGGTGATAGTGGTCTATTCAGTTTAGGTATCTAGTTTAAGGATCAGAAGACAATTAACAATTAATAACAAGCTCAAATAGCTTACCTGATATCCTTCTATGGTATTATCTGCATGTTTCAGCCACTTTACATCAATACTGCTAAATCAAAACAAAGGTTACTAAACAAGTAAAGTACAAGGGTACTTTTAAAAATCTGCAATATCTGGAGTTTTTCTTTGTTGTGTAATTCTTTTTAAGGTTTAAAAAGTACAGTACAAATAATTTTTAAATACTCCACTTTCATAAATAATGTAAATATCACTTGGATTAAGTTATTTTTAATAATTGGAAAGGGAAATGTTTATCAAGACATACTGAAATTACTACTTTACTACTACTACTACTTTAAAATTACTATTTTTTTTAAAGACCTTATCCATTTATTTGACAGAGAGGAGAGAGATCACAAGTAAGCAGAGAGGCAGACAGAGAGAGAGGGAAGCAGGCTCCCCGCTGAGCAGAGAGCCCGATGCGGGGCTCAATCCTAGGACCCTGAGATCATGACCTGAGCCGAAGGCAGAGGCTTTAACCCCCTGAGCCACCCAGGCGCCCCTAAAATTACTGTTTTAATTTTGTCATTTTTTTCTTGTTTTGACATATTTAGAAATGCTGTGATGAATGACAAAGACGGTATCATTATGTTTAATATGTCCTAGAACTTCCTTATCTACTTCCCCAAATGATTAATCATCTGGACTTAAATATATGTTCACTAATGTTTTTTCTTCCATTTTCCTATGCAAAATTTATTGCAAGCAAACAAACAGAACTTGCTTTCACTGGATTTTAAGTTTCAAAGGAAGCAAAACACATGCTAACTCAAAAATGAAAATGTGCTCTTATTAAGATAATGTGTGGCAAACAACTGTAAAACTATTAAACAGAAGATGTCTTCAAGTTCTGTTTCTGTTATTCTTTTTTTAGAGATGATGCAAGAGGAGTGCATGCCAACTATATTGCATATAAGAGCTTTCTTATAGAACACCATTGCAGGGGCCCCTGGGTGGCTCAGTCAGTTGAGTGTCTCCCTTCCGCTCAGCTTGAGACCTCAGGGTCCTGAGATCAAGCCCCATGTCAGGCTCCCAGCTCGGTGGGGAGCCTGCTTCTCCCTCTCCCTCTGCAGCTCCCCCTGCTTGTGCTTACCCCCTTCTGTCAAATTAATAGATAGATAGATAGATAGATAGATAGATAGATAGATAGATAGATAAGAACATCATTACAGTTGGGTTGATAACATCTCGATAATTCAAGAAGTAAAAGACACACTTTACTTCAGTATCTGAGTTTTGACTATAACATGAATTAGAGATAATTTTGGCTTAAAGAGACCTGTCCGTAAGAATATTTTAGTTTGGGATATTGCTATTTTTTTCCACTTAGGTAATATAAAAAAATGAGCCTACAGTAATTAAGCAGCTGCCTTCTGAATGAGTCTTAGTAATAAATGTCCTACTGAAAAGTGCCCAGTTTTGATGCAACAACCCTTAGGCATTTTTATGGAAATGAGAAAATAATGAGAATCATTATAAAAAATCTGAACCATTCATTTATTTATTTACTTAAAAATATTAAGCAACTACTAGCATTGTGCTAGGTGACAGGCTGTAAATTTAAGAACATGCTGACTTTGGGAGTGCCTGGGTGGCTCAGTTCATTAAAGCATTTGACTCTTGGTTTCAGCTCAGGTCATGCTCTCATAGGTTGTGGGATGGAGCCTTCCTTGTCATGCTTCTTGCTCAGAGGAGAGTGTGCTTCAAAGATTCTCTCCGTCTGCCCCTTCCCACACGCATGTGTGCCTGCACATGCAGATGAGTGCTCTCTCTCTCACTCTCTAAAAAAATAAATAAATTTTCGGGGAAAAAAAGAGAACATGCTGACTTTGTTTTATGAAACAGTATTATTGGTACTTTTTTACTTACAAGATGGAACATTTAAGAAAAATAGCCTGCAAGTAAAAATGGTTGATGATCCATAATCAAATTTCTCTTGGGTACATAAATTCATTAACTTGTTAATTTAGTTACAATCAAACCATCACTTTGGTCCACATGTTTGATACTTTCAAAGTGCAAAAAATGTTTGTTTCATGTCAGAGATATACTTGTTAAAAAAAGTCATCATTAATAAAATGCTATCAATTGAATAATGCCTAAAATCTTAACATTTTAGCAAATAGATTGTAACTACTCTAAAAATAAAGTAGGTACAGATAAATAGGTCTAAAAGAAATAGTTGGTCAGAGTTTCACTTTCCTCTGCATACTCAGAGCATCATTAAAAGTAAAATTTAAAAAAAAAGTAAAATAAGTATTTGTCTATACAGATGAGATGTACCTCTAATTTGTGACAAATAAGACTGAGAGCTATATTAATTTTTAGGGCCAAATTAGAAGAACAAATAACTATTGACCACTTAATAAAAAAATCATGAATTAATTAATTAATTAATTAATTTTTTTATTTGGCGGAGAGAGATCACAAGCAGGCAGAGAGGCAGGCAGGGGTGGGCGGGGAGGGGAAGCAGGGTCCCTGCTGAGCAGAGAGCCCGATGTGGGGCTCCACCCCAGGACACTGAGATCATGACCTGAGCTGAAGGCAGAGGTTTTAACCCACTGAGCCACCCAGGTGCCCCAGGAAATTTCTTTATAAAAGAATTGATTACCTATGAAACAACTTAAATAGATTTTTATATAAATAAATGCTAATAAATGTAGATAATAACTAAATATAATTCTAGAGAATGAGTTAAGAGATTGCACTTTAGACAGTTTGGGTTCATATCCTCATGCTTCAACTTAATTCCTGCATGTCCTTGGGAACATTATTTACCCTCTCGTGCCTTAGTTTTATCAACACTCCTGCAGCCTAGATTCAAGTATTCTGAAGGAGGAAATGGCATTTATATACTGGTTGCTGGTTTTTGGACCTATATTACATCCTGTAGGAGCATATCTCTACTTTATAGGGAATATTCCTCCACATATATTTAATAGAGCCTTCTTTGTTACCGATATTATAATCTAATTCTTTCCATTTTCCTGTCGACCAGCTGGTAAAATTGCTGAACATAAGTAGGCCATTCTATCAAATCCAGTAGGTTAATACAAGGTTGGGAAATAGAGTAAATCTACCAAATTCCATGGATATGAGCCTCTTGCTACATTTTGCTGTAGAAGGTTGGCTTAGCTTTATCTAATGTTGAGATACCATGGCAAATGGATGAGCCCTTCTGTAAGCAGATGGTGTTGCTGGCAGAAAGTCTATGGGTAGAGGTTGCCTATTAAAGCTAGACTCCATGCCTGTCTCAGTAAAGCTGATTTTATGTCCCTTCTGTATTAGAAAAGATCCAATAAAATCAGTCTGCCACCAGAGGTCTAGCTGGTTACTCTGGGGAATGGTGATATTCAAAGCTCTCAGTAGTAGTCTCTGCTGTTTGCAGGCTGTGCACTTAGCTCCAACTGTAGTCATATCAGCTTTGGTAAAGGGGAGTCCACATTCTTGAGCCCATGAATGGCATCCATCTCTGTAACAGTAAGCATTTCTTCCCTGACATTAGAACTCATTAAGCAAGTACAGGGTTGGTTGGGGAGAAAAGATTGACAAACATTCACAACATAGTTCATTTGGTCTATCTAATTTGAGATCTTCAGACCCATGCATTTTTGTCAGAACTCAGCTGAAGACTTACAAGGTTCCTCAGCAGGTCTCTGTAGCTCTCTCTCTGCCACTACCTACTCTCCTGTCTCCTTCTAAGTGAATTCTAGACTTCTTGCCTCCTCTCCTGCTAGACTCCCAGCTTCTTCAACTTCTTCAACTCAGAGAGGTTTTCAGGAGTCTCTCCCTGGCTTCACATTATCTTTTCTGTGATGTGGAAATTCTCTCTAGGCAGTAATCTAGAGTGATCTAGATTGCCACCAAAGGAAGGAAGGAAGGAACAAAGGAAGGAATGAAGGACGGAGGACGGAAGGAAGGATTTATTTAATTCTTGGATCAAAGAGAAAATTATAAAAATTCCAAACTATGAAAAAATAATAATTAAAATATTGTATATACAAACAATAATGTGATCAAAGCTCTAGTTAGAGGTAAATTAATAGCTCTAAACTGCTTTTTATCAATGAGGAAAAAATAAAATGAATAAATCCTTCGTATAAGAAATCAGAAGGGAAAGAATAATAAAACCTAATAGAAAAAAATATAAATAATGATACAAATACAAATGAAATAAATACAGGTCTTAAATTAAAAAAAGGAAAAATACAACTGTAAGGATTTAAAAATTATGCATTAAGAAAATGAGAATAATTATTTTAAAAAATTTTTTACAATTTTTACATATTTTAAATTTTTTAAATTTTTAAATTTTACATTTTAAAATTTTGAAAAAATTTTTTACAATTTTACAATTTAAAATTTTACAATTTTACATTACATGGGCATTTTATAATTGCCCATATTTTGTAGTTCTGTCTTTTCACAGTGAGTTCATAAATATAATCAACTATTGTGACCTTTAATAATCTATTCCTATTATTAACTTCTAAATTTATTTTTCCAAACTTGAATATTTATTATAGCCCATTTCTATAACAGAGGCCAAGTTGTTCTTTAATCTCACCCTTCGGCAAATCCATTTCTTTCAAATAATAGTATGTTATTATTTGTTCTTCACTTGAATTTCTGCTTTACAAATCAAGTCTCCATCTTTGAAGTCAAACTTTGAAGTAGACTGGTTGAAGTATGTGCTTTGGTGTGACCGATCTTAGCTAGGACTTTAGTTCTGCCAATCATTGCCACCTCAAGCAAGTCACTTCATGTTTTTGAGACTTAGTTTTCTGACAGCTTAAGTGGAGTGCTACTACTTATCAACCAACGTTGTAATTAGGTCTAAATAAAACAGGCTCTACCAAAGAGCCTGACTCACAGTAAATTATTAAATATTTACTAATTATCAAATATTAGTTTCTTTTTTCTTCACCTTTATCTATCTTGGTGATTTTTTTTTTTTTTGATGCCACTACTTTGAGCCCTTATTTGTATTTTTTCTCCATATGAAGTTGGTACTTGTACTATTAGTTCCTCTCTTCTGAAGAGGCCTACCTCATATCCCAACTATCTAATGTATCCTTTTGACCTAGCTTTCCTACTCCTGATGATGGTTATCCCCCTTTAAAATAGCATGTAGATTTTCTTGCTTTCTAAACCGGGCCACAGATCAGTATGCAGAATTAATGCAATATGTAGTCAAGCATGATTATGCGTTTTTAAACAAAAATGTATCCAGTGTTCACTTTACTTGTTAAAGATTGGAGTCATTGGATGACAAATTACATTTGCAGAGGCAATGATCAGAGAAGTAAAGAAAATGAGATTTGCAGCCAAGTAAATTTTGATTCTGATATGAGCATAACCAAACCATCTTTTGCTACATTATACCAATTATTTTACTCTGTGATCCTCAGACTTTTCTTTTAGAGGAAGAGGAAATAACATTTATCTTTTGAAGTTATTGAGAGGACTAAATAAGTTAATGCATGTAGAACATGATTATAATTCCTGTAACAAAGACAAGGTACTTTGATCCCCTTTATATTTATATGAACAAGAAAGCCAAATTCAGGTATTATTTATTAATTCTTCACTCTTCCCACCCAGAGTTTAGTTGGAACTACCATGTGCCAGGCCTTGTAATGAAGGTCTTAAATTCAATTGTGAAGAATTTCTGTTTCAAAGAGCTTACAATGCCAGTTTTGGGAGTAGGAGGCAAGAAACTAGTCATTTACAATTTAAACATACCTTAAGAATCTGTTGCCTGCCTATTTAAGCAACTTTTTTTTTTTTTTCCAAAGATTTCATTCATGGAGTGCCTGGGTGGCTCAGTCCTTAAGTGTTTGCCTTCGGCTCAGGTCATGATCCCGGGGTCCTAGGATGGAGCCATGCATCGGGTTCCCTGCTCAGCAAGAAGCCTGCTTCTCCCTCTCCCACTCCCCCTGCTTGTGTCCATTCCCCTCTCTCACTGTGTCTCTCTCTGTCAAATAAATAAATAAATAATCTTAAAAAAATATTTCATTCATTTATTTGTCAGAGAGAGAGAGAGCACAAGCAGGGGGAGCAATAGGCAGAGGGAGAAGCAGGCTCCTCTCTGAGCCTGATGTGGGACTCCATCCTAGAACCCTGGGATCAGGACCTGAACTGAAGGCAGATGCTTAATGGACTGAGTCACCCAGGTGTTCCTAAGCAATTATATTAATAGAAATATTAAGTAAGCCATATATAATATCAAGTTTTCTATTAACTATTTTGAAAAAGTAAAAAGAAAAAAATTGATAAGTACATTTGATTAAACATATTCCAAATAATCATCTGAGATGTAATCAATATAAAAATCATTAATAAAATATTTTACATTTTTCTTTTACTACTAAATCTATGTTTATTTTACATTTACATCACATATTCTCAGTAGCCACATTTCAAGTGCCTAGCAGTCACCTATAACCAGTGGTTACGATATCAGACAGCGTAGTTCTAGGAAATACCAAGATATATGAGATATGCTTCTGGCCTTCAGCAAGTTTACAATGTTGTAGGAAAAAATTGGGGGCGCCTGGGTGGCTCAGTGTGTTAAAGCCTCTGCCTTCGGCTCAGGTCGTGATCTCAGGGACCTGGGATCGAGCCCCGCATCGGGCTCTCTGCTCAGCAGGGAGCCTGCTTCCCTCTCTCTCTCTCTGCCTACTTGTGATCTCTCTCTCTCTGTGTCAAATAAATAAATAAAATCTTTAAAAAAAAAATTAAGAGATCTACTTAAGCATCTACAATACCATGTATGCAATATATCAATGGTACAAATCAAATCAATTTATTATTTGTATATGTGAATAATTTTTGGAGATGATAATAATGATAATAAACACTAATTTAGCACTTACTATATGCCAGGAACTGTGTTACATATAATGCTCTTATCCTCATAAAAGCCCTATGATATATGATATGTACTAATTTTACAGAAGAGAGAACTGAGGTCCATGAAGGGTAGGTATCTTGACAAAATCACAGAGCTTTCAGTGGAAGAGCCAAGAGTTTAACTTCAACATTCTGATTCCAAAGTCAATGTGCTTAATTGAGACAGTCAGACTTCAAATTGTATACCTGAAACTAATTTAACACCGTATATTGATTATGCTAGAATTAAAACAAAAACAAGAAAACACAAACCCAATTAGAATATACAACCCATATACCTTAAACTACTCAAAGAATTTGAGTTTAATTGTGTGTTTTTTAAAATGGCTTATAAACTCTACCATATCACATAGAGTTGTATAGGTGTTTACAACGACTGAGTTCACTTGAGAGCAATTGAAACTCCACCCAAAGAATGGCTTAAACGAATAATAAGATGATTTTTAAAAAATATTTTATTCATTTATTTGACAGAAAGAGAGATCACAAGTAGGCAGAGAGGCAGGCAGAGAGGGGGGAGCAGGAAAGTAGGACTTTCTTCCTACTGAGCAGAAAGCTCGATGCGATGCGGGGCTTGATCCCAAGACCCCGGGATCAAGACCTGAGCCAAAGGCAGAGGCTTTAACCCACTGAGCCGCCCAAGATGCTGATGATTTCTTTAATTTAACAAAAAAATTCAGAGGAAAGCAGGACTAGAGCTGATAAAGTGGCGTAGAGATGTCCATAGAAATCCAGGCTCCTTGTATATTTCTTCCAGTTAACCTTCATTTGTGGTGTTTATCCCTGTGGTCTGAAGATGACTCTTGTATCTCAAAGCATGCGTCTGTGTTCTGTACATGTGAAGGGAGAACAGCAGAGTGAAATGGACACAGGAATTAGGTCAAGAGAATTGGCTCATCGAACAGCTTCCCCTGAAGCTCCATCGTATGAATTCTGCTTATATTTCTACCCAGAAATCTGTCACAATGGACACTTGTAGTTTTAAAGAAAGCAGAAAATTGTGTGGGTTTTTTTCCCACTAGGTACAGCACTTCCTTATCCAAGTGGAGAAGAAGGAAAGACAAAACTATTAATATCTGTACACAATGATCCTGTATTCAGCAAACTTACCTTTTATTAATTTTATCAACCATTTGTGAGAGTGTGTGGTTATCTATACTAGTTGTTTTAATATTCTTTTTTAATTTTGATCCATAGTAAATAATGTATTTTACTTTGTAACAATTTTTATTTTATTTTTTATTTTAAAAATATTTATTTATTTATTTGACAGAGAGAGAGAGATCACAAGTAGGCAGAGAGGCAGGCACACAGAGAGCGGGAAGCAGGCTCCCCGCTGAGCAGAGAGCCCGATGCGGGGCTCGATCCCAGGACCCTGAGATCATGACCTGAGCCGAAGGCAGAGACTTTAACCCACTGAGCTACCCAGGCACCCCTTTATTTCCAAAGAATGATGTCACTGATATAATTAATTAAGATGGTATGAGTGAAGAGAAAATTTAGGTCTTAAACAATCTAACCCCCTACTGCTTAGATTATCCCATTGACAGCTAAACACTAGGATGGAAATAAGATAAATCTGTGTTTGACAAGTTAACAATTTAACATTTTATCTGAAACCTTGCTTGCACAAAAGAAGCAATAATAATCATCAAAGCAAACCTAACAAAGTTAGTTTATCTGTCACTGCTTTCCCATCTATCCACATTAAATCACTTTTCCTGAAATTATACTTCAGGTCCACCTGCTTTTAATATTTGACAACTAGTCTTTTGCCAGGTTTTATATCTCTTTGTCCAACATAGGAATTAATGCAATGATGAGATTCACTTTAACCTCATGGAACTAGCCATGTTTTATGACTCCATTTTCAGGAAGCTTATATAGTTAAAGTAGGAGTACTTGCATGTGATAGACTAAGCAAACTAGTTCATATACCTAGAGATAGATATCTCTTATGGGTAAACACAGACATATTGATAACTGAGCCCCCATTTTTACCTAACCTTTCAACCTCATGAGAGAAAGCAAGGTCTTTAAAACATCATTTAGTCCAGCTGTAAGACTATTATTAACTAATAATATATATCAAATAATTATTGACCAGTACTGATCTAGTTTGGAAAACCTTATTTTCCATTATTTTGAAAATAAATTTATGCATTATTGTACAATGGTAGAGCAGAAGCAGAAGGTAAAATTTTTGTTAGTTGGGTCTTGTCAGGATTCTCCGTTAACATGAAGTAATTGCTTCTTCCTCAAGATCAACCCTACCATAATAGAAAGACTGTCAGAAAGAAAACAGTAACTTCGGAGGAGAGAGTGTGCTACTTAAAATGATGTATGTGTGGAAAGTGTGATAGGAACTGCGGCCTGGAAAAGAAGGAGGCTGTAGCTGGTAATGGGAAGGTAATTTAGGGAGAAAAAGTAGTTGACTTCCAACTTTGACTATTCACCCTGCCTTCCACTATCACCATCCTTGACAGTTAAAAATGCCTAACCTTCACCTCAAGAATTAGAGCCGGAGGCTCATTCATTTGGTACTTCCTTAGGGGTAAAATCTGGCCAATGATCCAGACCCCGTTGGGAAGAGGGGTGGCAGTGAGAAGTGATGAGGCCAGAGCATTCATGAACTGCCCCACCTCTCTCCATCCAACTGCCTGGTGGTGCTGTACCACAATTAAGAGAATGCCTCTGTTAGTGCTGCTTATCCCAGAGAGGTGCTGGGAGTAAAGGTTCCGGCCCAAGAGTCGGTGGTGGTGAGGACTGATCAGCCATGGTTTCCTGCTCCCTGGGGTTCTCCACCCTGGATCTTTCCCCCATCTTTTCTTCAGCACATGTGGATAACAATAGACTTAGGTCTTTCATCTTTTCCAAATGTGCATTGCTGGACAGAGTAGCCAATATGAGTTGACCATTCAAAACAAAGGATATCTAAGGAGTATACATACACACACACACACACACACACACACACACACACACACACACACATATGTATATGTATAGATAATAAAATTGGGGCACCTGGATGTGAATGGCTCAACTGGTTAAGTAACTGACTTTTGGTTTCAGCTCAGGTCATGACCTTAGGATCCTGGGATTGAAGCCCATGTCAGGCTGTAAGCTCAGCGGTGAATCTGCTGAAGATTCTCTCCCTCTCTGCCTCTGTCCCTCCCCTACTTGTGCTCGCTCGCTTTCTCGCTCTCTCTCTAATAAATCAATCTTAAAAAAATAAAATAAAATAACTTTTTACAGATAACAACAGAAATAGGTGCTTTTGAACACACAGAATTTTAAAAGAGACATAATAAACACTTAAGAGATATAGGTAGATAATGATATGAAACAAGAATAAATTCTAAGAAAATAAAGTAGAAGTATTAGATGTGAAAGTATTAGATGGGCAATATTAGATATTAAAAATAAAGAAGTGAATATTTTAAAAATAGAATGGATGTAGACAAAGAAGAAATAAGAAAGCTAGGAGATCAGGTTGAATAATTTTCCTAGAAGAAAGCAGACAAAGATAAAGAAATGTTAACAATTATGTACACTTTATAAAGAAATATTAATAGCCATTTAATAGGGATCACAGAAAGGATCACAAAAAGCAGAGAAGATAAGATATTTTTTAAAATTTCTTTGAAAAGAAATTTCTCAGAACTAAAGAAAAATAAAAGATCTCAGGTAAAAAAGAAATACCAAAAGGAAACATAAGAAAAAGCCAAACCAAAAGACATAGTGAAAATTAAAAATATTAAAAAATTCTCTATAGAGAAAGAGCAGATAAAATATAAAGGAAAAGAAGTAGATGTCATATAGGAATAAAGAAAACAATGGAATAATACCTTTAGAGTATTGAAAGAAACTTTCAACCTCAAATTTATATTTGCTGTCATTTGAAAGTGACAGCATTTGCCCAAACCTTAAGTATAGGGACACCTGAGTGGGTTAGTCAGTTAAGCTGCTGCCTTCGGCTCAGGTCATGGTCCCAAGGTCCTGGAATTGAGTCCCACATTGGGCTCCCTGTTCAGTGGGGAGCCTGCTTCTCCCTCTGCCTTTGCCTGCTGCTCCCTCTGCTTGTGCTCTCTCTCTCTCTCTGTCAAATAAATAAATAAATAAAAATCTAAAAAAAAAAAAAACAACAAAAAACCTTAAGTATACAATACAAGGACTAAGAAGCTTTATTTCACAAAAATCCCCATTAAAACACTTTTGGAAAAAGTACCTAATAGAAGGAGAGGAAAATCCCAGGAATGCTCTGAGAAATATGTTAATGAGTTGACTAAATAACTAGATAAAATTCATGATTAAAAAAAAGTTAAGACCAAAAGAAAAAATCAAAATTCTGGACAACCACGAGCATTGGGAAATGAGAGAACAAAGGACATGGAGAATATTGTTATATTTTTAGAGAGGGAATTTAGATTTTTAATACAAACAAAGTAGTAAGAGTTTAAAAAGAAACATAAAAAGTGAGAAAATTGAATTATAAACCAAATTTGGCGAAGCCAATCTAAATATATCAAAAATCAAAATACATGTTACTTAAGTAAACTTGCAAGTTAAAAAAAACAGTGATCAACAACTGGGAAAATGAATGCAGCTATATGCAGGGCATTAGGCTCCCTTGTGACCTGCCAGAGCAAAGTCCAAATCCCAGTGGCTTAATATAATAAAAATGTACTTCTGGCTCACATTAAAATCCAGAGTAGGTCTTAAGAGAGTGCAGGGAGTGATGTGAGGAGAAACGAGGAAGTGGAGCAGGAGGGAAATCGTGCTCCATACAGTTTATTCTGGGCTCCGGCTCCATTCAGTTGTGTGGAATTCTCCACTGACTCTTCTGTGTGGCCAGCAAGTGAGGGAAGACTAAAAGCATGGAGGATATCAAGGGAGATTTTAGAGGAGTTTGCGGAGATTCACAACCTGTCTGCTTACATTTCCATTGTTCTGAATTCATTTCTGTAGGCCTCTAACTTCAGAGGAGGTTGAAGCATGGTGCATTTTTAGGCTAAGGAGTGAAAGAAAATATGTTTGAACAACCTGTGTTCTCTCTTCCTGATCTCTTCTGACCCTCAGATATGTGTTTCTCTTTTCCTTCTACACAGAGAAGACCCCTCCCCCAAGATAGAGAATCCTCTGTTGTTCCCAGTCACTGCCTCTGTCATAAAGTCCGGGATATCTGGATGATGAACAGTTTTCTCCCTCCAATGCATCTGTAGCTTTTCTGAATCCAGAAGTTATGAACTACAGTGACTGCCACCAAAACACACATGTAATGTATGATGGAGGAAAATGGGCAGAGGGTCACAATAAAATTCTCATTTGACAAGTGGAAAATATGTCAAATTATCCCCCAAAAAGTAGGAATGGCTATAGTACTATCAGCCCAACTGGACCATGAAGGTTGGTTGCTATAATTACTACGTTAACAGAAAATGGTCACTTTGCCAATGTGATGTAATATCACTAAACAGATATACATGTAAGAAAATAGTCTCAGAACATATCAGGAAAGAGGAAACTGTTGCAAATCCATTTTCGTAGTGGGAGATTTCAGATACCTCTCAATTATTGATAGGTTAAGTAGATAAGACATTCTCAAGGATACAGAATATCTCAACAAAACTACACAAGAAGCTTGACCTAATGGATAGATCTCAAAACCTACATCTAGCATTGAAGGAATACATGTCCTCCTCAAGCACACAAGAAATTTTTTTTTAATTATATTCTCAGGCAAAAAAACCCCATAAAATCCGCCTGACAAATTTGAATGAATATATAACATGCAGTCTACTTTGACTGAAGAGGCAATAAATGTAGAATTTAACGACTGGATAAATTAATTTCTGTACATTTAGAAATTTAGTAACACTTGCAAATAATACATAAACTAAATCTATCGTTCTAGAAAATAGTGAATATCAAGAACTGAATGATAAAATACTCAAAAGCAAAAGTGTGGGGTGCAGCAAAAGGAGTGCATTGAAGAAAATTTATTGGCTTAAATTAAAGGAAAAAGGCAAACAGTCCAATTTAAGAAATTATAAAAAGAAAAAAGGAATAAAACCAAAGTAGGTGAGCCAGATATGCTTATCCTAATATATCTATGTATTGTTTAGCCAGAGTATTGAAGTGTGAGAAAGCCAGGCAATGCCTTTCAAGAGGTATTACAGTGTAGCTAATTAACTTTAACATGTTATAGTTGAGTTATTTACCGTGTGAGTTACAAGGTCAAACAGTCCTCCTAGAATTGAAGGAGAAAAACCCTAAAGGGAAAGATTTCTTTTGTTCTGCTGCTATGTGGGAATAAACTGGTACATAAACATAAGAGAAAAGGGATTTTTTTTCCCACCAGATTTTTGTTGCACAGCCAAATAAAAGCAAAATCTGAAAATAACCATTATAAAATTCAACTAATGTATTTAACTATTTTCTTATGTGTTTAGCATATCGCAAGTGGTCAAACCTACTCTACTATTACCTGGCTCCCCTTTATGCAAACTCAATATAGAATGGTTGTAAAGCTTCTCAAAACACCTTTACACAAGCATGATTCGGTTATTACATTGTACTTTAAGAATTTGTGCATCTCACTAATTGGCTGAAAGCTACTGAAAAAAAATTGTCCTATTCATCCCATTTAAAAAAAAAAAACAAAAAACCTTGTATTTACCTTAGTGCTTATATATTAAGAAAATAATAAGCACATAAATACGAATTATGAGTGCATGACCTCTAAGTACATAAGTTTGAATTAACAACTTTTGCTTGTTAAAATCACTCTGTAGTTTCAGCATCCTCATTTTACTGAAATTAAAATAATATACCATGATCATATCAAATTGATTAAATTTAGTTTAAATATTTTTCTTTAATAAATTCTAGAAGTTAAAGATCATTTTAAGCCCAGATGAAGTTATTTTATAGAAGATAAGGAAAGGAAGAAGTAAATAATTTGCAGATAATTATGTATCTGGACTGCCATAGCTAGTGGTTGGCTTTAACTCAGAGAGAATAAAAAAACTTATATGGTTTACTCTCATTCTTTAAATATTAATAGATTTGGCTTATCTCACAGTAAAGTAAAATTTTAATTTCACAGTTCTTGCTAGGAGTGTTAAGGAGGAGATGTTTCTGGTTTTTGACAGCTGGATGCTCCCTACTAGTTGTGATATGAACCAGGAAATCTCTTAGACTGATCTAAAGTGGGGAATAAAACTCCTCTTGACAATAATATAACTTTCAGGGGCGCCTGGGTAGCTCAGTCGTTAAGCATCTGCCTTCGGCCCAGGTCATGATCCCAGGGTCCTGGGATCGAGCCCCGCATCGGGCTCCCTGCTCGGGAGGAAGCCTGCTTCTCCCGCTACCATTCCCTCTGCTTGTGTTCCCTCTCTCGCTGTGTTTCTCTCTGTCCAATAAATAAAATCTTAGAAAAAAAAAAAGACATAATTATAAATAATGTAACTTTCAATCTTCATTGTGGTTAGGGAAAATCCCTAAAAGTAGTACTACCTGAGAAAAATACTTCCTTTTTAAGTATCGCACCTGTACCATATCTAAAATTAAATAAATGCTTATGAGTGAGATGTATATATGTTTGTGTGTTTATGTTTGCCTACACCATTGGAAACACCACAGACCCACAAATCAGTGCTGTCAATACCACACCTGGCCTTTTCTGCTACTCTGAAGTACTGGAGGTTATCCTAGTGAGAACGGAAAGCATGTATGTCAGTACGACTTAGTTGTTTTGTTTAAAGGGGACACTTGGCTAAGGAAATGTTAAGACTAAACCAATTAATAATTTTACTATTGGCTTCAAGAGATTCCTACAAATAATTTTATCAGAGATAACAGCTTGCTGACCTGAGTAAAGAGATAATTTATTAAACAATTACTTACTTATCACTTCAAAACCCTCAACTCCCTGTATCCATCAACCCTAAATTGCTGTATCAGGAATAATTGCCCAATCTTAATCATTTCCTTGCCTTGAACCATTCAAACCTAGAGCTTATAGGTTATCTTATAACCTTATCTTCTCCTGAGATACTAGTAAGACTGTTTCCCTTACTACAGTGAATAAACTCAGTTTGTCTTTATTACCAGGGTGTTTGGTGATACTTTGGGGAATTCAACATCAGATATTTTGCCAAAGGCCCAGCTAATGTCATTTTACTTTTTAATCCTATGTACTACTCTAATAAAGAAATAAAAGGCCCAGGGTAGATATCACTTGTTGGGTAATGGTGGTTATTTTTCTAAAATAATAAGAAAATTTATTTGCATCTCTGAAAATGCATTCTCTGAATTCTCTGATAAAGGAGGATCTTTCCTTCAGTGGCAGAACAGGGTGAACTTAAGATGGAGAACAAGGCTATGAATTGGGTTGCACCCACAAGTGGAAACATCATGATGCAGTTAGCCTTTTTTAAAAAAAAAAATATTTTATTTATTTATTTGACAGAAAGAGAGGGAGGAGAGAGCATGAGCCACGGGGAAAGGCATAAAAGCAGACTTCTTGCTGAGTAGGGAGACTGATGTGGGACTTGACATCCTGAACCGAAGGCGGATGTTTAACCGACTGAGCCACCCAGGAGCCCCTGCAGTTAGCCTTTTGCTTGGAATCTGGTCATATTTAGTATACAGTTCTAAGTAGAGTTTCCTACCATATCCTAATCTTTCCACTTATGATGGTACCCTCCAGTCACAGCCACACCTTGGCCTAGCGGTATTGTGGGGAATCCAGGGGGCAGATAGCAGGGGGTAGTGTTGTCTGCCATACATGCTCTCCACTGAAGCCAAGGCAGCAATGACATTACCACTTCCAGGAGCTGGTGCCCAGGAATGCAGTGATCAGAGGCCCAGGGGAGAGCTAATGGGGTCGGGGTGGCATGGGGTGAAGCAGCTGCCGCAGTGTAGACAGGCTCTGAGAAGGACGACAGATGATGACTCCTTCCCCTTTCTTAAATATAATTGAGTCAGTGTTTTCACCAAAGGAGAAACAGAAATTTGGATTACAGTTAGAAAAAGATAATTACAGACATTTCTTTTTCCATTGTCCAAAAAAGAAGAAACAAAATTAGTGCCATCCCTGCTCTTAACGTCTGAGTCTCCACAGGTCTGTAGATGCCTGTGGGGGACCCACCAGTCACTCCCCTGCAAAGACAGAAGAAGGAGGTTAATGATCAGGGAAAGGATATCGAAAGGCTGGTAGATGGTTCTAGAGTTTTAGCTACTAATGATAATTCATTAATCAATTCCTCAGCCACGGGCAGATAGGCAGCTGCTATTTTGGTCAAACAATGATTTATTCTGATATCAGTGGAGCATGTGTGAAACATCTCCACCCCAGAACTTATTTATTTTCTTCATTTCATAGCAAGATGATACATTATTCCAGAGAATTGTTCTCATTTTCTTCTAAGTGTGGATATATATATAAAAATGTGTGAAATACAGTACTGTAGTTTATTAATGCAACTCTACCTGACCAGAAATAGCACTGATTAGCATTATTTAGAAAAGGTATACATAATTTTTGCTGCCAAATTAATTATTCATTTATGATAATCCTTATTTCAGTAGTTATCTAAATGTTGATATCCTACAGAGTGTCTTTTGTGACTGACTTATATTGGAAATCCGAGAGTTCTCAGGAGAAGTTGTATTTCCCCTTATTTTTCAGTTACAAGGTTATTTATATATTTTAAATGGGAGAGTTGAATGTGATACAATGAAAAGAGTGCCAATCAGTGAGGGAAGGAATCAAAGTCCCTGCCCTTGCTCAACAATAAAGTCTAATGACCTTGGGAAAATCATTTAGTTTCTGTGAATAATTATTCCCATTTTTGAAACACTCAAGCATCTGATCTAGATCAAGGGTTGGCAGACTTTTTCTAAAATAATAATATTTCTGGCTTTGCAGGTCATTTGGTCTCCATTGCAACTTCTCAACTCTGCTCATGTAGTGCAAAATATATGAATGGGCATGACTGGATTCCAAAAAAACTTCATTTATGAACACTGAAATCTGAATTTCATACAACTATATGTCATGAATTATTTTCTTCAGATTTTTTCTGTAAAAACCATTCCTAGCTTGTCTGCAATACAAAAACAGGCTACAGACTGGATTTGACCCATGTGTCCTGCTTTACTGACCCCTGATCTAAATTCTTTTTAAGAACAAGATTCCCTTTGGCTTTTTGGGATTGGTATGGAAAAGGGACAGGTCAATCCTGAGGTTAAGAATTAAGGAGACACTAAAGAAGCTTTTGGAGAAGTTACAGAAAACAACGTGATGAAGTAATATTTTTGCAAGGGTGTAGCAAGCAGTTGGCTGAAGGGAGAGGGGAAAGAGAAATATTTGCTGAGGGGAGGGATGACAGAGAAAAAGGGTAATTCAAAATAGTTAACTTACCTGACTAGTGACCAGGGTATGTAAGTATTAGATCGCTGGCTTAAAGTGAAACAGGAGTGAAACTAGAAAAAAAAAAAAAAAATTAGTGGTCAATAGAAATGACAGTAGGTAGTACATTATATTTGTTTGCATGCATATTTGCATGTGTTAGCATCCATTAATACAAAGAGCTATATAAAAAACATTATGAATATGGGGAAAATGAATCATGCCTGATATGTACCTGTAAGAGGAATAAGGACATGAACATAAGATGAGTAAAAGTAAAAACATTTTTTTTTTTTAAAGATTTTATTTATTTGACAGAGAGAAACACAGCGAGAGAGGGGACACAAGCAGAGGGAACGGTAGCAGGAGAAGCAGGCTTCCTACTGAGCAGGGAGCCCGATGTGGGGCTCGATCCCAGGACCCTGGGATCATGACCTGAGCTGAAGGCAGACGCTTAACGACTGAGCCACCCAGGCACCCCAAAACATTTTAAGTGAGCTTGTAAAGGAGTTGCCTTATTGTACTGTGATTTCATTTGCTTAAGAAATATTATGTGGCTATAAAGAGTGTGGCAAGAGTAGACTGGCCTACTATGTAATGATTTCTTTTTTTTTTTTTTTTTTTTATGTAATGATTTCTGCATACATCAGCAGGAAGCAATAATAATAATAATATAGGACACCTGGGTGGCTCAGTCGGTTAACCTCTGACTCTTCAGCTCAGGTCATGATCTCATGGTCATGAGATTGAGCCCCACATCAGGCTCTGCACTGGGCGTGGAACCTGCTTAAGATTCTCTCTCCCTCTCCTTCTGCCGCATCCCACTGCTCTCTCTCCTCCACCCTGCAAAAAAAGAAAGAAAAAGAAAAATAGTATTATTTACATGCATAACACCAAAGCAGACACTAATTTCATCTACTAGTTATAAAGGAGTCGACTCCTATTATCACTATCTGGTCAAGGTATTACAGTATGTTTTTAACACAGTATGAATTTTTTAAATAAACTTACTGGAGTGGCTTGGGTCTGTGACTTGCCTAATTATTCATCCTGGCCAGTGACTCCAAGGTCTTCAGCCTGATCAGTGTGGATAGAGATATTTATTTCTCTATCTTGTAGCAATTTGATGACATTCCAAATAGATGTCTTGCTTTGGCCACATAAAAAAATAAACTATTTCACAAAGAACTGAGATAGTTCTAGCTAATTTAACAAAACTGTGTTCACTGTGACATTATATTGAGGATGAAGAAAATATAAACATGTTAGAAAGATTTTTACAAGCATATTTCATATAGAGGTAATAAAGAGCACTGGAGTGTGTACCCCGAAGGAAGTTATTTAAAGTAATAAATAAGTAGGGTTTAACTAAGTGCTGATTCAATGATGAAATATTAGCAATCTGCATGAGAGTCATAAACATTAATTCAACTCCCCCTTTATTCATCAAATATACTCAAATGTGTAATAAGAATTAATAAGATGCCATTAAGAAAAAATAAATTTTTACAACTTCACGAGGAGAATTGTTGACATTAGGCTTGTCTTAATGTAGGAATTCTTAAAATGGACTCTTTAGAGTATTCATCAAGGAGAAAAGTCACTGACTAGACAATAACAGCTACTGTGTTAAGCGAGGGCATTTTCCCATCTTACAACTCTGCTAAGATTTAGTGGTATGATGCACTGGGTTTCTGGCTTTTGTTCTTATCTCAGTCTCATCTGAAAATAAAAGGTATGGAAGCTTAATTATGGGAATGCTTGCCAAGGCACACCTTGTTCTTTAGCTTGCACTGAGTAAAGGAGCACCCATTAAGCTGTTGAGACATTAATGCTACAGTGTATATTGAAATCACTAAGTTCCTGCCTGTGGTTTGTTACAACAATGGATGCCCCTAGAATTCTTTCTACTCGGAAACATAATGTTAATTATGTCTGGTCAACAGACAGAAACTTGGGTTTTTTTGGTGTTTTTTTGTTGTTGTTTGTTTTTGTTGTTGTTGTTTCTTAAAGATTTTATTTATTTACTTGACAGAGAGAGACACAGCGAGAGAGGGAACACAAGCAAGGGGGAGTGGCAGAGGGAGAGGCAGGCCTCCTGCGGAGCAGGGAGCCCCATACAGGCCTGAATCCCAGGACCCTGCGGCAGACACTTAATGACTGAGCCACCCAGGTGCCGGAGACAGAAACTTGTACTTAAGTTTTTGTTTTTCTTCTCATCTACTAGGAATACCTTTTGCAGGTATTGATCATTCCTGTGATATTTGATGAAAAACTATTTCACGTTAGAGGAGAGTGATTTATAACACCTCAGTCCTTAAAACATCCATCAAAAGCAATCAGATGTGTAATAATACACTATATTTAACGTTGACTTATTGAATTGAAATAAAACAAACAATAAAACAAACCAGTGTGAAACTGCAGCCTCATTTTACAAGTGGCCAGGTTGGTCTATAATTTTTCTTAATGTCTCTGTCACATTTTAGTATCGGGGTTATGCCATATCCTCGTTAAAAAAAAAGTCTCAGTATGCTATGTCCACCTCTATTTTCTGAAAAAGATTACATTAGCCATTATTTCTTCTTTAAATGACTTAAAGATTTCAGTGTAAAGCCATATGAGCTCATATTTTCTTTGTGGGAAGGCTTCTGTAATGGATTCATTGCCTTTAAAAGATGCAGAGCTATTCAGATTTTCTATTTCTTCTTTTGTTGGGTTTGGTAAATTGTATTTGTCAAGGAACTTCTTCATTCCAACTAAATTACCAAATTTGTTGGCAAAAGTTCTTTATAATATTTCCTTATCTTCTTAATGTCTCTGAACTCTGTAATGATATCACCTCTTTCATTCCTAAATAGGTGATTTTCCTTTATATCTTGATCAGTTCCTATAGGAGTTTATTAATTTTATTAATTACTTAAAGAAATATTGACTTTGTTCATTTACTCTGCTATTGGTTAGTTTAATCTTTTGTATATGTTCTTCAGATAAAGATGTTTTCTGTTGATATTTTAAACTTTTTTTTTGTTGAGGTGAAATTCCTAGGACATAAAATGAATGATTTTGAAGTGTGTAGTTCAGTGGCATTTAGGATATTATCAGTGTCGTGTGATCACCACCTCTCTCAAACTGAAGAAGTTTCTTCACTCCAAAAGAAGCCCTGTATCTGTGAAGGAGTCACTTTCCCATTCCCTCTTCTCTCAAGGCTCTGGCAACCACCATTCTGCTCTCCGTCTCTGTGGGTTTGCCTAGTCTGGATATTTCATACAAATGAAATCATACACTTTTTGTGTCGGGCTTTTTATTTAGCATATAATATTCATGCTTCATCTACTTTTTGATCACATATTAATATTTCATTCCTTTTAATGTCTGAATAATATTCTATTTGATATATCCATTCATTCACTGATGGACATTTGGGTTGTTTCCACCCTGTAGCTATTGTGAATAATGCTGTGGTTTGGGATATATGCCTAGGAGTAGAATTGCTGGGTGATATGGTGATTCATGTTTATCTTTTTGAGGAACTACTAATTGTTTTCTGTATTGACTGCACCCTTTATGTTTCTGCCAATAATACATAAAGATTCCAATTTCTTTACATCCTTACGACATTTCTTGTTCTCTGTTTTGTTGAGCAATAGTCATTCTAATGAGTGTGAAGTAGTATCTCATTGTGGTTTTGATTTGCATTTACCTAATGAGTAATGATGTTGGGCATCTTTTCATGTGTTGCTTGGCCATTTGTGTTTCTTCTTGGGAGAAATGTTTATTGAGATCCTTTGCCCATTTTTAAATTGGACTGTCTTTTGTTGTAAGAGGTCTTTATTTTGGATACTAGACCCTTATTAGATATATGATTTATAAGTCTTTTTGTCCACTGTGGGTTGTCTTTTTACTCTATTGATAATATTCTTTGAGGTGCAAACATTTCTGTTTTTGAAGTACAATTTATGTATATTTTTTGTTTCTTTTGTTGTCATATCCAAAAATCTACTGCCAAATCTCAGGTCGTGAAGATTTACCCTTGTATTTAACTTTAAGAGTTTTATAATTTTAGTTCTTCTATTTAGGCGACTGATAAAGTTTGGGTTAATTTTTGTATGCAAAGAGGTAGCTATCTAACTTAATTCTTTTGCAAGTGGATATCCAGTTATCCCAGCAACTGAGACAACTACATGCTGAAGAGACTATTAGTTCTCCCTTTAGACACTTCTCAAAAATCAGTTTGCTATAGTTATATGACAATTTCTGGACTCTCAATTCTATTCCACTGGTCTATGCCTACCCTAATGTGAGTATCACACTGTTTTGATCACTGTAGCTTTGTAGTAAGTTTTGAAATCGGAACTGGGACCTCTTCCAACTTTGTTCTTCTTTTTTGAGACAGTTTTGGCTATTTAAGGCTCCTTGTAATCTTTAGGAATTAAGGCTCCTTGCGATCCTTTAGGAAAAAGGATCAGCTTTTCCATTATTGGAAAAAAAGAAAAAAAGCCACTGGAATTTTAACACGGATTATGTTGAATCTGTAGGTTGCTTAGGAAATACTGCCATATTAACAATATTGAGTCTTATAATCCATGAACACAGGAAGCCCATCTATTTATTTATTTATTGTCCATGTCTTTAATTTATTTCAGCAATATTTTATAGTTTTCAGTATACAAGACTTACTTGGTGAAATTTATCCCTAGATATTATATTCTTTTTTATGCAATTGTATAAAATTTTTCTTAAAGATTTTATTTATTTATTTGACAGAGAGGAGAGAGATCACAAGTAGGCAGAGAGGCAGGCAGAGAGAGAGGGAGAAGCAGGCTCCCCACTGAGCAGAGAGCTGGATGCGGGGCTCGATCCCATGACCCTGAGATCATGACCTGAGCCCAAGGCAGAGGCTTTAATCCTCTGAGCCACCTAGGCGCCCCATTTTTTATGCTATTGTAAATGGAATTGTCTTTATAATTTCCTTTCAGATTATTCATTGCTAGTTTATAGAAATACAAATGGGGCGCTCTGCCTTCTGCTCAGGTCATGATCCCAGTGTTCTGGGATGAAGCCCCACATCTGGCTCCCTGCTCAGCAGGAAGCCTGCTTTCTCCCTCTGGCACTTGCCCGCTTGTGTTTCCTCTCTTGCTATCTCTCTCTGTCAAATAAATAAAATCTTTAAAAAAAAAAAAAGAAAAGAAATACAAATGACTTTTGGGACAACTTTAGTAAGTCCATTTATAAGCTCTAACAATGTTTGTGTATATGAATATATGTGGATTCTTTAGAATATCCTATGTAAAAGATCATGTTATCTGTGAATAGGGTTAGTTATACCAATTTGAATACCTTTATCTTTTTTTTTCTTACATAATTAGTCTGGTTAGAACTTCCAGTACAGGCATGTCTGGGAACATGGCGCTGCGAGCGGTACGGAACATGCTGGCTGCGGCCTGCAGCCTGCGCGTCGCATCCGCGCCCACCACGCCCTGCCTGCTGCGGCCCTGGGGGCTGAGGGCCGGTACGGTCCGGACACTGCGCACAAGCTCGGCTCTGCTCTCGGTGCGTAAATTTACAGACAAACATGAATGGATAACAACAGAAAATGGTATTGGAACAGTGGGAATCAGCAATTTTGCACAGGAAGCCTTGGGGGATGTTGTTTACTGTAGTCTGCCTGAGGTTGGGACAAAACTGAACAAACAAGATGAGTTTGGTGCTTTGGAAAGTGTGAAAGCTGCTAGTGAAC